>CAEMYA010002120.1:377753-424812 GCA_903131615.1 Diplodus sargus
TTCCCTGCAGTGACAGATGGTGAGGTCAGCTTGAAAACAATGCTGAAGGACACAGCAGCCAAGATGTCACAGAACGTCCCCGCCTCCATCTATATTGACTTAGTGTGAGTGCAAGTGAGACGACCTCACATTGGGCTTCTCTTATAACGCACTACATCAACATTACACCGTGTGTGTCTCTATTCCCCCGGACCGAAAAACCCTGCGCGAGCACCCTCTCATCAAGCAGGTCCAAGGGTCAAACGGCTTCGCAGTCCGCCTCTTTGTCAGATTTACAACATAGGAGAGGCCTTGAGACACATTCTTACATTTTCTCAAAGCGGTACATGACGGAGTACGGCCTCTCCTGGGAGATGCAATCTCGATCATCCCCGCCGGCCTTGAGGACGGTCCTCGCCTCACCGTGTCAATTTAAGCTCGGGGGGAGGGAAATTATGTCGACCTCAAATTATGTGCAGCTCATTCCACTGCAGTCACCTTTAACTGTCAGGCTAATCTGCATTGCAGTACTTTTAAGTCGGCCAGCCTTTCATGTGCATTGTGGGGCTGAACTTTAACATCCTTTGACTGTTCGTGTCAACGCTTTTTTCTGTTTTGATGTCGGCTGAGCGAAGGGTCGAGGTTCAAGGCTCCCCACAGTTCCCCCGCGGATCCTCGGGGAAATTCTGTTGGGTCACAAACAAGACATACAGTCTGACAGCTCGCACAATACAAAGTGATACAAAACGGAGTTTCCGTCTGGCTGACTTTTATCTGAGGAACATCGCCATGGTAACCTGGTTTCTCAGCCTGTTATCACCGAATTGGTTTGGTTTTAAAGTGTTTAATTACTATCACAGTGCATTTAACGCTGTTCATATTGAGTTATTTCCGTCTAAATCCTGACACAAGCGCAGCAGAGAACACCTCGGCCAGGTGATGGTGGATGTGGATGGATGCATCAAACAAACGCAGGACTTGGATCCAAAGACTTGTGTCCATGAGTTAATGAGATAACAAACAACTGTTCTTTTCTTCTTCTTTTCATCACTGTTGGTGCTGCCGTCACTAACCCTGCTGGGCACATCTCTGTTACCTGCCGTATATGACACTTTCTGTTCCGTGGACTCTTACCCCATCGGGAGCGTTTCAGAAGCGGAACGTCACGCCTAAACGCGCTCGTTCTCCGCTGAGCAGAGCAGAAAGCCGCTTCTGGGATGCTGCTGAATGCGCCGTGGCTCAGCAGGTGGAAACACGAGCATTGTCTAAAGCGGCCGCGATCGTCTCCGGCCACCGTGGTTCGGCCGTAGCACCGCCGTGACGGGCCTGGTGGGTAAGAATTTCACTTAGAATAGAACCCTGAACTCTGACTCACTCTGACATAACGCCAGCGCTCTCCGTCGAGCCTGACTGTCTGCTCAGTGTTGTTGTACCTCAGTTTCCACAGTGATTGCAGTTGTTCCAGTGTTACCTGGAGATTAGCAACATGGGAAAACAATGTCAACGTCCTGTTCTGTTTGCGCAACAGCTTCGATTACATGTAATCTTCATTTTTGCAGGAACATTTGAGCCTGGCGGCCGGCTGATTAGCATGATGACAGCGAGGTTTATCGGGAACCAATCAGTGTGTTGATGGTGCCATTTGTTTACACCGTACGATCAGTACTTACTTCAGAATGACAGGTAGAGGCACAAAAGATGTCTACATTAAAGTGAAACTATAGTGTAGGTTTAAAGAGCGATTCATCTTTTTGTGGGTCAGTTGAATCATTTTGCTGTTCCAGGCTTTAAAAACAGAGCTTGTAACGAAGGAGCGGATAGTTAACCACTAAATACATTATGAATGAGGACTATAGCTGCATTTTTAGTGTCTTTTATGCACAACAACGTTCCCGACAGACTTCATATTCCATCACTGCAGCACACAACAACGTGAGGCACCGCCGTAATGATAATCGGAAATCAGACCTATAGCCTTTGTTGTCTTTTATTAGAAAATAATCCGCACACTGTTAATTAGCTCCCGCTGATTCAAAAAATGCAGCATATCAGTCGGATAGATGTTATCAGGCACTGACTATTTTCATCTCCTCCTCTCCCTCCGCTGTGCGTTGGCAGCAGAAACAGTCATCAGTCATCACGCAAATAAGACAGAAGTACTGAGGAGAACTCGCTCTATTTCTAGAGCCTCGGCTCTAATGATGTTGATGTTCTTAATTAAAATCTTTGGCTCATAGCTGGGTGGTAAATGCCAGAGTTAACAGATCCAATTGATAACCAGCTTCACGATAGCAGTTGCTCAGTTTCTCCTTGTTTAGGCTCAGTGAAGTTCATCTTCTTCAGGTGTGTGACGCGAGCACGGAGGCAGGATGTCAGTCGGCTTTTTGTTGCCTTTACGGGACGGATGACAGTCGAATGGCACACTGAAAAACAAGAGAGGGAGACAGCAGCATGCAAAAAAAGGTGTTCACCATTAACACCTTTCAGTAGTGGACCATCCGGAACAATTATTGTCTGGGATAATCTATGATGGCAGACGTTTCACACCACTTTTGATTGAGGCCGTTTAAAAACAGCGAGAAACTCTTTTGCTCACAGCTGTGGTCAGACAACATGCCACGCAATCGTGTTTTTAAAGGTGTTGATCATAATAATATATTCCACCTGCCCTGCTCGCTAACGCTGGGCAAGTTGCTGAAGTTAAGCTGAGCGCTGTGCATATTGTAGAAATCAGCCGTATTTGTGTTTTTTGGCAACTGCCAAGCTTCTAGATACCACACGATGCCACATGATTGGCTCACAAACCTTGTTAGAAGCTGCACAAAACAACAAAACGAACCCGAGGAAACACTGTGAAATTATTAATTACATTTTTATATGACCTTTATGAAAACACAACCTTAGTCTGCAGCCTCAGGATGTGCATCAGCTACGACGTCATCTAAGTAACAACATGGGAGATATGTGGCTTTTCTCATTAATGCTTCATGTTGTCTGGTGGACATTCAAAGAGGCGTTTAAACGGCTTTCGGCAGATGATGTAATTTTCTCCCTGGTTTTGACATGAAGCTTAATAGTGTCAGAAATATAAAAGACATAAAAGCAGCCCCTCAATTTGTGAGATACCACTGCACTGAATTCACTGGAGGGGACAAGAAATGACAATTTAAAGAGAGATTTTGGCCTTCAGCCTCTGTTTTAATTTACAAGCTTCTTTAGAGCTTCTGTCAGGAGGACAGTGTGAGGATCTGACGACATCCGGGGCAAATAACTAAATACAGTTCCTTGACATCGAGCTACTGTACATTCAGAAGGCTTTAAAAAGGAAAAAGTGTAGAAGCAACATCACCAGGGCCAACATTTCTGAAGAAACTTATGGAAACCTCAGCGGAGACATTTCGCAGCAGCGCGCTTTGAATATAAATATTGCTTTGATTTCCCCATCACCACATTAACTGAAGAGGATCGCAGTCTAACTACTTCAGCATCCATTAGCGACTGCATAACACGGATGAATCAATTCGAAAAAAAAATAGAATGTTTTACAGTAAAGTCGTATTATTTAAGCTCCACTATTTCCAGAACTGCATGTTCAATTTAACAGACGGGTCAGTCAAGGCATCCATGTGAAACTGCAGTAAGTGAGAGGGAAGGAAACAGGCGCCGTGCGATGACACGACTGTACGAATTAACAACGGTAAATTTACTTGATGTCGGTGTGATCGCTGACGCGCGAAGCCCAGAAACTTTAGGAGGCAGTCGAGTAATTACGTCTGCGACATATGAAATCTATTTGTTTTTTCCCTCCTGCACTTCTCAGAGCATCCCTGCAGCGATAAAGAAAGAGAGCCACAGCTGGCGAAGGGGGAGTGCAGATATTAGTCTTCATCAGACCGGTGAGACAACGACACTTATGAAGACCTATGTCATTTAATATACATCACCGGCTTTATCGCTGAAAACAGGAGCGCAAAGCTTCGAGCCCAGCGGCTGCAGCTCAAGGCTGCGTTCACCAGGAGGAGAAATCAGCCTTGTCGATCAAGGCCACACCTCTGCAAGGAACGTAACCCTTTTTTTCCTTTTCTCGCCCTTTAACACACGACACGATTCAAGGTTAAAAAAAGTTGTTTTTTTTCTATCTCATGGCAATTTAAGCTCACTCACAATCAAGTGTGAGTGAGTAAATGTTGAAATCATGAAGTGTTTTCAATCAGAATCTCGGTTCAGAGATTTCATATTTTCCCCCGTAATCCCCTCGCCACAGTCCAATTAAATAACATCCTCACTTTATAATCAGTAGGAAAAGACAGAACTGCCCCCCCTCCTCCATTCATATCTTCTCTGAGTCCTTTCATTAATCAATTTAGAACGCGACAAGCAATTATTTCTCATGGTTAAAGTGCATGCCATCAATCTGGACCGTCCAATTAGCCTACGCTCAGTTTTCTAAATGCACATTTCACTTGACCTCCGCGGCGTGATTGTTGTGAAGCCGCTGAAGCTCGGCAAACTTTTTCAACAGGCGGGGAAAACTTTAAAAACTGACCTAATAGAGCGGCGAGAGGTTTTTAAAGTTCAGCTCACATCTCATTACACAGTACAACACGGCGCCGTTAACTGCAGTGGAGCTGGCTGAGAGGAGAAAAAGTGAAATCCCCGTGTGGGAATCGCTGCGGGTCTGACGGGAAATACGTATATCTGAGTGACAGACTGTGTTTTAACGCTGGGGAAATAATAAAGCACCCGCAGATCATCGCGGCGTGGACGCTGGCGGTTTGTCGCCGGTGGTTTCACTCACTGAACACTGAGGCCGTGTTTTAATTGAATGATATTTCCCCCCACACAGTAATCGTGTTTACAGACTTTCATTCACTTTCATTTTCATTATTTGGGACGGTGGTCTGTGCACGCAGTGATATTACATCCTGGTAACTTATTATAGAGAGACGGAGGGATGATTGTGTGCAGTGGAAATGGCTTCGTTAGAGCCTGAACATGTTTATTACCGTCCCGACGCCTCGTTTTTAAGAAACACAAATGACTTATAATCAACATAATCTCTTGTTTTTCAGTCAGGGTTGTAGATTTGTTGGTCCAGGTGTGTTTGATGGGATATAGACAGCCTCCCCCACTGTCTTGTAAGAAAACCTGATGGAGGTCTAAGCACCAGAACCTTGTTGTCAATAAACTTAAGTGCAAGTGAAGTGGACATTGTGCGGGAGTCTTTCTCCTGATTTTGTCGGCCTTCGTTCTTCTCCTGCCGACTGTCGACTTCAAGCTGCACATATGCTTTGTGTCACTGCATCTTAGCTAGTTGCTGCCCGTCTAAATCAGTGTAAATTTCACCTTGTGATTACTGTCGTCCTCTCTGTTATGGAATTTCGTCTCGCTTGACCCTCCAGGAGAGACGAAGACGACTCAGAGGCGACGATGACTCAAGTTGAAGTAGTTTATACAAACTCGATCGAGGAGGAACAAAATAACAGCACATCTGTCGGCTCAGTGCGATGTTGATCCTCTCGAGTCTCCCCAGTGTTCAGATTATATCTACATCTTAGAAAGCATCCCGGCCATACATGATTATCTGTTTAACAAGAAAGAAGGGAGAAGTTACTGCGGAGCTTCTCTCGAAGGAATCGAAGGCAAGCATCGGAGTTTACACAACCAATCAGCTTCAGTCTGTCGGGGATCTGTTCTGTAGTCTGCAGCAGCTTCGAATCGCTAAGTTTGCAGAGATATAAACTCACAGAGCAGATGTCACCGTGCCCTCATCCCACCCTGAACGTATGACATCCTGTCCTGCGAGGCCAGAATGTTCTGGGCCTCAGATATTCGCCCCCACACTCTCTTACGTGATGAAGTTTCATGCATCCTGCGAGCTGAAAACAAAATCCAAACGACTTCCTTTGCCGAGACATCTGAATGACATCTCTCGCTTGCTGAATGTTATTGTGTTTGTACTGAAGATGCATCCGACGTGAATCTCAGCTGAAGTAGACGAGCTGCTCAGTGAAGTGAGCAGAGTCGTTATCGCGTACGCTCACCTAACATTCCTCGGATAATTAGATCTTAATAAATAGACGTAGAGACACGAGTTAACCGTAGTGTTTTACACGCAGTTCAAGGAAGACATTTAATAGTTGTCAGCTCTGTTTGTATTGCTGCAGGCTCTGACATCCTATTTTCTGCATTTTGTCGTCTCTAAACTCAGCGCCGCGGAGGATTGCCGACCTCCTATCTCCCTAAAAAAAAAAAAAAAAAGCTCAGATCATGGCCTTTTGAAAAATGTGATGTGTTTGAATAAGGAGCTGGTCTCCCCTGTGGCAGGTCTGTCCAGCCACGCAAGGCTTTAACAATTTAGCCGGCCTTGACTGGAAATCCTGTTAGTGTAATGTTGGACCTCGAGCTCCTTATCTGTCTTAATCGGAGGCTGCGAGGACAGACGGCAACGAGCAAAGTGTGAGATCCGTCCTCTCTGATCATTACATCAGCCTCGCACCCTGCTGGCACAATATTTATCAAATATCTGTTTTCCCATGCATGAATACAGCCAAGGAACACTGCTGCTGCATCCTGAACTTCAGTTACATGATTAAATTTGCCCTTTAAACATTTACTCTGTGCTTCATACAGTCGATGCTCAGAGGGGAACAAATCTGCCAGGCAGAATAGTTTTGATGTTGATGTTAATATCACCTTATCGTGCACGTTTTGACTGTAGGAGGATCGTTACAGATCCTAAGTTAGAGCTAACTTAACTTATCTAGCACCTGGAATACGCTCGGAATACATCAGCTGTTTGCTGATCCACAGAAAATAAATTAGCTGGCATACTTTTTTAGCTAGCTTAAGTTCTGAAAGGAATTTAGTGCAACATTGTGAGACAATAACAATTCATTCACTTACTTTTCATAAGAGTTATGTTTAGCTATTTTTAGTTTGACATTGTACGCTCACATTATTCTGCTAATTCGCTCAATTTTACATTGAGACGTCTTGTTTTTTCGGGAGATCTGCGGACATTTCCAGCCATTTTTGGGGCAACTGAAATTGTCTATTTTCTACGGGAAGTCAAACCATCTCACTGTAAATCATGGCGACCAAAACAGAACAGGTATTTCAAGCCAAACCAGGCTGCTTCAGAACGCTAACCAAGTCGTTTTTGGCGTCTACACCTAAACGAAGCATAAACAGGCAGTTTGACAAAAGAGAAATTAAAAATTCAACCTAAACAAACATAGTAACAACACAAAGAAATGTTTGGTTTGAATTTATCTGTGGTTTTGCAGGAATTCATATTTAATCTGGTGATTAGGTTGGTGGTGTTTTTTTGTTCTTATTTATATCATCATACAGACATTTTAAGCTCGCCCCCACCACACACAGACGTTTCATATCATGGTTACGGCCGTGACTCATAGGATCAATAACCCTTTATTCCTCATTCTCTCTTTTCTCTCCTTTCAAAAAGTGAGATTTTAATCTCAGCGAGCCTTTAATCTGGTTACTTCTCAATCGATCAGTCAACCTTTATTCGTACGGCGTCCGTTCACAGCAAAAGTCTTCTCACGACAATAAATACAGGATAATAATAATCCTTACTGAAGGATATATAGACTGTCAGATGAACTCATTCCATACAGAACAGCCTTTGTGAAGTGATCTGTGTATCTCTGTGTTATGTTAATCACAGCATCAACTTCTCCTCTGCATTGTTCCTCCGTCGTACTTTTTCTCTGCGAGGCGGCTCTGATTCCTTCTGAATGTCAGAGAAATCAGTCGTTATCTTGTTAGCGAAGATGTTTCTAATGGTCTATCTTTAGTCGCTCTCTCCTGACTCCTGCTCGGTGATTCTTCAGCAGTGACACCACCTCCGATGACTCACTGAGCAACAGACACCGGAGATTATTAATGTTTTTACAAAAATAGTTACACAGAAATAACAGCAGTAGCAGTAACCCATGGTTACAGAGATGACGTCGCCTGCCATCATTGATCTCCTCTGCACTTCATTCGCGAATTCCAATTAATCTGAGGCGGCAGCCCGTTGTGTCAGGATGTATCGCCGCTAAAGTCATTTTCATTTATAAAAAAAAACAACACACACACACACAACAAAAAAAGAACATTTTCAATTCATTTGCTGCCACCCAACCCTGCAACTATAAGTCAATATTTTTCCCTCCCGAGGGAGATGTGTCTGACTGGCGTCTCGGCTCATTTGAGAAATGTTGCATCATCACAACGGTTCAGCCCTTGAACTCTCTCTGGTAATCTCTGATAATAAGCGAGGGGGGGAGAAAAGAAATAGAAAAGTTTGCAGAGGAGAGCAGCACGGACATAATGAACCGGCTTCCTGCGGGGTAATAAAGGTCTGCGTCTAATGCCAAGGGCAGCCAGGCAAGCACGAAGACCATTACGGCTGAGCGGCGCTGGCTTACAGCGGCTGTCTGGGAGGCCAAAAACATCCCCCCCGCCTCCCGCCGCCTCCTCCTCACCCCCGCCTGCCTTTGACTGCAGACACAATTATCTAGCGAGGTTGCCACCAATATTTCCTTCTGGTGCCAAAGGTGAAGACATGTTAGAATTGTTATATATTTTCTTTTTTATACTCTCCAAAAGAACATGTGGTGAGTGCTCTCCCAGCAGGACAGAGCAGAGAGGCAGAGCCGTGCAGACAGACAGTGTACTTATGCTAGAAGCAAAGTGGCCTCAGGTTCACTGTTGGTAAGTAAGAAAAAACGCCACAACATGTTCAGGATAAAAATAACAGCTCTCTGGATTCTGAAAAAAACTGCTTTGCATTCCCGTCCTTACCAACTAATGTTAAAGCAAACTCTCACCAAAATGCAACCGAGGCTTTTTTTGTGAATGTACCCGAGTCAAACATTCGTGTAGAAGCATAATTACGACGAAAGAGGCACTTTTAAGATTTATCGTATTTTTGGATGCTAGCATCAAAATCTCCATTTTTAAAACACTAAGAAGGCTCGACACAACATGAAACTTTGCTCGTAGTATCACCAGGGTCTCTACACATGAACACGAGCATTGAGAACATTGTTTGTGTACACAGAGTTACTAAAAAGAAGGTTTTAGAACAACTCACGTTAGCAGTAGCTTGTTCCGCTCGCCGCCGTCCTGCCAGCCGAGAAGTATCGATCTCCGAATGTGGCGTAACATGGAGGAAGTTAAGGTGGAACGCTCCTAAAGCTTAGTTCCAATTCATTGTTCTGTCGTTAGTGAAAAACAATATTGACCTTGAAGTTGAAAAAGGAGCCTCGTATAAGAAATACTAAAATCAAAAGTCACGCGAGATGTTGCGTCGCGTTGTTGCCGGACGACAGTAGTTTCACCTTCACTGTCCTCCATGTTACGTCGCAAAGTTTCATGTTGTGTCGAGCCTTCTTAGTGTTTTAAAAATAGACATTTTGTCCGTAGCACTCCCATTGAAAATGAGTTTGACCCGAAAACGAGAATACGGTAAATCTTAAAAGTGGCACTTCGTAATTATGCTTTTACGCAAAGATTTGACTCGAGTTCATTCACAAAAAAAGCAATTTTGGAGAGAGTTTTGTTTTAAATCTATTACAGTTTGTAATGTTGTCTTAAATGAGAGCATATAGTGAAATAAATCCTCAAGGCATTTTCTACACTGACGAATCACAGCCAACCAAAAGCACCCCAACTTCAATTTTTTTTTTTTGAGCTGAGATGCAGTGAAGAGTCAAACTGAGATCTTTCAGCACACAGCAAAAAAAAAATAATTTGCACAAAATGAGATGCAGGAAGTCATTTGAAATGGCACTGAGGCTTGAAGAGGAAAATTGCAGACGTTGGTTTGTTAAGAAGTTCCATTAACTTTGCATTTTAATTTGTTTGGACTTTGACGGCGCACATAGTGACTGCGCTGTATCTCACACTACTTTGGATGTGAGTCAGAACTGATTGCCTGCTAACTCAAAAAAAAAAGGCTCTAAATTTAAGTCGAACTGCTCCCTCGCGGTTTACGCAGGTTATGTTATAAAAAAAAGCTGAGAGACTCTGTACATCGAGGTCGGTCGCGCTGAGAGGAGCTGATGTTAAGCCGTGCGACTCTCAGCCTCACGTCACCTTGCCAGAAGCTTTTCAGTAAGCCCGACTAACAGGAGAATAAAAGTAGCAGCTGAATAAAAAACACTGATTTTTTTGTGTGTGTGTCTTCGCTGTTTCCTCCTAAAACACAGCACTGACTATAATATCATCATTATCATGGTGTTTATTATGGTACTTTACAACATCTGCAGATGTCTGCACACTGTGCCAGTTCACAGCCGCTGGAATATTCTTCTGTGTCCTTCAACTCTCACATCATGCCAAAACTTTTCATCCCAGTCACTGTGGATGAAAAAACCTTTCAGTCCACTCGACCGCCACCGTCGGCCACTCAGTACACTTCTACAGACGCGATGTGCTGTGTGATATAATGTGGAACGGGTATAAATACTGAACCTGTGGAGGTAAAGACAGCTCCTATAATCTGAGCAGACGAGATTGATCGCCGAATGTGTATCTCTGCATTTATAATTCATGGTTTATATTTTATTTATTGTTCTTTTGTGCTCTTGAATCTTATCATCCACCACTGTGGAGTCAGTATTTATTACCGCACGGCAGAATGTTGTCGGTTTGTCTATACCTGCCAAGTGCTCCTGCACCAATGGTTAATGAAACGCCACTATCCAATGTGTACTGTCTCGAAGTATAAGCAAAGAACTATCCGTCTCTCCGTCCCGATCTGTCTGTCTGTTACTTGAATAACCTGTGAACCGTTCGTCTGATCGTCTTCACACTTGGCACATTTGTTGCTAATGACCTGAGGAAGTGCAGTGTCGAATTTCACACACTTCTGATTAAAAGTTCAGTATCTTAGTCTGAGAGAAGTACAGGCACAGCGTCACAGTCGCAGAAAAGCGAATGCTATCGTTACTGTGGTGATAAAGAGTGTCGAGAGGCTCGGTTCGCAGTGTCAAAGTCACTAAAGCGACGAGTTTGCTGCCACAGAAGAGAAATTAAAAGTCGACGTTCATGCAACACTACGGCACCTTCCTGCTTCCTTCACAGCTGAGTCGGTCCGGACTGTGAAAAGTAATTAACAGGGTTCTAACATGTGCTGGCTCGGCCGGACTCGGTTCCACTCAGCACGTCAGCCCAGTACTGCAGGGATTTTTTATTTCCATGACAACAAGGCGAACTGCTTTATGGTGCGTCTTTAACTAATGACAATCGCTGCTAACAAGGTGTTAAACACATCCCTTCACAATAAAACCCCCTAGTTATGTAGTTATTTAAAAGCTTTTATTATGAAGCAGCATAACCAGGAAACGTTTTTTCACAAAAAACGAAATTAATTTATATGTTGCAGCACGCAGCATCTGGCATTCAGAGTCTGTTTTTATTATTAACGACGGGGCAATTTGGGATAAATTACTAAGATAATAAGATAAATGAGTCATGTAACTCAGAAATAATCATCAGAATAATAGATAGATTTGTCAACAACATCAATTAACAAATGATTTATTCTTTTATTTAATGAAAGGTGCAATGTGTGCTACAGTTTAATTCAAGACTAAACTGACTAAATAAACAAACTCTCTGTTTTCATGACTGAATAAACAAACTAACCTTAAATGACGACATACTGTTTTACTTTGTTTATATGTGGCGGACCCTGCCATCTTCCTAGCTCCAAACAGTGTTCTGGGAACCTTATTTTCCTCTAAGAAGAGCAAAAAGTAAATATTTCTGAGGTTGTATTATCACCTCAGAGTTTGAATTTCTTCTCTAAAACTACGTTTAACCGTCGGAGAAATATTCTCTAGGTGCAGCCTCGTACCACTTTATACCTGCAGCCGTGTCGGTGCTGGTCATACCTAACGAAAGGCGTTGGCTAATTTGACTTTTAATGTTACGATATTGATAACTCAATGCAATCAGCGCGGAGTGTAGAGTGGTTTGGATGAGAGCGTCTTGAGAAAGCTGCAATCAGTCACACCGGAAGGCCGAGCAATCCAACAGGCTCGTTTTAGACGTGCGCTCCGCCGGGGTGCACTAATGAAAAGATTCTGGTTTTCTAATATCAGAGCGGTCGGAAAAAATCTCTCACTCTCCACAGACACAGGAAAGGCTTTAAAGAGATTACATTATTTTCTCCCGTCTCTGCTAGTTAAAAAGAGCAACGCGAAATTAAATTTTTTATCAAGCGCTTCTTCTGCTTTATAAGCGCGAGGCGATTCTTCTTGCTTTAAATTCTATTTACCAACACTTGTGAAGCGTTTGCCTGCTGATACTTCAGACCATATGTTGGAAAAATGAATGTTAAATGAACGCACCTCTGACTAAAATAGCTCCATGTGGATAGCATGCTCAGCCGGTGCGCTCTTTGATTCAGCGTTATTAAATTAAAGTGGCTTCAGAACACGAGATTCTCTCCAAGAGTTGTAAGATCAAAGCTGGTGCACAATTAGGCTTTGCTCCAAATATCATCTATTTATCTATCACTGCGCCAACACCATTAGCTGATCTTTCATGGTTTGGATTAGTTTTTTTTGGGGGGGGGTTGTGGCGAATGAAATGGAGATGTTCAGAAGCTGTTCCGGGGGTCAGAGCACAGAAGGTCGAGAACACAACATGAAGTAACGTGTCCGTGAAATCACATCGTTACTGGCCACGATCTGAGCTTCCTTGCGGCATTGAGACGTGACGTAGCATCGTAGTAACGCGATGCGCTCGCTTCCTTTCGCATGCAAGACAACGCAGCTGCTGACTCAGACCGGCACCGCTTCAAAACTAATTATGCAAATCCAGTGTCGTGAATTAAACACTGTTTATGACTCATCAGAGGACTCATTCAAATATCCAGAGCCAACAGATTTAACCGAGTCATTAAAATTCAGAATGATTACAACTCGTGTTTTGCCCCCCGTGAGGAAAGCGATGCCGCCTGTTAGTCTGCGTCGCCTCGCTGACGGGGTCACACACATCAGACGTACCGATCAGACGGTGCTGGACTTTAATATGAATTCACCCCCCCAGTAAAATCTAAAGATGGAGAGAGAGAGACCAGAAGAGGACAGTGAATGTGCAGGCAGATCCAGAGCACACGTCTTCCCCGGCTCGTAATCTGAGAACGATCGTGCATTAATCTTCATCTCGCTCTGGGTGAGGAAGCACCTCTCAGTATCTCTTTTGAGAAGTGATTAACAGCAGGTGGATAATTCCTTTTGTACCAGGCTTATCATAGAAACACTGATATCTTCCCCTAATCACATCATCAGTGACATATAATGGAGGTTTGTCTTGTTGCTTGTCATAATAAAAACTGTTACATTTTAACAGTAAAATAACTATTTGCCAAAGTTGTTTTCACTTTAAATGTGTTCATTTATTAGCGATGCTTATTATAGAGTGTTGTATTGTATCATCTGGATCTGGAAGTAAACAGTGTGCTCAGCAGAAACCGGTCAGAACAAACTGCACTCCTTCTCTTCCCTCTCCTCTTCTGGGATTACTGCCTCTCTTAATGATCGCAGTATTTTGCTCTCAGAGTGCGATTAAAGCGATAAAGAAGCGCAGGTGGACTTTGGTTTCTAAAAGCTTTGTGCCATCAGTGCTTCATTGTCTCCTTTTTATCTGGAGACAGATGTTTCGCTCCACTCTCCTCTGAAACGTGTCTTCAATCTGCCGCTACTCTGTGCAGAAATGTAAATATGTGAAATTTGTCTTTGCGCATGTGAAAGTCAAAATTTTCCAATGTGAGCCTGAAAAACCAAAACAAATGTCACATTTCCACATTAGAAACTGACATTTCCACATGTGAATGATATGTGATTGGCTTTTTATCACATGCAGATTTGAATTTTCACATGTGTAACGAACTGTACGATAAATCAAGAGCATCCAAAAAATAGCTGATCAGTTTTTTGAGTATTTTTCAGGTTTTAAGCTACTAACAGGAGTCAGTCTCCAGAAAACAATGTTGCCAGTTGACTTTTTTTTCTGAAGCACTGATACATTCATGTGTGCTGTATTGCTGTTCCTTCAAAATGTTTCATATCACGTTCTTATATGTCTGAAGTGAAACTCTGGCCAAAATACAACCTAGGCTTTTTTTGTGAATGTATATGAGTCAGATCTTCGCATAATTACGACCAAAGAGGCACTTTTAAGATTTACTGTATTTTTGTTTTCGTAAAGTTGTTCAAAAAGGATCTTTTTAGTAACTCTGTGTACACAAACAATGTTCTTAGTGCTGGTGTTTATGTGTAGAGACCCTGGTGATACTACAAGCAAAGTTTCACGTTGTGTGGAGCCTTCTTACTGTTTTGAAAATAGAGATTTTGATGCTATCGCTAAAAGTACCCGTAGCACTCCCATTTAAAATGAGTTTGACCTGAAAACGAAAATACGGTAAATCTTGTAAATCTCGAAAAGTGCCTCTTTAGTCGTAATTATAGTTTTACACAAAGGTTTGACTCATATACATTCACAAAAAAAGCCTAAGCTGCATTTTGGCCCGAGTTTCACTTTAAGATCTTCCTGACTCATATCATATCAGGAGGTAAACAACTAAATATTGTAAATTACACCTTTGCAATACAAAGAAATGTTGGGACTCAGCTTTGACGTATACTTACATACGACGTACACTGCCATCATATAGTCTTTTTACTTGGTTGTGCTGTTTATTCTGATTGTGCAGAAATCCCTGTGCAACGTGCTTCTAACGGATGGTTATTGAGATCCAGAGCTCCCGTTCTGCGCAGAAATGTGTTCAGATGTCCGTCTGAACTCACCGTGAGTCTTAAAGATGAAATATAAAGGTAAAATCAAAAGTAGTCAAAAACGGCCAATTATACCCCAGACCCCAGAGGGTTAAGCAGTGTGAGTTTGGGAAATCAAGTTCTCCAAAGAGTCTTTTTTTTAGTCGGAAAGTCAATCTTGATTTGTGAAATTCAGACTGCCGAACTTTGGAAAGTGTTTTCTGCACAGAGCAGAGTCCTGTGGATCTCATCACTTACATCGAGATGACATTAGGAACGGCCGGTACGAGCAGAAAGAATGATTACGCCAATAAAACACTGTTCCATTGCACACATGGGCACCTGAGTGTTGTTTCAGGACAGGTTTGAAAAATTGTCCTTTAATTAGTTAAATCGGCTGGAATCGATCTTTTCACAACATTCACATCCATCCATCCATCCATCCATCCATCCTACATGCTCTAATATATCTCACAGGCGAACAGGGACAAACTAATCTGATGGAAAAGACTGAGCAGTGATTTCTGGCTCCACACAAGAACGCGTCTCACATGAGCGGTGATGCGGGTTTATAGCTCCCCTGGCACAGAGCGGAACATTTAAAAGGCACGGCTCAAATGAGCTTAGCACACTTTATTACCCATCTGCAAACAGCTTAAGTGTCAAGCAGCACATCCTTGAGTTGGTAATGTTCACAGGCATGCTGAAAGATAAGGGCAATTAGCTCCTGAGAAGCACACATGGGTGGTACATAGCCAAACAATGCAAAGCTCTTATTCAAACTAAAGGCTAAAGCAGCACCGCGCCGTCCTGTGCTGAAACCTGCACATTATACAAGGCTTAATGTCTGTGCATTCAGTACCTGAGCTGTGATAATGGCGCTTAATTTATACACCCGTGCGATGGAGGTCCAGAATTAGTCACTACACTGCGGTATTTTCTTCTTCTAGTCATGCAAATGGTTCGTAATTACCAACTGCGACCTGGTAATTGCAGCATAATTTCTGTCTCAATCCCAGAACTATAATGTATGTGATTAAAGTCTTATCTGGTTATAATGTAATAAGTCAGGGCAGGAGAATAAGTGAAATGTCTCAGAGGAGAAAGGGAAAGAGAAAATAATGACATATTTCACTCCCTCCCTGTCATTCATTCTTCCTCTACGTGTTCAAATATGCATGTCGTACTTTGACTGCGTGTCATGATTGTTCCAGGTTATTTTCTCAGCGCGGACTCGAGAACTTCGTGCCCTTTAAATAAACTGTACTCAAAATAAGTGCTGCAGTGTTCAGGTCAAGAGAAGGTCGCCCTGAACTGAGTTTGTTGAGGAAAGATGAATGTTACAAAGTATGAATGTGAGTTTGAGGAATGCTGTGGGAAATAACGGCAGACAGTCAGTGACAGGTGTGTTACAGCACACGTACCGTGGGTGTCCTGCTGTCACTCATCCATTCCAGTGATGCCGTTTTAGTGATTAGGGAAATGTCCGAGTCGCCTCCAGGCAACAAAGATATGAAAGCAGTCGCAGCTCCGGGAGCGTCTATGCACGCAGTTTTTTGTTTCTAACAAGCAGCAGAGATCCTGTTTTCCCTTCGCTCAAATCCGTTGCTGTCAGACCGGCACGCTCGCAGTGACTTCCTGAAAGTGTCAGTGTGAAAGCGATGAGACATGCTGTCAAAAGTCTGACTTCAGTAACCAAGTTTGAAGGGCACGAAGATGCCTTTCACGTGATCATTTTTTTAAAAATTCACTGTGGTATTTTGATGTAGGGCATGTTCACCCGCACCAGCAAGGACAGCGCCTCTTGACTCAAAGGTGATTTGTCAAAGAAAATTGAGTTTCAGCTCAGACTGAGGCCACATCTTCAGTCCAGGCAGCGAACAAGGAGCAACATATTCTTAAAATTCAATGGTGCTATATGTGACATACAGCAACTTCTAGCAATGCTAACATTTGCAGATCGAAATTCATAATATCGGTAACAGTTAATTACCTATCAAACCTGCTCTGAACTGTGACATAATGCTGGATGCCCATCATGTTACTTCTGCATCCAGGAGAAGAATAAACAGCACAAGCTTTATTCAGATTTTCCTTCTTTAGGCTCGAGGTAAAATGTCCTTGTCTCTTTTGGAGCTGGTTCAGCTCAGTGTTCTCAAAGGATGACTGGTTAGGGCAGCTGTCCCGATATCACCGCCTCGGGCTCCGGAGCAACCAAGGACAATTAATATGATGTATTTGGCTCAGACGTTTACAGACGAACAGACATTCTCCTATTAGATTTTGCTACAAGTGAACTTAGGCTCACAAAATGTGGCTTAGGATGAGGCAGGTAAACATAGTTTCTTGTATAGATTCCATTATATCATAGGATCCTTACATACGTATACATATCTAAAGAGTAGCGTTATTTTTATTGGCTTGTGGCTTTGGTAAGAGTGAAATACTCCCCATTCAGGAAGTTCTTCAGAATTGGTCTGGCAGTACACAATGTTGTCACTTGTTATGCTATGTGCCAGATCTACGTCGATTAAGCTTCAATAAATGTTTGAGCGTAAAACATCCTAGTCTCTTGACCAGCTCTCAGAAATTCCTCCACAATTTGGCGTCACGAACAGGATCCCAAGGGAACAACGACTGGCGCTCGCCATGTCTTAGTTTGACGGGATCATGAAGAAACTGTGAGCATCTAAGTACAAATACAATGACTATCATGCATGCACAACCTGCCCAGCTACCAAAACAAAGACCAGAAAAGGTTGTATTACAACAAAAGCTTTGAGAGTAAGATTTTATTACTCCACTATATCATGATCTAGGGCTGTTTGCGGCCACATTAATGATAAAAATGTCATACATTGAACCGTAAGTAACCTGGGCTCAGTTTGTTTATCTTAACCTTTATTTGCTAAGGGAGACACTCTGAACACCCACAGGGTCTACTACCTCTGTATCCCCCTAAGCCCTCAGCACTAAACCCTCACACACTTTAATTAACATCACATGTGGGCTCAGCGAAAATGAAAGAATGCAATAGAGCTGTCCGAGGTCAAGATGCTTTATCGAGGTTGAGACGGCGCTCTGTGACGTCACGTGTTATTTCGGCACAGATTTGTATCGTTTGTCGCTGAACCTCTGAGAGATTAATCAGATGTTGTGAAACTAAAGCCTGATATCAATACACATCTTATCCCTGACACTTAGAGGTCAGTTTTGCGCCCTTTGGGAGAACGCTGTTCTGATTCTTGTTGGGATGACACATACTGGAAATGTCCAGGCGCATCATGAGGCTCTGGAAGGGTTGCCTCATTTCACAGAGGGAAAGTTTCAACCACCGTCCCCGTGTGACTCTGTTCTGACTGGCAAGGTGGCATCAGAAAACGAGCTGCAAGGGTAAAAGTGTATGTAAAAATAGTTTTGCACGGTCCCTCAGTGATAATACTTAGAAAGCCTCACAAGCACGGACTCATGAAGAAAAATAGACTGTCAGGAGGCTTATTCAGCATCCAATAATGCAACGCTGAGCGCTCACCTCCATGTCGGAGGTGTCGTACCGGACTCCTATTCATCAACATACTTAAAACTCAAAGGGGGGTTAAGTGGAGGAGAAAATCCCTGCTATTAAGCTGATGCACGAGGGCAGCGATGGTCATTTAATTCTGCTTAAATGACCCGGAGAGATCAAAGAGGAGCCCGTCGTGTTGTTGTGTCCACGCTCATCCTCCGGTCCAAGAGTGCATCAGCGTGCGTCAGGCTCTTTGTTTTCACTCTTTTGGGATGTCACACGATTCGGAATCCAGTCAGTTTGTTTGCATTGCTTGATTTGTTTGCTGTAGTGATTCAAGGGAGTTTATATCATTTTATTTCCAACCACTTCATCGTTGACCTATATGATTCTCATCACGCGTCCTCACATACGATGTTTACCTTCTGGCTTGGTGCAGAACTCCGGTGAGACCGACAATCTACCGTTTTCATACTGGGTGAAAAGCATCTGAAAAGCCGATTACCAGTTAAGTGGAAAATGATGATCATTACAAGCAATCAAGATGGGCTTGTTTGCATATTGCAGATAAGTTAAGCAGCTGTAATTACAGCGCCGGGCACCGGGGCTTTTCTGCAGAGATTACACGCAATAGAAGAGGATGATTCAAACAAGACTTAATGGGAGAACTGTCAAGGGCCCAGTTCTCTTTTAATTTTCTCTTATGTAATGTACAAAACTTTTAAAAACACTAATCACAGCTGCTGTTAAACACTGTTTTTCATTAGTTTTAATGATATATTCAGAATGAACGCTATATCATACGTGGATGTTTCTCATTTTTATAGACTACCGCTGATCTGTGTTTCGTAGCACATGCTGGTGGATATTGCGTTCGGGCGTCATCCTGACAAAGTCACATCACATAAAATGTGTCACTGCTTTAAAAGGAGAGCCTCAAACTTTAGTGCGCTGACTGCTATAGGCTGCTAACACTCACTGCAGAAACAATATTCTCTCCCTCGAGTGTGTTCATCAAACTGACAGGTTTGCTGCCGAACTCTCTGAGACTATTTCTGACATGTTGCTCCCAAAAAGCAGAAAAGATAAGGTCATAACCTGAGTAAGTGTCTCTGTGACAAGCGTGTGGAATTGACTTCAATTGCTAAATGCTGTCTGAATAGATTAAGTGTGAGTGTGCCGTTGTGTGTCAACACGCCCAAATTTTGTCTCTAGAAAGATAGATTTGGAATAAAAAAACGAGTGGGATGGCTTCTACAGAGCTTGTAGGAAGATCTATTTTCTCTAAAAACATCATTATGAATGTGAATGAATAATTCTTTACAGTTTGTCGGTTCCAGTATGATTGTTTTGTTTATCTATTGAGAATCTTCACATTTGGTTCCAGCATCTAACGAGGCTTGTGTTGCCAGTAATGTAACATCATTGGTATCACGTGGTAAACGGGTTTTGTCAGAGCTTTAAAGCCAGTTTTCGTCACGGGATGCACTGCGGCCCAAAAATACTTGTTCCCCCTACGCTTACATTGTGAAAGAAGTGGATATAAAAGAGTGGATACATTATTTTTAGCATCACAACTGCGAAATGATCACTACTTTTATAACTGGAGCCATTCTGTCCAATAGAATTAGGAAAGAGAGTCTCTTTAGCATCACGCATAAGATGAGCTCCACTTCCAACACGG
This sequence comes from Diplodus sargus, assembly GCA_903131615.1. Lineage (NCBI taxonomy): Eukaryota > Metazoa > Chordata > Actinopteri > Spariformes > Sparidae > Diplodus > Diplodus sargus. The sequence goes on from CAEMYA010002120.1 coordinate 397,726, forward strand.
TGTCCAGATGTGATATAACATCTGTGGGCAGAAAACTCGAACAGCGGCCGTGTTGCACCTGTCATCTACCTGACCTCTAGTTTCTTTCTTCCATATCAAATCTCAGTCTACGTGATGTTTTTCCACTAATTTGCAATTATATAATATTTCATATGGATTTATAAATGGATGCATGATTCATATTCACCCATATTTGTAATGCAGTTATAGTCTGCCATGTTTTTTTTGTTAATGCTGTGCAACAACACTGTGTGTATAAATGTAGCACTATAGCAAATCAATACTGCTCCTTAGTCGGGAAACATTTCTGAGCTGTCACTGCTATATATTTAATATTTGTGTTATTAAATTAAACTCTAAAAGAAACAAAACAAAAGTGAAAACTTGGTCAACTTCCGTAGCAGTGGGTGAATTCATCCTTAACTCTGACAGCTCTCTGCATCGCTCATCATTTATAAAGAGCATGAATCATGAATTTGCCCAATCACGGAAAAAATGTCAGTATTTCAGTGAGTGCGAGAGAAAGTATTTGTCATCAAATGTTTTATTGAGGGACTGTCTGTGCAAATGTTATTATTGGATCGACTATTCTGCTTAATGTATTTTCAGAACAACCGTGATTTGCACTTAAGCTTTTGTATAGGCAGACTGTTTTTTAAAGTAAGTGTATAATTTGATGCCGTGCTGTGAAGGGAGTGTATGAAAATTGCATTAGAACCAGACGTGATCTGTGAGACAAAGGCTGAATAAGTTCTGCAGTATGCATACCATACGGTTCTGTACGGACGCACTGCAAGCGAAGCACTTCCTCTCCGATGTGAATAATTATGGGGGTAATTATCAAAGTGGAAATGCTTTCATAATCTGCAGTTGTTGTTTAGCAAACACCGGTGCTCTGTGTTCTCACATTCGCAGCAGGGCGTTCTCTCCGCTCATATTGCACTACTTACACAGCCGGATCAAAAGCTGCAGAGGGGAGATATCAAACCGTGCCTGGATCTGTGTGGTGAGAGAAGTGTTCACCCCGGGGGCAGAGCAGACAACACCTCCACTTTCATCAGCGCTACAATGCTCCCTTGGAGCGCAGGATGTCGAACAATGCCTGTAAGAAACCAGCCAGCCCTTCTTCTTTTAGCAGTGCCACACGAGTATTTGTGTCACTCTGCAACTGAATACTTTAATGGCTGCGCTGTCTCTTAACAAACCCAGGAATCCTTCACCAACACGCAGCTCTGTGAGGTACAGCAGACTGCTTTTAAAATGTTCCCAGACGCTTTTCCTGCAGTGAGTCACGAAAAACCCCCGGTTGCAATGCTGCTGAATTATTGACGAGCCGATACAGATTATTCAGACTATGGGTTGGTGAGCATGAAAAAAAAAAAGGCTGACGTGAAATCATCCTATTTTGATATTGAACAAGAAATGTGTTCTGTCCCCGCTGGAATCTAATGAGTCACCTCCGGTTCAGCTCCTCCTCGTTCAGACCGGACAGAAAACACCAACTTTGTATCTTCTCGATAATTCAAATTAACACTTCACTGCTTGTGTGACACCTTCCAACCGAGTCTTTTATGTGGCATTAACACCTCTTATTCCACTTCTTTGCCCTTCGTAAGATCACAGCTTCCCCTCCGACACCTAAAAATGTTGCAGACCCCCGATAAGAAAACGACTTACAGGCAAAATAAATGTGAACAGAAAGCCATGCACATAATGTGAGCAATGTCAACATGTCACACAATGATAAAAATACACAGTTGTTGTTGTTGCTGAGCAACAAAGCAGCCTAATGTAGACAAACCGCGTGTTCGATGCAACAACAAGAAGCTCCGTCGGCTTACAAGACACTGCAGGAGAAAAACATCATGCAAATTACAAAGTGCGCAAAAAAACTTTGACTTTATGTCAAAACTTAACAGTCTGCCAGAATCTACAATAAAATATGTGTGCTGTTGTTGCTGATTATTTATTCATGATTCCATTTCAATTCAAGTCATTTGGAAAATCTCACCTGCCTCTCATTTCCACAAAAGTGCCAACGACGTCCTTGACCTCGTTTCCCGCTCCCACGCTGTGCTCCATTTTTTGCTACGATCTCCAAGTGAAACACAAACTTTTTCTCTCATTGCACACTGAGCATTGACACCGAATTCACCAAAAACAACAGTGTCTTCAGTCTAACTATATAATAAATGAATTTGTCATTTATTCAACAGGAAAAAAATCAACCCCAGGGCTGCAGCAGTGAAGACTAACACGGATCTTTACAAAAAAAAAAGAAAACATGATAAACTCAAATTTAAAAGCGTCGTTGATGTCGAAAAGACAAAAAAAGTGTTCTGAAACGAGTTTGCAAAAGGTGATAATAGAAGTTGTAACTCAGCAACAATTTAAAGAAAACCTATTGTGCTTTTTTGTTTGTTTCCTAACCTCCACTGTTACATACGGTATATGTTCTTGTGCATGCAAACGATCATGTAAACAAAGAAAACCCCACACCAACAAAAGCTGCTCTCAAACAACACTGCTCCTGAAAAACGTTGTCAATACTTCCGCCTTTCATTTGTGACTTTGTGACATCACATTACATCACAGAGTCACACATTTGCATTTTCTAGGGGGGGCTTAAAGAGACAGGAGCTAAAACAGACAAACAGAAGGGGAATACAGTGAACAGATGTGTTTTATGAGCATTAAAGCATGTGAAACTATCCTACTAGTGACTCAAAATCACATTATGACTCTTGAAACGGGATCTAATACGTCTCCTTTAACGTTCTTACAGGTCTTTTTCTCTCTCTGCAGGTCATCGCGGTGTCAGCTCATCAATTTTTTCCCTCATTTACTCATTTTCTCCAAACAAGCAGGTGTTGCATCTTAAGAGACATTGGGTAAGTGTCAAAGCAAAGCATGCATATTTAATCTTAATGCACCATATGCTGGAGAAAAAGACAGCTAACAAGAAGCTAATTACCATGCAGGTCTGCAGGGATACAGTCTGTTTCCATGGACATACCATCCTGAGGGCTTTGTTCTCTCCTAGTGGAAGAACGACGCCAACTTAGATAGATAGGCATGATGTTATCACATGAAGACAAACAACAGTATGTTATAAATGAGAAAGGTTTATTTTTTTAATTTTTATCTCTGAGTGTAAAGATGTCCTGGGAATGAAATTGTCTAATTGAGGAGATTCTGTTGGCGTGCTGATAAATAGGTCAGGTGGCAGCTCAGGAAACAAGACAATAGCTCACAAAACACGGACAATAAAGAAAAGCCTCCACTCATTTATTCACCTGACAGTGTTTTCCTTTGTTAAGTTATGCCCTGCTCGCATGCCGCAGACCCTGTCGACCAAACACGGCCTCTTCTAATGAGAAGGCCGAAGGGAGGCAGAGCGCAGAGGCTTTGCTGGTGAATGCGCCGGTCGGGCCGTCTCCCGAGGGTGCTTACATCCACACTGTCAGAGTCACTGTGACTTTGTTGTCAAGGTCAAGCAAATGAGTGGTTCAGGTGGGATGGCTCACCGCAGGGAGGAGCGCAACCGTCCTCCAATCCGTCACGGCTTGATACAGCTCCGCTGTGATGACATAATGCCACTGAGCCGTGCGGCTCAGCGGTTAGCGCCGCCGTGTCGCAGCACGAAGGACACAGGTCTCATTTAGCTTCTTTGTTGAGCCTGTGCCATCTCACATCGTTGGCACCGGCTTCAGTACAGGCTGCTCGAGTTTCCCTCCTACGCAAAAAAACACATGCAAGTCAAATGGAACTGGATGCTCGAGAAAAGAAACCAAATAAGTTACAGCACACTGAGGGCATTCAGCGGTGTCAAAGAGCAGACAGCTAAAGTTTAAAGAGAGACTTCAACGTCGAATCCGATTATCTTTCATCTTTCCTCAGCTGCAGCGCTTATTATTTATCCAGATTGTTCTGAAGAGATCTGGAGAAATGCCCCTCTTGAATATTATAAAACAAGAATGCGCTCTGCATATTTGAAAAAGTCAACAGCCATGTCTCTGTCAAGGAATCATGGGAATCTAAAATAATCCACAGACCTCGTTGGGAGCAGTTTCATGTAGGATCTATTTTCGTTCTACAGAACTACAACGTCCAAGTAATTAATGTTGTCCTCCTCAGCTTAGCTGTAGCTTCCTCTAGAGTATATATTATATATAAAAGAAGACTTATACTCTTTTTCAGGTTCATAATTGTGTTTTGGGCTGCTACTAGAGTAGGTTAACATGCTTTAATGCTCATAAAAACAAATGTGTTACTCAGTGACCTCATGTGATTTCTCAAAGTCAAGAGCAGAGTTTTTTCTTCCTTCTGTTGGTGTGGACCTTTTTCAACATGCACCTGAACATGTATAAAAAATAAGATACTTCCTGCATAAACCAACTCACGACAAGGATTATGAATTATCTTGAGGGAAATGTCTCATTATTTCTTGAAAGAAAACATTGATGTTGAGTTTTTTCTGGTGCTTTGAAAGCCTCAAACTAAGTTCCCTTGGAGAGACGGCAGACATCCTGAAACTCCAACACTTTATTTTGTTAATCATACCCCCATGTGCCATCTTTTACTTTTAACTTCCTGTCTTTGTCTGTTTTCCAGACGTTCTTCCTGCCATCTGCGTTACGTTAGTTAATCATTCTCTTGTATTCATGCTGCACAGACAAATTCCTTTTTCCAATTTCCGTGTCGGGAAGTCGTTTTTTTCCCAGCTTTTGTGCATTCATGTTGGATTATTGGAGCGACGTCGGCACCAAAAAGAAATTGTTTTGCATTTTATTTGTCTGAGCCAACAACATGTTGACAGCTGTTTCCAGTGTTTGTGTGACAAGGAAGCACAAAACAACCGATACAATGAATACACAACACATGAGTTCGGTAAAAAGTTTCTTACCATCCACCCGATGTTTATTTCTGTCCACCAAGTTTCAGCGTCGTACAACGTCAACTCTGAAACTCGTCTACCAGAATGTTCTCAGGCTTTGCGAGTTGTTGTTTTGACTTGCGAGGACGTTTGTGTGAATTCTTCCAATAATCCCGACAGCACATGAAGGCACAGTTAAGCCCGAGATCTAAACTCATTCTTTGTTGGTTGGTCTGCCATCCGGTGTTCCTGCGCCTCCTCCACGGTCCTCACGTGTCCTCCGTGTCCACGCTTTGTTCTCCGAGGCTTCTTCTTTGTCCTATTTCTCTTCCTTCGCCTGCCTTTTCTGGACTTTTGGACACGAGCTTATCATTAAAACTTTTTTACCCTCCTGCCTCTGTGTGTCTTGTGTTTGGGTTCCCCCTTTTTTTGATAAACTCTAAACAGATCGCTGCAGTGAAAATGGGAATTAAAGTGTCGTATATATAGAAACGGTTGTGGCATACATGGCACACTTTCTTTAATTTTCCTTAGCCTCTCTCACAACATGTCACTGGGCAAGATGCCTCACAAGCTGTTTGCAGGGCAATTAAGAATATAACGGCTAATACTCGACTGTTGCTCCCATTACAGCTACATCAGCAGTCATATCTAGGGGAAATAAGACGCTTACTGTGTGAGAAATAGTGTGTCCCAGTAGGCACGCTTCCATAACCACCACAATAGTTAGAAAGATAAGCCAGCGCAGCCCTAATTAGTCCAACAGAGGAACTTTTAAGGGTTGCATCAGAGCCAGCAGCTGAATAAATACATATAAATCTACAATAGAGAAAAGTAAATTCCTTTCATTGTGATCAGCCGTGAGCTGAAGCACTCCTCTACAGGAGCTCCGCCGCCTGTGAGAGCCCTTCTTTTTTTTCCTGATAAGCTGGATACACCTATTCAATTTGCTGATTAAAGTCATATCAGCCGGCGCTCCTGACAGCTGAGCTTCTGTGGAGAGATAAAAGTCTGCAGTCTATGGAATCAGTTTCAAAACATTCCCCCCATTATTCCACACACCAAAGAGGATGAATGCTGCACACATGCGTCGAAGAAAAAAAAGACCCCCCAAAAAGAACGATTCCACATCCGTGCTGAAGTGTTTTCATTTAAAAATGAGGCCACTCCTTTCTGCTGTGATGAAGCTCAGGCGCCTTGAATGATTTACTCTCTGTTGCTGGATGCTCTTAGGCTGCCTGCGGTAGAAGAGGCTGCTCCATCACTGCCTCCATCACTCTAAAAGCCCAGCGGAAGGAAAGACCCTCATAAAAGCAGCCGTCACCCGGTTCCTGTTCCTCTCGCCACAGAGTACGCACATGGTTTTTCATCTGGGGCTCCACAAAACACAAAGTCATCCTGCCGACGAAACACGTGTGCATTCTTTAAAGATCTTTTAAAGATCTTCTTGAAACATCTTTTAAAACTATAGAACATCTACAGAGTTTGTAGAGAGGTGCAGAATAATAACTCTCTCTTTTCCTTGAAAACATCATTATAAATCAATCATTTCATCATGATGTCAGGTCCAAAGTGATTGTTTTGTAGATGTCTGTGCAAGAATGTCGATGACCTGTTCCAGCTTTTAACAATTTTGTCAGTCGATAGTATATCGCTGTTGGTTTTAGGTGTTATCTGTGTTTCATCAGCACACAGAAGAACTACAGACCAGGTGCTAAAATAGCGCACATTGAAACCAAACCAAAAGAATTGTTCGCTGGCTTCCGCATTTACTTCCTGGTTACGCGGCAGGTTGAATATGCGCAACAGAGTTTCCAAAGCTGACCTCGCCCTTGATTTCCTGCTCGGCTCATAGACTTAACTTTGTGATGACGTTACAGATTTTTAAAATCTCTTTTTTCAGGTTATTGGAAGTTTAGAAAGATTCATAATCGACCTTGTTTGCAATTCTTGATCTCCTGGCGACGGTTTTACAGAGGGGAAAATGCTTTTTGGGCCTCAGAGGAATTTATCGCTGCAATTCTGCGAGCGGCCACCAAAACTAACCTGGCGCCCTCTGGTGCCTGGTAGTTGCCAGATCGTGGAGGAAAAAAAAAGTAAGAATGGCTGACTTTTAGTTTAGCTTTCATCCTGCCTAGCCTACTGCCCTAACCTTAGCTAGCCTACATTAGCAATGTTAACATTAGCTGGCATTATCAATGTCAACTTTTGGCAACTAACAGTAGAAATGTTAGCTAGCTTGAGCAACATTAGCTAGTGCACAAACCGACAGCCACTTGAAGGGGGCAGATGTTCTGAACAATGGCGGTGTTGTGGCGTGAATGCGATGGTAGGATGGAGATCGAACATTTAGTGGCTGAATGTGATCAATAACATCTGGATGACAGAATTAACACACAATACGCTCAGGTTTTAGAGACGTATATCCAACATTAAATACTTAACAACTCTTAACAACAAATGTGAAAAGTGATCCCAGTTCACCATTTTCAGGCGTCACATTTCCATTCACACTGCTAGCTTGCTGGTTGCATCGATCAGTTGAGCTTCTTCACTGATCTGCTGTTCAGTTCAGCGTGAAGACAACAACAGGCGGGAAAGTTTTTTTAACCTCTGACCACGATCTTCACAATATCTCTGCGGTATACGAATGGAAATACAAGCAGAAGTCTGTTAACAGTTTACAGAATCAGTCGGAGTGTTTCTCTGAGTGTTGTTAAGAAAATCAAAGCCTCAGTATTACAGGGCGCCGCGCTCGTCGCCGGCTGTGAAGGATGATAGTGTTTGATCAATCCGTGTCATTGTTGTCTCATTGATGTTTTTAAAGAAAGAATCACACCGGTGACATCAAACACAGCAAGAAGGAACATCCTGCATGAAACACTGGAAAGAAGGAGAGAGAACACGTTGTAATCCAGCATGAGAAAGAATAAATACAATCTATCTTATATATTTTACATGTAAATTTGTCGTAACTGGTGGGCATATTTTATACAGATCCTTCATGCTGGAGGCTTCATATGTGTTTGCTTCAGAGGCATAAATAAAAAAAACCACATTCATCTGTGAATATAATTAATGTAGTATAAACCTAGTAATGTAAACCCTAGAGCCATGCAAACACACTTTTATGAATGCAGAAGTTTCTTTCAAACCAAAAAGTACAAAGCGCCTCCAAGAAGCTATTAGCGAGAACTCACTAACCTGACTGAGAGCTCTGACTCTGCTGGTTATCGGTGACAATTCGCTACCAGTATAACCAACAACTGAATATGTCAATGGATAGTGACCCCAGCTGGATAAAGCTCAAGCTTCACCTGCTACAAATGAATAATAAGTTGCAGGAGGAGAAACAGCCGTGCTCACAAGTCCTTCATCGTCACAGCCTACAGCAACACTTTTGGCTAAAATCCATATTTTGTAATCCTGATCATGTCAGGAAGTGAATTAAAATGAGATGGCTTGGACTAAAACCTATTGTCAGCGTCATCAAATGGTCAAATTATCATACAGTATGGCATCATAAGTCCCACAGAGGGCACACAGTCATAGTTGGGTTCGGTTTATTAAGTAAATTACTTCTGTTACTGCGGCATAACACTGTAAATGAAGTTATGCAGCTGGTTCTCATTCCCAGCGCTCATTCTCATTCTTATTTTGAACTTGTAGATAACCCTCTACTACCAATTCTTAAGAAAAGTAGAAGTTGAAGGTTGGTTTGATAGATCACACACTGGACTTTCCCTCCGGAGACCCAGGTTAGCATGCCGGTTGTGACGAAGCATCCAGAATCATTTAAAAAGAATTATACTAGGTATGTAACGTACATAAATGGCTCAACTTCAGTTATTTGATTGTCTCACATCACATTACTGTATGTACATTTTGTTATGTAAGTTGAGAGACTGACCATAATTATTTTAACCCAAACTATGATCTTTTCTTAAACATAACCAGGTCATTTTTCGCACCTCATCCTGTCCAAACAGCGACGTTTCCACAGCAGCAAAAATGATCCAAAAGACCAAAACAGTTTGGAGGCAAGATTTAAATTTGAAAGTCAAACCAGATATTTTCTTATTACGCATTGTTGCGAACTTGAACGAGCGCTTCACGCACAAAACTGACGCTAGAAGGTCTTGAGAGTGAGAATGTGTTGGTAGTAAATTCTCCTGGATTTGCAAACTCTCTCGCTTTTTATACGACTTTATCTGACTTCCTCCTTTGCTGCTGTGATATTAACTACGGCCACCAGAGGTCGCAACATTAGTTACAGTTATGATGAGTTTCACATGGTTGTTGTTTTGATGAGGACGGGCTGGATATTTTTTCCTGGCCTGTTCACATCGGTGAAAGTGTGAAAGTATTCCGTCAGTGACATAAATTTAAAGTTGAACCGTGCGCATGCGAGTTAGTGGCCACGTCTTTATGTTCACTGAGCAAAAACCCTGTTTTTTTCTTGTTTATTCACTTCTCCTCCAAAGCTAACACCCTCTCTTCAGAGACTATAGATCTGAAATAAAGATAAAAAAAGCAGCGCTGTGCACAGTGACTGGAAAATTCAGCCACAAAGAATGTCATCAAAACAACTCTAAACTCTATTGAAAATGTGATGAACAGACAGCTTGAAGGCGTTCTGCTTCACAACACTTCCAGTGAACGTTCGAACGGCAACAACACAGACGTGACAAAGCTGCAAAGCACCGGTGCAGCTGCATCCGCCGGAGCCAATCAATTCAGCGGCGTCCTGCAAAAACAGACGTTAACTTTCTGAATGAACTCATCATCGTCTTACTGTAAAGGCCAAAAAGTCAACTTAACAGAAACTTCTGCGCTCTGCGAGCAGCGGCGCTTTGATACCGCGGCGCTGCTATCTACAGACTTACTGTTAATCTCACAACACCACGCTTTCAAATTAGTCCACATAAATAAAACATTCAAAAACTGTGCAGAGCATTTCAAGACGCGAGTGAAATAAATAAAGAAATAAAAAAGTAGCCCATAAAAATTTTAAAAGCGAGGCCACAAGTGAGTTTTAGTGAAACCTGTTGTTCGTTGACTAAATTCATTACCAGCCTGAGCTCTGCCTCGCCGCCTCTGCAGGCTGATAGATAGGATGGCTGCTCTTCTCCTGCACCCACACCCAGAGGACACGGTGATGGATGATTGGCTGAGGACAGCTGCTGCTCTGCCTCCCAGGAGGGTAACTAATAGAACGGACGGGGGGGGCAAATGGGCCAGAGTACAGAACCGGACACGATGGCCTCAAGTACAGAAAAAAGATGTTATCAGTGGGGAGAAGAAACTCTCAAACCTGAGAGTTTCATATTACTAACCTCTTTATCTATTCTCCTTCCCGGAGATGCGCTGGGTTTACTTTCCTCTTCTGGACAAACATTGAGCTGTATCACAGACTGTAATGAGCCAAAAATCTGAACACCTTCTCTTCTGTCGTCTTGTGATTTTCGAACATAATCGCCCGAGCCATGCATATTTAATGAGCATCACCTGCTCTGAATGAAATGTCCTGCGACAGCCTCTCAGCATCAGGAGCAAACGTCCTCTTGTGCTACGATCGCTTCAGTCTCTGAGCACGACGCTTCAGCAGGTCACCTGCTGCTGCAGTCAGTGAAAAACATCGCATTGAATGTCTTTTTTGTTCTGCAGCTGTACAAAATTAAGACCGCAAGACTCAGGGTTACACTTTCACGTAACTTTATGCGATGTTCGTCTCAGCCTACACACACCAGCCAGTACACAACTCTCTCCCTCTGCTCAGATCAACATTACAGTCGTACGTTTCCTTTACAACTTTCTTCTCATTCACTGTCTCACATCGCTCTCCCGCCTCCGAAGACATTTACATCTGTGAAAATAAAGCTGAACAGCAGAACGAGCGTCCCTCAGGTAAATCACAGTAATCAGTAACACGCGGTGAAACGGGATAACACCCAATCATGTCAACGACACATCATCGCAACAGATTGTTGGCAAAACATCCTGGTGTAATTTAAAGCAGCGGAGAGAACGTGAGGGTCCCGATCGATGCCTGGTGGCGTAACTGGAGCAGGAAGGGAGGGTCGATGAGAGAGGCGAGGCCTGGGGTGCAGGATTGGATGGAGCCTGGGAGGCATCACGGGATGCTGCTCTGATTTGTTCGTGGTCTTGTGAGGAGAAAATTCTCAAGACAACAGGGGAGGCACAAACACTGCCAAAGCTGTGAACAGCAGATATCAAGGAAGGGGTCACGTGAAAGTGCACTAATGGTTCGTGGCCACAGCGGGTGTTTCTGGATGCGAGGGCACGCAAACACTTGACCAAAACAGCCGACAATAAAACAGGCTAAACGGCACTCGTCGGCTTTGGAAACGTTGTCTTATTTTACCAAGATATTTCATCGACACGTGTTTCCAAAGAGACTGAAGCCATGCAGAATCCGTCTCAGTTTTTAACACGATAATGTTTTGTGTAAGATGTTTCCAAAGTAGCAAGAATTCAACTGCGTGCAGATGAGGAGCGGGTGATGTCATGACTTTTTGGCACATACCATCACAGCCACTTCTTACGATGAGACCTTGAAGTTGGGGCTCCGTAGTTTCGGATGTTTTATGAAGGAGATACGAGCTCTGAGGGACAACTTGACTCCAGACGGTAACTATTAAGGCATGACACTTTTGTGGCCCAGTTTGAGCTGCAGAAAGCCTGATTCACTGTCTCAAGTTATGGGGTCTGAAGACAAGACTGTAAATAATGATTGCTGATCGATCAAGAGGTGGATGACGAAGATTTCATTATGTTTATTGGACTCAAACTAGAACACGGCAGTGTAACAATATTCCAGCGTTTAAGCCGGAATGGCCGCCGTGTGAATACGATGATCAGATGACATCAGAGGCCATTAGTGTTACCGACTCAGCAGGCTGTTCGGTTTAGAAGCGTCACATGAGGTTTCTGGGGAAGATTTACTCGGGGACACAGGTGGCTCAGGATCGTGTCGCGGTTCAGGTTAAATACGCTCGACTTGTTCCAGCAGTCACTCCGCTCCTCTCCTGATGGCATCGGTCCCCTTCTTGTGTTGCCCGACCGCGCACGGAGTTCGACATCGGTTTCCTTTCATTTAGGCTGACGAGCAGACGCAGTCAGAAACAAAACCCACACGCTTAATCGATGATGCTCGTCTTTCATTGTCCATCACGGCCTCACCGAGAGACTCGCCCGCTCTCACTATCAGCAGCACGCCACTCTCTCCTCTCTCCTCTCCGCCTGCGTCTGCCGCTCTGACAGCCTCGTATTAGGTAGGACTCGCCTTTCTGACATTTGGCAACCACTCAACAGAACAAATGACAACCTGTGAGTGTGATAATAGGCTGTTCCAGAGTAAGAGTGGCTGCGGATGATGACTGAGGAAGAAATGCTGACAGTCGAGCGCTCGAGAAGGCTGGAGGAAGCACGATCACAGAAACTTACAGCGCTCTTCTGATGGTTACGACTGACCCGCGGTGACACCCTCGCCGACTGAGGTCATATGGAAGAAATGGCAGCTAACACCCATCGCAGTCGGGTTATTCTTAACAGAAGCTACTGAGCCGTGTCTGCTTCTCTCCCTAAAGAACTGATGAATTAAATTAAATATTATTAAACGTTAACGCGACACCCTCCCAGCTCTGTCTGTACACTTAGTTCTCATTAGCAGTGATTCCAATTCCTGCGCAGGTAAAAAGAGACTTTATGACGCTCTCTCATATTGCAGCTAGCGCTCAGTTTAATCTACCATGTATCCACAGTCCCTCGGGGTTTCACAGTCGAGATTATAACAGCCGGCACTTCGCTGGGTGTGGCTGGCTGCACGAAGCACGAGATGGGAAACAACGCTGCTCGTTTCGTTCTTGGGGGAGCCTCCTCCTCCTCCCCCCTCACCAACGAGAGCAGCCGGCTGTGTTTTTGTTGAAAATGCACCCTCAGCCATTCAGCATTGTTTCAACCCCAATCGACGAAATACCAATGACAATGAAACAAAACCAATATAGCAGCAGAGAGCATAAAAACCTGCATTGCCTGCAGTGTCAGTGAATCTGAAGCAATGACTTTCCAAGGCAGGATTTGTTGTTGTGGCTCCGTGGGGAGACTTGAAAGGATGGAATGGTTTCATGTGGGTCAGGTCGGTTGTGCAGTTTGAGCCCCAGAGTACATTAGAAAGAGCTGAAATAACGCTCTCAGACAGACCAGGGAGCTGACTTGAGTGCCACGGCAGCCCGGTAGTGCTTTTAACATGCCCCGTGGATCCTTTGGGTTCATTAAGCGGTGTGGGGTTTGTGTCAGAAGCCTCTCCACAACCTGCCGTGACACGGGGAAAATGCCCTTGACCAAAAATAAAATAAGAGAAGAAGCGCTACAGGTAATGCCAGTAGGAGAGCCTGAAGGGCACTTTGTCTGGAAGCCATTAAGACAGTGACAAATGTAACCAGAATGAGGGCAAAGAGGGAAAGCAGAGTTCTTGTATGGAATTTAATTTCTGTGCAGCAATATTTTAAAACTATAGTTAGCTGGTGTTTAAAACTTTTCCTAAGACAGAAACTTCCTTCACCTGCTGTCTTTTCAAAACTTATATTTTTGCTTTTAGTCAGAGTTTTTCTACTTTGGAACAAAACTATAAAATTTCATTATTTATTTTTGAATCCCAGGCTGTTGCTTCTTATGGCCCGTTTGTTCCAGTGATCAGAGAGAAAGTGATTTAAAGTGCTGATATGCAGGCGCCAATCTCGTCTGCCAGATGGCTGCGGCGGCAGCGGCGGTATGAAAGTGCTCCCCTCGGCAGTGGAGCACGTGTTGCTCACCTCACCTGAGGTAGAGTCTGTGTGCTGGCACTTCTGCCAGCACCTCGCAGCCTCAGATATTTATACTCTATTCAAAATCCGGCTGTCATGTGGTGAGATTCGACGAATCCATTCTTGAAGTTTTTATAAAAGGATCAAGGCTGTAAAGGATTTGTACGTGTGTGTGTGAGCCTGCTCCCACAGAGAGTTCCTTATTTGAGTTCAGTCTGAGAAATGTTTTCAGCCTCACAGGAGGCGAAAAAATCCACGTGATTAAAAACCCACCAAGACGCTGGAATAAGTCAAATGTGCGACGGCCAAATTCAGTGGCAAACGTACAAAATGCAAGTATTCCAGCCACTCGAGCTAATAAATGATCAGCTGCCACTGAATCTACAAACTGAGTGATGTTATGTATGATGGCACACCTGCAGGCCTCTGCCATCCAGCTGCACCTGTTGTTGTCTAGTGTCCAGGGAAAGGTCAGCTAAGTGTAGCTTCAGTCCTCTGCTATCACTGCAACAAGGCTGGACGCTTTTTAAAGGAGACATATTGTGATATAGTTGCTGCAGCATTGAAACTCTCCTGTCTCCCTCCTGGATACCATTTTTGCTCTGATTGGTCGGCTCACCTGAGCCAGCCATGCTAAATCAATCCTCACGTGAATTATGCAGATGTGTGACATGGTGACGTAGCGTGATGTCAAGAAGACACGAAATGAAAGGCGGGGCAACTGATGAGGCGTTTCAGGAGCAGTGTTTTCTGTGGGAGAGACGAGCTTCTTCACTTTAAAGATGTTTTACGTGCACAAACACACTGTAGGAAATATGAAAAAGCCTAATAAAGACGTTCTTTAAAGCCAGCTTAACTCTAGGTGAATGTATCTGTCCCTCATTAATTTTCTTGTGGTGTCCTGACTAGCCGTGCGCTGGAAACCTCTTCTGGCTGAGAGTCGCCGAGCAAGAAGACCACATGAGGCAGGAGGTCTGTTTTCTGTTCTGTCAGCGCTTTACATCTATGATTGGGGTGTTGTACAAAATCCTCCACATGTGGATGAAGAGTTAAGATATGGTAAACGCTTTGCTGAATACATTCAGGGCCTAAGCCCCGCCGCGGAGCCGCCCGCGCCTGAAATCAATATTTAATGTTCGTTTTCACCCCGTCTCCTCCTGAACTATTGCAAATTGGAAGCGGGATGCCAGGCACAACCTGACAGATACTGGAGTCAAATATATGACTGCCGGACAAGTGAAGTCACAACTCATCATTTTACACTCCTGGAGAAGAGACAGGTCATCCTGTGGTCCTGACACAAACATGAATCCTCCTAACCCAAATAAAGCCATCCCAAAGCGCATCGCCTAGTCTGCAGACAGGTGCTCTGAAACAGATACCGATGCTTAGAGCCGCTGAGGCCGTTTATTTTCCCCGCCGACAAAGAAGTTAAAAGGAAACGAGGCCGTGCAACAACAAGAAAGGAAGGATAACACGGCATAAAAACGTTGCACTTCACAGACAACAACGCGGTTTGTTACCCGCAGCAGATGACGCTGCATAAGCGCGGTCTGCATTTTTAAACATCACCCAGAGCCGTCTGAGTGTTGGCAGATAATTGGCATGCAGGAAGTCAAACGTGCGGCCCGTGGTTCACCCGTCCCGCACATCATCTCCCCCGTCTTCTGTCCACACCCCTGCTACTGGAGTGCTCAGGCAGCAGATTGGCTGCCCACGCGGTGCAGTTGCCTGTCGATTGATCAGGGTCTGACTGCAGCTCGGCGCGCCCTCGCTGGAAACCTCAAATGAGGCGCAGCACAAATGCATTCATCTTCATCAGAGGAGCGCAGGATAAAGTATCAGGGAGCAGAGATGCTTCCAAGGAAAACCACTGAATCCAAGTGTTTTTCATTTTTATTCCTCCTTCTTCCCTTTTTGCAGTATGACTGCATTTTTCATTTTGAATAAATCGCAGCTCTCCGGCGGGTCGAGTCCACTCTACCGGAGCTCCAAGTGACCGCCGCAAAATCGTAGTGACCCTTCGAGGACCCGAGACTGTAGATATCCGTATGTTGTGTACCGGTCAACAGCCCGCTCCAATGAGAGAATCCTGGATTTATTCTGGCCCGAACAATTCATCAGACTGTTGCTCATGCCCATTTATCATAATCAATCAAAGGGCAGCTGGGCCGAAAGAGCAATTTAGAGCAGTGCAGAGTTATGCCATTGCTGAGTCTGTAATAAGTTTGAGGAAGATTATATAAGGCAATATTGCACCTTGGGGTACAGTTTGTGTCAGGCTGTAATGAATCATTCATTACTGGAGATCCATAGCTTACAAATCCATCCACAGGTTAACGCAGAATCAACAGCGAGAGGTGAAGATGAGCAGAGTGTGAACATGAGGATATATTTAAAACGGGCCAGATGTCGAGAAGCTAAATCCGATCTGAGGTGGCGAAAAGAAGAAACACCTTCATGATTCAGCGGCGCTCGCTGTGTGTGGTGTTTCTTTACATCCGTGTCGTTAAAGGTGCGCTACGTAGTTTTTAATCAGAAGAGAAAGATCTTCGTTGACTACCAAAAACTAAATAAACAGACGCTCTCTGTCTTCATGACTGAACAAACTGAATAAACAAATTGACCTTACAGGAGAACATAATTTCATACTGTTTTTCTTTGTTTATGTGTGGCGGACCCTGCCACCTGTCTAGTTTCAAACAGTGTTCCGGGACCTTATGTCACTCTGAGAACAGCTGGTTTATTCACTTAGGGAATATTTTTCTCCCAAATCTACAAGGTGCCCCTTTAAAAGACAGCGCGAAAACTTTCAGAAAAGAAAGCAAAGAAGAAGAAGAAGAAGAAGACATACTTCTCTCCATGAAAGTTACAATATTCTGCGGGTGCTATGTAATTGGCGAGTGTTTGCTCTGGGCAGACTTTGGATCCCAGCATTATTGATTATGAGTAACACCAGATGCCAGAGTTGGATGAGCGATGAGCAGCGAGAGGACGGAGCTGATGAGTGTGCCATGAGGGGGTTGTTTGTCTTTTTTGGCCGGGGAATTGTGTCAAGACTCTCAACCTTCAAAATCCGTCAGAAGGCGAGCTGTCCAGCAGGCTACATGTTCATCAGAGCACGCTGAGCGATCCCGTCCAACTCTGAGACTTTGTGTCTTTGAGCAGCGTTGTCATCTGAAACACACAAAAAAAAATCAGTGTCTAGTTTATTAACAGAATACTTCAACACTTTTCAGCAGCTCTTAAGAACACTGTGATGACACATCTTATTTGAGAGCACCATCATGTATTCTGAGGTGATCTGAGTCTTGGTTTGCTCTCAAAGGCTCATGCACAGATTTACTCCCTCACCAACACAAACCAGGCAACGCTGATCATCTTTCAGCATATTTTCCCGTCAGGTCTGCAGATACCACACGCAGCGAACGGCCCTCAGTCCCAGCAGAGCCGCGCCGCTGCAGCTGCTGCGCCGCTCGCCTCTTAGATCTTCAGGACTTGGGCGATGTTTTGCCCCACTTACATGCAGCAGCTTTGTGAATTAAAAAAAAAGGCTGCACAATAAAAATAAAAAAAAAAACCCTGCTTGTGCTGCAGTGGATAGCAAAAGCTCCTTCTTGTGGGTCTGAATTAGTGTTCTTGGACTTGTACCCAGAGTCCCCTGCAGCCAAACAGAGCAGAGCGAGAGAGAGAGAGAAGAGCTTCTCTTTGCTGCCTGACACCAGCAGAGGGAGGTGTGCTCAAGTCAGGAGGAGGATGTGAGTGTGTGTGGCAGCTGCGCCGGCTGAAGCCTCGGATGTTTCCTCGGCAGCCACACCCTGAAACCAGACCACTTGTGAGCAAAGCACACGGAGATGCAGCGATGTTTATCGCTCGTTTCAACAGTCTCACACATGCTGATGCTTTCCCAGCACAGCCATGTTCCTCTGCATGCAAAAAGAAATAACAGCTGGTTTAAAATAATGACTATTAAATATTCCATGACCTCTGACCAGCTCCGATAGCTCATGCAAGATAATAGAGATGAGCTCGCCGGGCAGTTTTGAGGTTTGAATTAATCATCGGCCGTACTGCAGAGAGACTTTCCCAAAGGGTTTTTTAAAACTCGCTGTCACTTAGGAAGCAAAAACTGAAGAACACACACGGCCTCGGTGGATCCGGCTCCTGAGCCGTGCACAGGGCTAATATTTGGGCTTTTTCCTTAAAAAAAGAAAGAAAAAAAACAGGTTTAAAAAAATAATAATCTTCTGCAGGGCTTTATGAGATAGTCTGAGATGAATTATGCACATCCACTGGCTTTTGATATCCATCCCACAGGGCCTTTTCTCTTTTCATTAAAGATCTATTTTTTTCCCAACCATGCATCCCTCTTCTTCTTCTTCTTTAGAGAAAATGACGGGGCAAAAATCCTTTAGTTCAAATCAGTGTGTGATGATTAAACAGCTTATTGTGTGAGGCTGGTGGCTGCTAACCAGCCGGGAGCTGTAATACTGTTTACACTGATGTGAGGCCAGCGTGTTGAAGAGGCACCAACAGAGCGACGTGACCTCGGATCAACACTCACAATCGGACCGGAGTCAAGAATCTCGTCTGAGGCAGGTGCTGTCGGCCCAAATGCAACCTGACATGACTGGAAAATTGAATTCATCTGAACTTAAAGGGGCAATGTGTAGTTTTATTTATTTATTTATTTATTTTTTGGAAATGCAGAAACTCAGAATTTCAGTATATCTAGAATATGAATGAGGTAATAATACAAACGCTCAGACATGTGAGCTGTTCTCCGAGGGTTCCCCAGAACAATGAGAGGTGGCAGGGTCCGCCACATCTCGACAAAGTAAAACTCAGTCATGAAAACAAAGACAGTTTGTTTATTCTGTTCGTTTTTGTTTGAAACCACGTACTGCACCTTTAATTGCCCTATTTTTTTTCGTCATATCACGTCATATATTTTCTGTTTGGATTGTTATTCACATTCTACAGTAAATGCAGACACTCAGTGTTCTCAGTGGTCCAAATTGATGTGTCAGAAGTGTGAAAGTCCTCCTCAGACACTCGGAGTGTCCTCGGCTCTCCGCGGTGGCGCTGCTTTCTAACTCGCAACCAACAATAAATGTATAATTGCCTAATGACGTTGGACTTCATTAAGGAGGATGCATGTCTGTGATGACACCGAGACACATCTACTTTAAACTCTATGCCGCCTCTACTGTAGCTCGGTCGCATTTTTATTCACCAACAGTCTCGTTCGGGATCCGCTCGCCGCGCGCCTCCATCCCGCCGCTCGGCTGTTCCGAGAAGACGAGCTCTTATAATAATGATAATAATAAAGACGAGACGCGGAGCTCATCCATATTAGAAGAGTCTTTAATGAACTCAGACCGTCGGAGACACTCCTCCTCCTCCTCCTCCTCTTCTTCTTCTTCCTCATCCTGCTGCTGCTCCCGGCTCCGCACCGCACCGCTCCCGCACCCAGTCGATGCGCGGGGAGGAAATCCACAGCCCCCATCTTTTATCAGCATCGGCATCGCCTTGAAGACAAAGAGAGCGCACGCAGGATGAAGATGTGCTCCGATAGCAGGAGAGAACGGGCTTAGGGAAGAAAACAAAAAGTCACTGTTCCTGCAGCCTGGAGGGAAGGAGGAGGAGAAGGGACGGGCGACCCGGGTTCCTTGGAGACTCTTCGGGGATGCGCAAAAAGATGTTGAGAGTAAAAAAGCGAGAGGCGTCGTGATTGGCCGCGCTCCTTTTTTCTCTGAAAGCATCGAGTCATGTTCGCTCCAGCCAGAGCATCAGCGAGGTGGCAGCAAACTTGAACGCGACGTGGTGTTTTTTTTTTCTCTCTCTCGAGTCTCTCGCGCAGTGGATGCGTTCACGACACAAACTTGCAGCAGCCCACCCACCCACTCCCCCTCCTCTCCAAAAACAAGGAGAAGAAGAAGAAGAGGCGGACGCGCTCTCCAGGGTGTTGAAACCAGAAAGACCTGAGTGATCAACTAGTGAGGAGCAGGGAGACGCTCTCACTTCACCATCTGCTCCTCAGCTTCATGCTATCTGGTGTCTTCAGTGAGGTAAGTCTGTTTGTGGTCGGTGCGTCCTCACCTGCTGTCCTGCGTGTGATTTATTCCATTGGAGCTGCAAAGTTACAGTGTCAGACTCTCCTCAGGTGGTCTGGATCACACCTATGGAGGAAACTGGTGACCAGCAGATCGCCTGTTGATCTCAGTCTTTATGTTGAAGCATGTCTTTTTACTTTCCACAGTCTCCCTTGGTGTTTTGTGTGTGTGTGTGTGTGTGTATGTGTGTGTGTGTTCCTCCCAGCTGCAGCTTTCAAACCTGTTACCAAGATCTGGAATTCTATATGAATATGGAAAACACCGGTTCTCCTGCATCCATCCTCCAGAATATTATTCTGTTTTTTCTTCTGTTTTCAGGCAAAAGTGGCACTTTTTTTGGTGGTTTTGGAGACAGAATTCCAGCTGATGTCGGAGGAAAATGAGATAGTTAGGTGGCAGGGTCCGCCACATATAAACAAAGTGAAACAGTATGGGGTTGTGTTGTCCTTTAAGGTCAGTTTATTCAGTCGTGTAATCATATTTAGATTGTTTAGGCATGAAAACAACAAAAAAAAGACATCTAGCACCTTCAAGATTTATAAAGTTTAGTTGAGAAGCAATCTAATCTGATTGTTTTGGATGTTTGTTTCTGGCTCTCTGCTTCCTCTCACATGTAAATACAGAACGCGGCGTGGATTGAGGCGGCTGTGTGCGCTACACGACACGCTTTTAACGTGGTAAAGAGAAGCTGTGTGTGTGGATTTACGTACAGTACAGGCTCGGAGCCTGAGGGAGCTGCCGTCGGTGTGTCGTCTCTCTCTCTCTCTCTCTCTCTCTGCTGCCTGCTGCTTCCTGATAACTTCATGCTGCACACATCCCCACAGTGCAGCTCCGCTTGTGGTTCCCAGGCTTTCCAAAATCAATTTGTGTTTTGCAGTGTCTTTAAACAAAAAACTTTGTAATTGATGATCAGGGTCAGTGATCCATCCCACAGTTTTTAATGGCTTTTATTTTTCGTTTTTTTTCCTAGTCTTGGGAAGAACCTGTGGCTGCAGTGCAATCAGAAAAAACAGAACAAAAACATCCGGGCTGTGCCGTGTTTCGGGGCGTCGCACAGGATTGTTCTGTTCACCAGACTGTAAAAACAAAGCGCTGGACGCTGAGTAGCCTCCGGCTTGTGTTTTGGGGTTATGCCACTTTTTATTGCACAAATGATGTCGCTCCATCATCTCAAACACAACCTGGAGCTTTATAGAGACTTAAAGGCTCTGGACGCTTCCAGAGTGTCAACCAAGGAAGTCCTTATTAAGGCTGCCAGGGCCAAGTGGAGCTAACGGTTACCCGATATGAGGCTTTGGAGTGGATAGCCTGACCGATGGCTCTATCACAGATGTATCAGTGTCAGTAATATGTTGTCAGATATGAAAACTTTCTTTTAAGAGATTACAGCGCAGAAAAAGTAAAATTCCCCGGGAGTTTTATGGTTTTAGTGCACTGATGTCATCTCAGAGTTTCAAGTTTCAAGCCCTTTGTGTTTTATAAGCTCGTTTGAGGGATCGTTGCGGCCGATATATCAACGTTAGCATCTTTTTACTTACTAATATCGGTACTGGCAACCCAAAAAAACATGAATTATGACTATTATCATGTTAACACAACATTTCTCCCTTGTTTTTTATTATTTTTTTTTACATTCATTGTGTACGTAGGTGGTCAGTTTAAAGAGATTCTGAAAGTTTAGGTCTCCAGAAGATCTTTAATAGTGTTGTAGTGCGCTGAGACTTACTTTGCTTTCATTAACGGCCCTGTCGAGCTGAGAGGAAGCGTGGGTGTCATCAAAGCAGAACGAGGCCCCTTTGAGGCGGGAAACTCGTGGCTCGACGACTTAAGTTACGATTCATTTCAAAAGGCAGGACTCCGTTTCAAAGGCGCTCGCTCTCGTCTTTTGTATCGGGATACATTTGACGTTTTGCGCGTCAGTCATGAAGCCCGTTAGCACCGAGCTCCCTGGGCTGCTGGGACACGATGCACAAAGTGGCTTCATGGCTGCTGTTGACAAGTTTTGCACAGTGATGGCTCAGATCCATCCAGTCTGTGACAGTTTATAC
Organism: Diplodus sargus; assembly: GCA_903131615.1. Classification (NCBI taxonomy): domain Eukaryota; kingdom Metazoa; phylum Chordata; class Actinopteri; order Spariformes; family Sparidae; genus Diplodus; species Diplodus sargus. The sequence goes on from CAEMYA010002120.1 coordinate 419,591, forward strand.
TAAAGGACTATAAAACTATGGAGTCAGAACACGACTGAATGCAGCTTCCTTCGTTTCCATAGCATCATTTCATCTCAGAGGATCTGAGATCGTCCTCTAATCTCGCCAGACTTTGTAATTCACAAACAATACAGATCAGTAAAAAACCCACTTGTTCAGGTACTTGACCTGTGTGCTGGATTTTTGATATCCGCTCCTCCTGCAGGAGACAAACCCCTCCACGAGATCATAAACAGAGCCGTAATTGCTGGCGAGGTTTTGCTCGGCGGCTTTAATCAATTACTGCGCCGTCCTCCATCCGGGGAGGGGGGGAGACGGGTGGTGGGGGGGAGGGGAGGGGGAGCGCAGGTGTCATCAAAGCAGAATGAGGCTTCTTTGAGGTGGGAAAAATGCAGGGACTCAATGACTTCACTCAGCTGGGTCACTGGACACACAGCGGAGCTTTGACGCGTACAAATTGTGCTTGAAGATGCTGCGCTCGTCCTGGGAGGCTCAGCGGCTGGCAGGGGACCAGCCGAGCGGGGACATTGCACTCCAGATGGCCCAGCGAGGCCAGAGGAAGAGAGCTGTCCAAGCCCAGCTGGGAGTCAGGGGAAGCTGGACTGCCGGTAGAGTGTGTGTGTGTGTGTGTGTGTGTGTGAGAGAGGAGAGGGAGGTATGTGTGTGTGTGTGAGGGCGTGTTGAAGGAGCGACTGGTGAGAGGAAGAGAAAGAAAATGAGAGCAAATGGAACAGGCGCCTCTGTGTGTGTGTGTGTCTGTGTATGTGTGGAAGTAGTGATAGGAAAAGTGTGGGAGGGAGGAGAAATAAAAGAGAAGATGAAGGAGCTTGTATGTTTGTGCGCCTGTTGTGTATTTGTGTGTGTGTGTGTGTGTGTGTGGAAGGAGTGACAGGGAAGCAGAAAGGGTTCGGAGACAGAAAATGAAAAGAGAGAAAAGAAACAGGCGCATGAGTGTGTCTGTGTGTGGGTGGGAGAGAAAATGAAACTGGGAGAAGCGAGTGTGCGCATGTGTGCGTGTGTGTGTGTGTGTGTGTTTGTGTGAATGCAGAGAAAGCATTACTGGGAGAGAAAAGGCAGGAGGGATCGTAAAAACACACAAAAAAGAGGGAGAGAAAAGGGGGAAGTGAGTGTAAGAGGAGTGAGGGAGGAGGAAGTGGTTTGTTTTCATCCATGTTTGTGTAGCGACGGGCTGACGGTCGCGTTCACTGACGATATTAGGCAGCGAATCAAAGCTGCGCAGGAAGACGACACACAGAACAAAGCGTTTTCTGACCTCTGACTCTGTGATCTACCTCATCACACGTGACTTACGCGAGCCGCGTGACGTCGGATGTGCTCCAGGCACCTGACCCCCCGCTGTGAGCTCAGAATCTGATATTCGCTCCTCGCTGTGATTTAGAAGACGTGTTGCATGTGGGACGCCTTCTTCTTCTTCTTCTTCTTCCTCTTCTTCTTCTTCTTCTTCCTGTGCCCTTACATCTTTCGAGGCGTTGCGCTCCCTCTCTAAAGTGAAGCCACCTGAGAGCGAGCGCGAGAGCACATGACAACGCGCGGCGGCTTCACAGAGATAACTTCGCCTCACTGTTTCCATTTGCGAAGCCGCTAGAGAGCAGACGGAGGGAGGAGAAAGCGTGCTCCTCTCATTCTGCCACATCTGCTCGGTGATGGAACGGAGCATGATCTGCACTTTGATCACAATGAATTATTCCTCTCCCCGGCTATAAATACGGTCTGTCTTCAGTGCCCAATCTCTCTCTCTCTCTCCCTCGTTCTCTCTACTCAAACCAGGAATCTGTGCTCGCCTCAGAGCCGCGCTCTCCTGAGTGTGTCACTGCGGGCGCACTGCAGCTCTGCTTTCTCTTCCTCGCTTCTGTGAAGAGACCAGACGCCCAACCGCAGAGAGAGCCTGTGATGTCTCCTTGGTAAATGTGAAACGTATAGATTTACACAAACCCCAATAATCCAATGACAACCTGATTACAGACGTATGAGAACGATACAAAATGCTGAAGAGCTTTTTGTGTGTCTCGAAGGACGAGGCTGGTGTTAGATGTGCTCCTCTTTTCACAAACCCACCAACCAATCACATGACCGTCTGTCTGTGAACACTTACCTGCCTGCGTTACACCTACTCAGCGTAAGAACTTCATTCTTATTCTGTTTAAACCAACACCAGCTTCCTTGATATTGCCTTGAGTGCACAATAAAGCATTTTTTTTTAAATCATGAAAAGGAGTTTGAGATGTGTTGCCAAAAGAATCCAACTCGTTTGATTTTCCTCGGATTGCACAAAAGAAAAGAAACATGATTCGTGAAAATAAATGTAAAAATCTGAGATATTTGTTGCTGTTGCGATCCGGCACAAATGTTTTTAATCCATAAATCTTTAAATGTCCGTGCTTAGAACGAGAGGGAAAAAAACTGAAGTACCAGCTATTGTCAGTTAAACATAAAGGTGCAATACGCAAGAATTGGCCATCAAGCATATCACTGTAACTGCTAACTGGTTGCTAACTGTGTCCGGACTGTAGCTACCGTTAGCCTCTTAGCTCTGCTAGCTGTGCAGCTAGCCAGAATACCAGGAGAGTGCTTACACAGCTAGCACAGGAGCTCAGGACTGCTGGGACACCAAGGCTAGCCTGTTAGCATGCTAACTTAAGTGGATGTCTCTTTAACACAACACGTAGGAGAGTTTGACTTTATGTACAAACTGCTGTCTCTTCACATTTTGTTGATAATGTTTTGAATATAGAATTCTTACATATGGTGCCCTTAATAGTTAAGTTTGTTTTGTTGTAGTTCAGGCAGTTAAATCAGTGGTTTCATGTTGAAACTGTTCTGTGAAGGCTTCCACTTCCCTTCACTCTGTGACAAAACCTGGGTCAAAATCAGAGCGAGGGAAGTGGAAGCCTTCACATGTAACATATACATCCTGTGGAAAATAACACCAAGTTCACCGGTGAAGATGTCAGAGGAGACAGAGTTTGACCGAGGTGTTATTATGCTGATAAAGATTTTCCTTCCTTTCTCTTGTAGTGCTGCAGTTCAACCAGAGGGAGGGAGGGATTGCTACTGGCTGCTGTATTAGTTTTGTAAATGCACATCCAATCATTCATTGTCTAAAACAATCCATGGCTATTTTTAACCGCTTGTGGGTCAAGAACCAGCTGCTAATTCACTTTAGAAAAAAAGGCACAAGAGCCTCAAGTAAAAACTGCAGAGCGCTGTCCGCGGTGCTGAACCTCAGCTGAACTCTGGACCTAAACACATGCTTTTAATTTGAAACGTCAGAGGATTCGAGATTTATGGAAGGATAGAAGTAACATCAGACTCATCATGACCTCGGTGGTTACTGGGTTGTTCTGTTTTCATGCCATATCTCTCCTCCCCCCCTGCAATCCCTTCACTCCCCTCACATGGTTTTCCCACCTGTCTCCTCACCTGCAGCTCACTACCTCAGCAGTCCCTCAGTGTTCATGCAGATCCTGTTTCAGTCGCCAGATTCTCCACACTGTTCTTGACTCCTGTGTTGCCTGACCTGCTTGTTTCACCCCCTGTTGCTGTTTCCCTGAATGCCCCTCATCAGATTTGTTTGCCTGTTAGCCCGACCCGATGATATCTCAATTTATCTCTACATTGTCTGCCTCTGCTTTGTGCTTTTGGGTTTTAGTCTGCCAGTCATCCAGAGACGTTACAAAACTCTTAAGTTGTTGTTTTTCAAAGATTATTTAGATCGAGGGGCACACAGTGTCATGATGGATAAAAACCTTCAAGTAAATCAAAAAAGCCCAGAAAGGGAAAGAGTAATTATTTGAGTGGACACGCAGTTCTCTCTCAGCTACGTGGCTACATTAACATTTTTGTGCCATCATTGCTAAATGCTCTGTAGCTTTGAAAGCACAAACATTCAACAACACAGTAATTAATAAGTCAGAGTGGACAGAGAGAACATCTGACATCTGATTGAAAACACGGATTATAAGTATTTCCGTACCTGGATGTGTTCTGGATGTCCGCAGACATCGCTAATCAACCACAGACGACATCTAAAAGCATCCACTCGGTAGATTTAGATGCCTCTCTCTATTTTCATAACTCCTCACATTGTCTTCTGTATAAATGGATTTTTGTAGGGCACGGTCACAAAAATGCAAAATCAACAGTGTTGCATATTTGCCTCCTGGTTACTTTAATTCTCTGCGGACGAATGGGCAAATAAAACATTTGCCTTTTGGTTTTAAAGCAAATTTGCATCTTGCCGTCCTGTAGAGCTGAACACTGGGGAACTCTGACAGGGAGAGTTTGCAGCCACAACCAGAAGCAGATGTGTGTGTGTGTGTGTGTGTGTGTGGTTGACCCTTCGAACGGACCTCAAACTTACACAAACTTACGGACGATTTAGAATGATCTTGTCATTTTAACTCCACATAGGGTTGACTGATCTTTACATAGTCGCTGGGTTTGTGTGTTTCTTGTATAAAATGTGATGTTATTAAAGAGGTATAAGAGATGGTGAGCTATGGGGGATGACTGACCTGATGATCTGGCGACTCCTCAGGCTGTACAGCGCTTTTTCAGCTAGCTGCAGCACTCGCAGGAACATCTGTGAGGTGACTAAACAGCAAATCTAGCAGTTGGTGCTCATTCAAACATCATAGAATGAAGTAAGTACGGTGAGTTTATGTGTGTTTAGTGGTCAAATCATCAGCCGGCGTTGTTAGCCACAGCAAAGCTAATGAGCTAAGTTTGGTACAGTTTGGTTATTTTGGGGAAATACAGCAGCAGCAGGCGAACCAACACAGATCGGCTCAAGGAGGCGGAGCTTCAGGCTCTCAGGTGAGCTCTGACGTCATTGTGAAATTACAGGTAGCCTACAGTTGGCTAAAACCAAATAGCTTAAAGTGGAATGAAAATCTAAATGTCGTTCTAAAATGCTGGTTTTAGTCTCAGATGTACAATAATCATATCAAAAAAGATCACTCTAATACGACATAAATGAAAGTCCTGTTGTAAAGTGTGATATTTTAAATCCACTTGACAGATTTGGTGCTGTTCAGAGTCCTTTTGTTCATTATCTCAGTGAAAGGCGACACTGGGAAACGAGCCATATCTCACGGGAACAGCACCAAACTGGACCTCGCCAGATGAGCTGGTGTTAATACATCATTTCTGATTCACAGAGCCGACGACGAGCTCTTGACTGGCATAATCAAAATGCCTCT
>CAEMYA010002120.1:424871-437000 GCA_903131615.1 Diplodus sargus
TATCAATGCATCCCACAGGGACGTGCTGTGTTTCTTTTCTTAGAATCACAGCCTGTGCCTCAGAGTTTGGCTAATTTTTTTTTTTGCAGAAAAAAAATCCTAGTTCCTCTCACACAGCCGCTTCCCAAATCGTCTCGCAGCCTCGCCCACAAAGTATCTCGCTATCAACCTATCACCTCTAATGGGAACAAAAGGTCAGTCCTTAATTATTCATCCGGGATGTCAAACAATGCTTGCCGGCTGTTATTTAGGGTGGGGGAGACCCATTGAATAATTCAGGGGGGGAAAGGATTCTCTTTCCTCGGAGAGGCGGCGCGGGGGTTCAGATGTTTGTGAGAGTCTTATCTCGATGCGGGAGCCCTCTGTCATTCCTGAGCTGACCTTGGCTGTCACTGCAGCGGCAGCATGGGTGGCACAGAAGGTGGCAGGGACTCGTGTTCTTCCCCTATCTGTGGGCCTCCTCCGCACAGCGTGAGCAGGGAGTAGGAAGGACTGCAGGGAGCTGGCTGCTGCCTGTCTAAGTTCCCCCAGTGTCTGTTTACAGTACACAGCGTGCCACGCTGCGCCAGCCTGGTGCCAACGTGGAGAAAAAAAACAAAACACACAGCAGATTACTCTTTTACAATGAGTTATTCCGCTTTTCACCCGAGGTATGTTTCTGTTTTGGTACACTTGCCATGTCAATTGGTCTTAAGCGGCTTTCTAAAGATGTAAGGGGTGTTTATTGCAGCTGAAGAGGCAAAAGCAGATATTAATGCTATTAAAGTGCATTAAAGTGAAGAATGCTGTAATGTGAGTCACTTGCATGGAGGGATTAGAGGGAGGGCGGCAGGAAGGATCCCGAGCGAGGAGAGAAAGTGTTCATCTTGTTATGTGAGAGGCAGGAGAGGAGAGAGAGAGAGAGAAACCAGCCTTCTGCCAACTCTGCCATCTCTGAACAATAACAGAGGTCCACACACAGATACAGTACGCGTCTATCAAGCGACGGCTGGCAAGAAGCCCAGAAGGAAATCAAATGAGAGGCATGTTTGTCGTTGTAAATGCAATCAGCAGAATGACCCTGTCTTCCTCTGGCGACTATCACGCTGCTGTCTGCACTGTAGCGCCCGGTGGAGGCCGGGGAGATGATTCGGACTGTGACGGCTCTGCAGTTAGAAATATAAAGTGCGACGCGCTGATCAATACGTTTCGGATTAGATGTATGTTAGTCTTCAGCCGCATTAAAGGATGCTTCTGCTGGATCTGATGAGGTTTTATACGACTGTTATTGTCACACGTATAAATATATGGTAACATTTAAAAACAGGTAATTGTTCACGTGGAACGAGTGAGTAGGGAATCAGGAGCGACTCCCCAATCACTCGTTTCTGTACTATGTAACTTCCGTGAGAGGAGCACAGCGTAACATACATCTTTAATCTTTTCAAGTTTTCAAAACATTGCATTGTTATGTCATGAGTTTGTTGTAGTCAGCACTGACATTACGCCTGACAAATTGTCGCAGACCTTGGATTTGTATTTTATGACAGTGGCGTTCTCAGAAAACTGTTGGAGGCGCCAAATCACACAAACGTTTGGACATAATGCTGCTTTTATAAGTTGTTCCTAAATAGTAGATAACGATGAGTTACTGGAGAACAAAGAAACTGTATTAATGAAGACAGTTGGCGGATCAAAATAGTCACTAATAATTACATATTTGGTAATGAAATAGTTGTTTTGTGCTGCAACTCACAGCCTGTCCTCATCTGACAAATTAGGTCATTTAAGGTCAAGTGTGAAAAACCCATGTTTCCATTCATAATGAAGCAGTCGCCTCAAGTGGCCGTAATTATTATTACCATGGCAAAGGAGGAAGTCAGGTGACGTGTTATAAAGTGCACCCAGAGGAAGTGGATGGACTTTCACCCAGGAGAAACCTAAACCTAACCAACGACCACACAAACACCTGATGCTGGTACGCTGCGACAGTCATGTTGTATTGGAAGCCTACTCAGTCTTTTAGGTCTGAGGGTGCGTTTGAACTCCTCGTTATGAAAGAGGTCCGTATGTCGATTTACAGATATTTGTGGACGAATATAATTCTGTGTTAAATTATTAACACACCCACAAAAACTGGAAAAACAAAACTGCAGACTGCCAAACTGCGAGCGCGATCTGCTGTTTTCACCCAAAAAGACGCTCTAAAATCACATTTTTGCAAGACTTTGAGCGCTGTACAATATGGCAGCAGTCTTTATAACATATGTACCATAAAACTGTTGATAAAAGATAAAACCAAAAAGTATTTTGAGTGCAGACACGTTGAAGCTTTGACAAAACTTTAACGGTGAACTGCTCTCAGTTCTGAGACGCTGAGCGATGGATTCAGGAAACATGTTTAAAAAATGTTAATGTCGTACCTCCCATCTGTTCTCTCCAACTCATCATCACTCATCGTTAGTATTTGTGCTTATTTTTTAACTACTTCATCATTAATCATCACGTTTAACTGCTCCTCAGTCATTCCTGAGCGACTACTCACAGTTTTGTGTATCAGTACAAAATGTTATCGAACCACAGAAGAGACGCGCCAGGCTGGACAGTAAGCCGGCGCTGCCAGTAAACATGGTTTTATATAAATGTGTGTATTTTCCTCTGTCTGTCTAACACAGTGTGGTTGTTGGATAATTTTTTTGGGGACACGGATGCTCAGGGGTCCGTTTGTGATGCCAGTACTTCTCTGAGAGGCGCTGCTCCTTTTTGCCACCAGACTATGAGCAGAGCAGTGACAACGCTCGTTTATCTTGGAGCGCGGTCGGGGAGAATCAGGTTTTTGTAGAAGTGAGGAGGATTTGGCTCGAAGACAGCGAGGAGTGAGCAGCAGCCTTTTGTTTTTTTGTTGTGGTTGTTGTTGCTGAAGGCTGACGTGGTGATTGGCTCAGAGGCTGATGCCGGGCCATGGTGCTCTTTAAAGTTAGATGGCAGCGTGGTGCCAGGGAGACCCGGAGAACCAAGGACACGAACATGATCTCCACCAGCCTCTCGCTGCACTGTGGGGCTCTTAAAACATTAACTCTTCTGGACCCGCACATGCCCGGGTGCCAGGGTGTTGATCAATTACAGCCAGAGTGTTGCTGCCCGAGTTAATTACACTAATCTATTTTGCCTAAGTGTGTCAGTGAAGGCTTGGCAACACATTCGGGTCTTTCTGGACAGAGCAGCGAGGTCTTAATTTGTCTTGTAGATGGGCCCGGATGGGTTTGCTCGTTCCTTCACAGAGCAATCAGGCAAAAGACGCTGATGAGAGAATTGATGCCTGTTTACAGTAAAATTGATTAAACAGCTTTACAATTAGATCTTATGTCAAGTTTATAGGATAGAGTGAAAAATATTATACATGTGAATGAAGACATGACTGAATGAAGTGGAGTTAAAGAATAAAATGACAAGTCTGTAGAGTTCTCCACCCAATTTCTGCAAACCATGGGCATGTTTTATGTTGTGACAAAGCTGTGCTCAAGGTCCGGTTGGGTTTAGGCACACAGAACTTCCGTCAAACACAGCAGAAACATTACCGTTCTTATACTCGGCAGCAAGCCGCCAATTTGGCCATCTCTTGTGCGGCTAGGTCCGCGGATTTTGACAGAAGGCGGTATATTGGGGGTCTGTTTTGGTCCGCCAATTTGACACCTTGGAGGGTACATCCAAGTAAATCCAAGTCGTCCATGTGCCGGCAACTGCGTGAGTTCGGCGGAGGTGTCGATGACGTGCGCTGTTGTGCGACCCAGAGCCGGGGAGTTTTAAAACCAGGAAACAGCTGATCACAGCAGTCAGTCCATCACTTCATCCGCGGACGACAAGATGAGCAACTGGACAGCCGCTGAGATCCAGGAGATGCAGCGTCTCCTCGGTCTCTGTAGCTGTCTTCGCTGTCCGCTTGTTGTTGTAGTGGCGAGCTACTAACAATCGCTACTTTCAAATTAAAAGCCCCCCGCTAAGAACCCAGTTCTAAACTCCAATGGCGTGCAATGTAATGCTCTTATTTTGAAGACAAATTCGACCTGCTTCACAGTTCACGCCCGACTTCGTGCTTCACGTCACGTCAGATATTTACGTCTACCACAGTGGCGGCTTTTTGGATAAGGAGGAATATTACACCTCCATTTTAGAAAGACCAGAGACTTCGCTGTCTCAGCAGCTCCTCCTCCTCTTCAGTTAAATATCAGTGTATTTTTTCATGTTGACGGGGCCGATGATGGTGAAACAATGACGCAGAGGGTCCAGCAGCCGACCGGTGCCACTGTTTAATGTGTGTGGGGCTCTAGCGCACCTGTATCTTGAATGGGAGACGCACCCAGAACTAATCCAGAGTCTACACAACAGCCGTTACACACCAGCGCTGGGCTTTAGTCCTTCGATCTATATAGGAGCCAATTTTTTTGCGTCTTTAATCAGCACAAGTGTTTTCATTACGTATTATTATATCATTTAAAGTGATGTGTTGTCAGGTTATCGAGGGGGACTCGTCTTTCATCTGATCACTTCACTCAGCTTTAATTTTACCTTTTAAACTGTAAATCACTCAATTCCTCTTTAACTGAGTCAATACAAACACATCTTCCCTGATTGTTGTTTATTGTTAAGTGATCAATTTGCACGCCGCCATAATTACACCCTCCCTCCTCGTCTCACGAAAAGAAAATGAATCCCATTTTCTTTCTTTTTTTTTTGGTTATCTGCTCCTCCATATGATTAAACAAGAACCAGAGGCAGCGGGTCGCTCATTCAATTAGCGTTTCATTTACCACATTTAATTACCCACAATCCCTGCCCTCTTTGACCCTGCAGGAAGCCTCGTATGACTAATGAGTGCACTTACCTGATTTTCTTTTGCTTGGGAAATCGCATCAGGAGGGTCTATTTCCCATCATCTGCTCACAGGAAGGCAGAGTATATATGGTGAGGGAAGATTAAAGGATTTTTTTGGGGGGGTAGCGAGAGGAGTATGTATTTACCTGAGCAGAGGTTTCATGTCTGCATTGAAAGCCCCCCGTGACACTTCAAGCTAGTCACCTCAGACACTTTGATCTTGCAGAAGCCTATGTTGCACACGTCGTCACAGTTCTGACTCTGGACCTGTTGAACATCACGCTGGAAAAGTGCAACTTTCTTCGCCTCGCGCTGAAATGACTCCCCGCGCGGTTTGGACACGGTTTGTTTTAGAAGTTGAGGTTTGGATACCGCTTCAATAATCCCCCTCAGCAGAGGAACCGTCTCCTGCTTTTTTGAACTGAGTTGGAACAATTCTCATTTGTACTGATTAAACATTCAGTGTTTAATTTTTACTTCAGCTGAATTGCTGAAAGATTTTTTTACATTTTGCTTCATTGGGCTTTTGTCACACTCGCAGCTGGTGTGTGTGACACAAACACTGAGAGAAGAAGAAGAAGAAGAAGAAGAAGAAGAAGGATTACGGCTTTGACACCAACAACACCCCGATCGCTTCCAACATGCGAGCGCTGCATGACCGTGACCTGGCACGCTTTCCTCAGGATTCACCGGCAGGTGTTGAAATGCTTCAGATACAGCAAACTGCTTCATGGATATTCAGTATCATATCGGTTCAGCGACTGCTGCGGGCTGTGTTTTACATCACACCCCGGCAGATGTTAGATTATACTGTTATTTTTCTTTCTTTAAATGCTTGTTAGTCATCTGTATGTGCTGCACTCCCTCGCAGTAGCTGTAGCATTTCCTCGGAGCGAAATGCATTCGGTGTGAAAGATGAGACTCAGAAAATCTCAAGGTTAGAAGTCAGAAGAAGTCGCCCACTGAATACTTGAAGCACTTAAACAAAAGAAAGGCTTGTCATGATAAAAGGAGAAAACGGGGGGGTTCATTACACAATAGCTGCATACATGATTAAACAGTTAAACCACTCAGATTACATAGTGTGTTCTTAATATCTGCTAAGTGGTTTAAATGAGGTCTGTAACACAAACTAAACTGTGTGTTTTGCTCCCTTAAAGTCGGCGTGCAGATAATAATCTCTAATTGGAGTCACGTAGAGGGAGCTGCTACACAATTTTTAAAAACTTTATGGTCTTGGCATTGAAGTCTGAAGAAATCCACAACACTTATACAACACTGCTATAAATAAATGAAATCTGCCCACAGTCGTCCGGTGACCTTTTGTGAGAAACTGGTCTGCTGGAATTTGGTCAGACTAAAGTCGACTCGAGGCAGAATTCACTGCAGTGTTCTGTGGCCAATTCTGTTTAGGAACAAAAACAACATTTTTTTGTCAATTTTTGAATTAAAAGAAGAAGCATGCTGTGTGCTCGAGCTTCTGCAGGGGCGTTAAAGTGGAGCGCTCCCAGGCTGCTGTCAGAATTAAAGTTTGAAATGAGCTATTAGCTTTTAGCCGTGATCAGTCTGAGAAAACCGAGCCAGTGGAATTAATTTTGTGCGTCTTGTTATGATACACACCTGCTGTACGGCGCATTAAACAGTGGAATAGTATTCCTTCAACGTAAGTGCTCGGCTTTCAACTCTAATGCAGTGCGGCTATTAATATTTAAGATTAGGAAATCCAGCTTTAGTGTCCGACTACGAGCTCAGTGTTCATGTCTTCAGAACGACTGTGATGAGTAAATTCTTGTGGTTTTTGAAAAAAAGAATGAATAATGATCCATTTATGCAGCCATTAAAAACTCACATTAGCATTCAGTTACTGTTAATCTAATGTGAGTCTATTAGGCTTCGGGTAATTCAAGCCTGGTACAGGTATTAAAACGGGTACAGCAGGCCATCATGGTGGGCCAGGAAATTTGATTATACGCCTTCAAAACAACTCCACATTAGCATTTTACTTTCACCATAATGTAGTTAACATCGTTATATCCCACTCTGTCCGCATACTCCTAATCTGTATTGGTGTTATGCATCCTGACTCCTGTGTGTGATTATACTGTCACAGCAAAAGCACTTTGGTGAAGGTGAAGAAGAGGTCGATTTTCAGTTAAATGTTAATAAAGTAAACACTTCTTGTCTTGTGCTTCAGGTCGTTGTTGACTTTTTCAATAATTCATTTAGACCGCAGTCTCTCTCCGACCTTAGACGAGTGCTGTGAGGACCTAAACGTAAACATGCAAAGTGAGAAACACGCTGTCAGAGAACGACTGACCGCCATCATGACGTCACACTCGGGGTGGGAAGCTCGATTGCCGTGATTGTGTTGTGCTGCTGTTTTCTAGGTTGCAAGTCATCAAAATTTTGGTTGGAAACAGAAAACATAATCTCGGTGGAGACCAACACTGCCCTGGTTTTCTTAGCTCACCAGTTCGGACTGCTATTTTTAAAACACTAAGAAGGCTTGACACAACAAGAAAGTTTTAGAACAACTCACGATAGCATTAGCTTGTTCCGCTCACCGCCGTCCTGCCAGCCGAGAAGTATTGATCTCCGAATGTGACGTAACCTGGAGGACAGTTAAGGTGGAACGCTCCTAAAGCTTAGTTCCATATAAAACGCACAAATAATTCATTGTTTTGTCGTTAGCGAAAAACAATATTGACCTTGAAGCTGAAAAAGGAGCCTCATAGAAGAAACAATACTAAAATCAAAAGCTGGAAAAGTCAGGTGAGATCTTGCATGGATAGTTGCTGCTGGAAGACAGTAGTTCCACCTTAATTGTGTTGTTTTTTGCTCCGACAGTAAAAGTTTCCGCATCATAAAACAGATTTACTGCTCAGATTGATCAACCTTGTTTTGTAAAGCGCGGAGGTGGATGTGCTGATCAGAGGCGTCAGATCTGAAAAACAGTTCCATATGTCATCCCAGAGGGCACGTTGTGACGTTTAATTTGGAGGAAGCGGCTTTATGTTTCTTATAAACAATTTCCAGCAGACAGGGCTGTGAGTGAAGGCTCGCTCCCAGCTCGGCGTGCCTCATCATTCACTCAGGTGTAGCGTACAGTAGATGTTCACATCTTGTTCACATTGAGAGCTGCCCAGCCGCTGAAGGTTTGGAGAGCATTACTCATTCCCTTTCCCCTCGCCAGACTCTCCCAGCTGCTCCAGGAAATCAAACCGGCAGCTTCTTGATCACAAACCTGCTTTTGTTACCTGCCTGCTCGTTTCATATGCCGTGTGATCCGGCTCGTGAGAACTAGGCTGTGGGCCCGAGGTACCTGTGACATGGACCCACTTATATCAGCACGGGCCCTCCTGCAGACTCCAGCTCCATGTTCAATACTTTATCGGCACGTCAGCCGAGTTGACAGGAATTTGTCAACTCCAACAAAGGGAATATTGAAGTTTTCAAGCCTGGTGGGTCCTTTTTAAAGAGTTTTGAAACATTGTACTTCACGGTCGGAACACAACAGATCATTGTTTGACCAGAATGGACGACACTTGCGTATTTTTCCGGACTCGGCTGTGTTGTGTTCCAGCCGTAGGTCCGATCTCTCCGGTTTGGTTGATTTGGTCATTTTTCCTTGATTTAAATCAGACTACATCGTTGAATTATTTATTTTTTTGTATATTTAATGGCTCAACTTGTCAAAAAACAAGCTTGAAGCAGAGGGGCTGCTGGACCGGCTGCTTGCCTAGTTGGCGCGTCGCCTTTTTGTCGATTGAATAATTCACAATCACAAATCTCCAGAGCCGCACTTGGGCGCGTTTATTTGTACACCATCAGGTCCATCTGACGTAGTCGGCGATCCACACACACCACTTATACTAATCCAACAGTATGTCTGATGGGAATCAGGAGTTTTACTGGGTGTTTTATTTTGGAACTTGTCGGATCTGAGCAGCTTGAAGCGGCATCCATCATAAAATAGTCGAGTTACGTCTTTTCTGCAGAGCGGAGCGGACAAAGCGTCGTCTAGAAAGGCCTTGATCAGTTCTGGCCTTCGGTGGAATCAAGCCGTTGAATTAAACTCGATCGCGGTTGTTGAAACTTTCTTTCTTTTTTAATTTGGGTTGAAGGAATACGTTTTTTTTTCTTCATTGATTGTATTTTTCTACTACAAAACTTGGGGCTTCAGTAACCCTGAGTTAATAACGCAAACGTCCTCGCACTTCAACCGCTGAGAGTAAAATTATTCGGTTACAGCCGAGGTCACGGCCACATTCTGCCAGATTCTTCTCCTTGTCTTGTCTCTTGTCTCCTGGAAGTTTGTGAAAATGAACACGGACTTTGAAATACAAATATCTTCCCTTCGCACAAAGTGAAAAATGTGTGCTTTTTTTTCTCCCAAACAAAAGGGTCGAAATGAACGGAGACAGCTGGAACAGAAGAAGTTTGATTTAGAAAATACCTCTCTGGGAATATAAAGACTCAACGGTGCATCTGGTGGATGTCGTGGTCACGTTGTCACTACATAAATCAGCGAACGCAGACAAAACATAGTTTCCTTTCACACTAAGCCACTATGGATTAAAACACACATAATCGCTGATTTCTTTTCTTGTTTCTTAACAGCAAACGCAGCAGTGGTAAAAATTATATCAGCACATTAACATCAAAACCTTCGGGGAGATTTATCTCCTGCTGAACAGTTCCATTGAAATATATCTGGGTTTGGCTGATTGATCAAAGACACACAAAAGCCATTAAATAACACTTTTTATTTTACCGTATTAAACCAAAAACCAACAATACCTTTTAACAATATCCCACCAGTTACCAAGACAACTTTAAGTGGAGTAATGAAAAAGGAGAAATCCAGTTTTTTCATTAGAGTTCTTTGTAAGAAAAAAATCCAATTTGCTGCTCATTGCGCTAAATAAGTCAAGAAAAATAAAGCAGGTCATGTGCAGGTCGAGCCGGCAACACGTGCATCCATAATTCATGATGTGATCCAGTTCATTTGTTCCCCATGAAACAGTCACACAAGGAGAAAATGCACCTCAGGAAAAGAGAGGCAGGACGCGGCACGTTGGAATCGTGGGATCATACCCTGAGATATTTATACCTGCCGTCTCTCACAGCCAGCCGCGGTTTCCTGCGAGGTCTCACTTTGTAATCACACTTCAATTTCTTTCTTCTCTTTCCTGCACAGACAAACACTCCCCTCCTGTTTATTGAAGAATAAACAAACCCTGATCCTCGGCTCTTCTTTGTTAACACGTCTGTCACATGATGGCGCGGCAGTGACGTCAGCGTGTGACGGGGACTCAGTCTGTGGAAAAGTGCAGCAGAGAGAATTATGTTTAAAAGGGATGGTTCTGTCTTTGGTCCACAATTAAATATCTCAGCAGCTACGGAGAGGATTTAGATTTAATCTTTTACAGATATTTACAGTTCTTACAGGATGTCTCCCACAGACTTTTGGATTGAAATCATGAAACCTGGTACTGCAGCCTGATGTCACTTCCAACACTTCCAACTCTAGTGTCAGTCCTTGAAGCGCCCCTCTAGTGCCGCAGTGTGAAGACCGAGAAAGGTCTCGGGTGGTCGGGGTGAACGGACGGGTCACGCGCACGGCTTTCTCCAGGGTTTCATCCCAAAATATGGTCTTTTCCCGAACTTAGCTGGGTAGTTTTGGTGCCTAAACCTACCCAAACGTTCTCACAACAGTCCAAAAGTCGTATTATGTATACAGTTATTGCCATGACATTTGATAAACATACACATGGTGCGCAGAGAATGAATACTGTTGACTTTTCTGATGCTCATGAGCAGCTATAAACTGGCCAAGCTGAAAAAACTTTATTTTAATCAGCAAAAAGTACCCAAACGTGACTTTTTTTCCCAAGTCAGTGTTGATTCTGTTCCTATAGGACGTCAGGCAGCATCGCACATCAAACGCCGCGATAAAAATGAACTCTGAGGTTCAGCATGAAATGAAAGGGACTCTCAGAGATCCTGCAGCAAAACACATGCTGCAGTTGGTGACACTTTTTTCACGCTGTATAGCGTCTTCAAAAGGTTTCTGTTATTGTCATTATGCTCAGTTTAGTCATGAAAACAACCTGCAGGCAGAGAGAGACCTCAGCTTACAGGACGGGTAGATATCAACACCGCGATGCATCAAAACACAATATGAAGATGCATCCGGACATCACAAACAGCCACAAACAGGAATGAACTTCATATATCAAAGAATAGTCAAAGATTCAATGAGTCAGAGCACTTTCTGTACTTTTATGCACAAACAAGAATGACATTCAGTGTCCCAGATTTCCTCTGATTACACAAATTGGCAGCCTTCTCTCCGTTTTCACCATTTAGCCTTGAGGTTCAGACGCTGCTGGTAAAGTGAGTTTTAAAGCCCTATTTGCATGGTGCTAGTGCAACCTGCAGCCCTCTGGCAATTTGTAATAAATGTGAAGGATGTCTGTGATCTTAATGAGTTTGCTATGTCTCTAAACTGTAAAGCAAAAAGCCCATCGCAAATTACCAAACACACAGAGCTCTGGTGATAAGATTAGTCTGCATATCGATGATTTGGGTTTGTGTTTTGTCCAAAACTGCTGTCGGACAACTTTACAAGTGTGAAATTTGACCACAGCTGATGTGATGAGAAGCATCAAACTACTGTGCAGTGTGATCGGCGATATTGAAGTTTAAAGGGATAGTTCGGGTTTTTTGATATGAATCTGTATGGCATCCCCGTCAGCAGTGTCGTGCATCCACACTGACTTACCCCCAACAGTGTCCTGTGCGCCGAGTTCTCGCCCGGCTTTGGTGCTGACGAAAGTAGTCCGGCAAGTTGTCTGGGGTCACGAAAATGAAGCCTTTTTTCTTCTCAAAACAAATGTGTTCAAAAGAGTGATTAATTTGCATCACAAAACCGTTGTCCACGAAAAAATCAGACCTCATAATCGCTTGGTGCTATTTTCTCTGGATTCGTATCACTGCGCGCTGCCCACAGCTGACAGCCGCGCAAGAATCCAACACTTTTTTCAGTTGTTTGGCAGTGTTTTACGTGCTCGGACCAACGAACACAGCGACGCGAGAGAGCTAACGTGAGAGCTAGCTAGCGATAAGTTTATAAGCTGTGGCATGATGACAAGGGCGTAACATCGGTTTGAAAAGTGGGGGGGACACAAAAAAGTGGGGGTCTGATTTGAATACCATTTTATACATTTCCACATGCTTTTAATCATATTCCCAGCTACTTAAAAGCAAAACACA
>CAEMYA010002120.1:437467-453528 GCA_903131615.1 Diplodus sargus
CCGACACAGGTTGTCATTGCCCACGCGTTACTCTCTGACCACTGTTTTCAGTAACGAGTAATCTAACGCGTTAATATTTCCAAACCAGTGATCACTGTGCGTTACTATTATTTTTGTAATTTTCCTCAGTAAAAAAATATATTTTTGCTTTCTTCTTGCGTCTCTCGGGGTCACGTTTCCAGCATGAGGATAACTCACACAAGTCACGTGTAGCACCACGCAGCAACACAAACAATGAGATGCGTGTTTTCTAGCTGGAAATACACTCATTATTAGAGTTATTAAAAAAAATAAACGCAAATGCGTGATCAAGAGCCCGGCCCAGCCGAAGACAGTGGCCTGTTGCAGCCTTTGAACGCAGCGTCAATACACAAACTGTCTGCGACTCACAGTGAGAGTGGGTTCATTTGATTACTAACCTGGCATAGCTGGTGTTGCATCGGCGGGCGGAGTTTGCCATCAAATTAATGTAAAATAAACACATCGGTATATGCCGGGGTAGATTAATCAAGTGGACATGTTTGAGTATCGGACGCTTGAGAGCTACTGCGTTCAGCTGGATTAAATAAAAGTGGGGGGGACAAAAATGGGATTTCGGAAAGTGGGGGGGACATGTCCCCCCTGTCCCTAGTGGATGTTACGCCTATGCATGATGAGATCCCATTCATGGCAGCAGTAGCACTCCACCTCTGTGGGCATTATTTGACACTTAAAACAAGTGCACCACCTGTCTGTCAACCGGTCTCTCACGGCTCCAGCTGTGGCTCCAGCTTCAACCTGTACCACTTCCCTGTCCCTCCTGTCTCTCTCCGCCCGTTCTAACTCCATCCGGCGAATTTCGGCATCAGTGTATTCGGGTTCGTAAAGATACCACCTTGGCTCTGTGCTAAAGTCTTAATGATCGTCGGTGTCGTAGTCAGACATGTTGTTAACAAGGCTTTATTTTCGTGACCCCAGACAACTTGCCGGACTACTTTCGTCAGCACCAAAGCCGGGCGAGAACTCGGCGCACAGGACACTGTCGGGGGTAAGTCAGTGTGGATGCACGACACTGCTGACGGGGATGCCATACAGATTCATATAAAAAAACCCGAACTATCCCTTTAAGAGATGACAGAGAAGGTTGGGAGCAAATTCAGTACAGGCAAAACGAAAGCGACAAAAAAGTTTTAATCTGTAGTTTAACCAACGGGAGACTTTTGGTGTTGTGTGTTGTTGACGGTGTCTGCGCTCTGGCCTGACAGCCGGCTGCAGCTAGAGAACAACGTAACTTCTCGTCTGGATCCAAATTAGACTGAAGCTTGTGGTCTGTCGTGTTTGTTATTAATCCTGTAAATTCCAATCTGTGAATATCAGTCCAGCTTAGCAGGAGTTGACGTCACATCCAGAAGGAAAAAGTTGGTTAATACGAGTAAAATACAGAATACAGTTATCCTGTGTGACTGCGCCACAGGAAACACAAGCGTCGGGTTGTAATTTCTAAATCACACGAGGTCCCCTGATGATACTCGTCCTCTGCGACTAGGACTTAAATCATCCTGACGTATGAGGTCATCATTGTTAAAGCTTTCTTTAAAAGCTCGAAGCCATTTTTAGATTTAAACTGGTTGTTTAGTCTGAACATCTCTTTTTGTCTCCTGCTTGATATTAAAAATATCTGGGTGTCTCTTTTTCTTTTGACCTAAAAACAGCGAGGACGTTGTAAGATAAACTCAGCGGTCCGCAGGATCTGAGGATGTCCTCTGTGTGGCTGTAACATCAGACCACACGCTGAAAATAATTCCACCCGGTGACGCTGATTGTGCAGATGACTGATGCGGCGCTGCGACAGTGAGATATATATTTCTGTCGTCACAATTACAGAGCAGAGACGAGGTAGAAAGGTCAATAATGTACACTAATCCTGTGAGTTACAGTAAAATATGGGACCTATTTGCAGAGGTGTAATCAGTCTGATTTATCCGCCGCTCTTTCCCGCCGAGCATATTAATGTCGATTAATCAAACCAACACAATCCCAGCCGGCTTTGAGTTCTTAATGTCAACCGGGTTTCTCTTTTACAGCCCGCGGAGTGGCCGAGAAATAATTATTGTCCTTTTTAAAAAGTGGCTGGTGTTCTTCAAGTTAATGGGCACACCTTGAGGATTTTTTAATTTGGTCGGCTGAACTTTCTTCTTGGTTCCAGGTTGACCTTGAGTCGTTTTATGCTGTGAGCGATGAACAAGCAAAACTTGATTAACTACTTCTGGATTCAGTCAATTTGTATAAAAGGTTCAAACACCCACTCTCCTCTTCCATTTTGGAGGGTTTTTTTTGCTAATTAACTACTAAAGTTTTGCAAGTCCTACTTCTTTTTTTGCTGAGTCAAGTTCAGAGCGAATGGATGAATTGTGTCTCGAGTCAAAAGGTGCAACTGAAATCTAACAAAGCGGGAGGTTTCCTGTGATAGAGCTGCCGTTGCACTGGTGGTGAAATGATGATTGGAGTTGGAGCCGCAGCTTCTTGTCCACAGTCGGTGGACGAGGGGTTGTCGGAGGGGTCGGAGGTCAGATGTTAGCGGGGTTAACCAGCGCTCGAGCCTCAGGCTTCAACCAGACTTTCTGAATTAAAGAAGGTTAACTGGGCGAGGTGAGTTTTCACACATACTGTGAAAAAAGCTCAACATCGATATGGATTTTTGGTAGAAACGTTTCCCACAGGATGAAACACACAAATATCAGGCCACATTTTAAAACAGCTGCAAGCATTGTTGTCGTTTTAACTAACTTTCTGTCCGTTTTTTACACTTGGCACTTCCCTCCTCTCTGTGGCACCACACTTGCATG
The DNA here is from genome assembly GCA_903131615.1 of Diplodus sargus. Taxonomy (NCBI): domain Eukaryota; kingdom Metazoa; phylum Chordata; class Actinopteri; order Spariformes; family Sparidae; genus Diplodus; species Diplodus sargus. Next base: position 440,293 of record CAEMYA010002120.1, read on the forward strand.
ACCCTTTCTTTTATTTCAAGCCTCTTCTCTTCAAGAGTTCTTCTTCATTTGGCCTGTTTGGAGTGTTGAGCTCGGCTCAGTCAGGAGCACAACAAAGCCGGGAGCTCCACACAGTAACCGCTTAAGTAAACTAAATCATTTATGAGGTGTAAAGTCAGGAGAGAAACATGGCTGTTGGCTGCAGTGAAACTGTGGGTCAACTATCAACTATTTAACATGAACCAAGGCTAACTACGCATGATCATAAGACCAAATCAAAGGGCCCAACGAGGCACCAACCTTCCAGGAGGGAGAGAGGGAGCCATCTTGGAATCACCTGGCTTTTAAAAGCTCTTAACAGGTGACACCAATCCCTCAATGAGGTGGGCGGGGCCAGACCATCAGGCGGGACCTGAAAACAGGAGCACAGGCAGGAAAGGGAGAACACAGACACTCATCACAGGTGGTATAAGCCGTCTCTGGGAGGGCTGCAGTTGTTAGCTCACCCTTTTCCACCATTCCCAGTAAACGGGTGGATTGTTCTCTGCGTGTTGCCCGAGCAGACGGGACCGCCTCTTCTTGGAGTTCTCTGTCCTGATTGGATCAAGTGGGCATGAGCAGGGGGAGAGCCAAGAACAGTGATCAGTATTGGAATAAATACACGTATTTGATTAAGAAAAAATGCTTACAACAGCTTTAATTTGGTCAATAATTTGTTTGTGACTGCGAAACTAACACCATCCCCCATCAGCCTCAGATGTACCTGTTCAGTGCTAATTCGCAAATGTTAGCACGCTGCCTCGCTAAACTAAGATGGTGATCAGGGTAAACAGTTCCCCTGCTGAACATTGTCATTGTGAGCATGTTACCACACCGACGTTAGCATTCACGTCAAAGCACACAGCGCTCGGAGAGCTGCTTGCGTCGCTTCGGACTCTCGTTAAAACATTTTTTTTTTTTTTTACACGAAGGCGTCTAAAGAATGAGAATCACTCTTACACTTGACGCAGCGGGAGCAGCTGTACGACGGCAGCGTTAATTGTTGGTGACATAACAAGACAGACAGACAATAACTGGACCGACACTCTAATTGCAGAGCAAAACATCAACAGGGCTGTTTGACATCAGGAATGACTTGGGATTGAGTATAAACACAGTGCACGCTAATGACGACTCGGCATACAGCACCGGGTCTGACGCTGAATAAAGGCAACAGGGAGCGAAGGCCGGAGACAGCAGGGGGTCTCAGAACTGTCCAGTAAGATGGTTTCACTATCATCGGAGCAGACGACACCAGTCGCTGCACAAACCCGCCTCAATACGCCCGTCAGGACGCATCAGCAATAGAAATGATTAGTTTGCTTCAAGTCTTAAGTAGAGTCAGTCAGTTTGGGCTTCTTGTATCGAGGATGTACATCGAAAAAGCCCGAGCAGATATTAAAAGGATGGTGAAATAGAAAAGTTGATTGATTTATCCTCAGCGGTTTATTCAGCAATCTTTTAACTCCCACTGGCAACCGGGCGTCAATAAAAGAAGCGGTACATTGTGTGTGTTTGACATCTTGCAGATTTGCGGGTGTCATCTTCACTTTCAGTAACGTCTTCTTTGGTTGTAATTTTTAGTGACATTCATAAATCAAGCCTGCACGCTACACATACACAACGACGCAGCGTATCTTTACATCTCAACTTTTTTCTCGCTGCAACACTTTTCTATATAGTTCACAGAGCATAACGAATGTTTGAGATGTCCACAAAGGCTCGATGTAGCGGAGCAACATGTCTGGAAGGATTATTCGTGAACGGTCTTTATTTTGTGCCGAGGGTTTCTAAAGAAAAAAGGGGAATGCTGTTTTGTACACGGGGAACAAAGTGCTGAAAAACATCTCAACCAGACAGCTGAGCGGACGCACAGAAAGAAGCTACATGGACCTCTGAGTCACAGTCCATTAAAGAGGACCAGGTTCCTGTTTCTGTGTCAAGTGGTCTGGAATTAAAAGGCTTGTTGCTTTAGCAAAGATTCAAAAGCACTTCAGAAAGTGCTATAATGCTAACGTTAGCTAATGGGTTTTCAAATATGTTGTTTTATCTGGAAATATAGCCTGATGTCCATCCAGACTTTCACTGTCCATCATCTTTGCACCTGGAAGAAAACAGTGCGACATTATTCCTGCGTCCGAGCTTCTCACCCTGAGGCGACACCGGAGGAAAATGGCCGCCGTGTGAATATTGTCCATTTTTTCCTGGACTGGAAAACAAATTCAAATTGAAACTGGTTACATCAGTTCTCTCCCTCGCAAGGCTTGAGCTATTTCAAATTCAAATAATTGATTCAGCATCTGAATTAAACTGTAAATTTTATGTGAAAACAGCCGTTATAGAATAAAAGAGGAGACACAAAACTTTTCAACAGTAGTATAATTAAAAAAAAAGTTTCAGACTGAGATTATCAGGATGAATTTCCCTCAGCGTGTTCTTGTTCTTAATCATTTCTTCTGCTGGAATGAAAACGTACCCACAGCGGATTTAAACAGCGGCAGACGTCATCCGACGACCGTCAGACTAAAGGTTTGATTCGCGGCTCCGACTAATTTGCGTCCATCAATATTCATGTGTTCTGTCAGAAATGCCCTTTAACTCGCTGCCTCTCTCTGCGTTGTTGAGTGCTCGGTGAAAATTGAAAATGTTCTCACATGGAGGCAAATGTTTTGGCACCCAAATAATAAAAAAAAAAGTCCTGTACATTTTCATATTTTAGCATATAAATCATGAACAGAATTGACTGAGCAAAAATGAGGGGAAATTGCCTTGTTACAGGCGGCAGCAGACTGAGACTAAGAACATTTTATACTTATTATGTGTTTGAGAGAATCACAGTTTAATAACCTTCACTCTACGTTCCTTACTCTACTCTTTGTCCATTTTTTTTGGCATGCAGTTGTTTGTGGTGGGAACCAAGTTTTTACTACTACATCTCATAAATGTGCAACACAGCCTTTTCCACATTCCATATTTCAATATTACTAGAGACTCTGAGCAACTTGTGACCAGCCTATCTGACAAAATAATCACAGGAAACGCTCCCCTCCTATTCAGAAATCTGCCAGAGAGGAACTCAGAGTAATGGGAATGTGTTTCTAAAATTGGCTACAGTCCAGTGATTTTTTTCTTTTCTTAAACGCCGAGCTCTCCCTCCCTAAATTGCACGAACCACAGGCTTCTCCTGTTCGTCTGAATTGAATTTCATAGCCATTGTGAAATATGGCCCGCATTATCAAGTGCATTCATTTTGCGCCAGATTTCTCCAGCAGGCGGGAAGGAGAATAAGAACATACGCTCCTTAAAAATGTGATACTTCCAGGACCAAGAGGCTCCCGTTGTTTTCATTTGTGTGCCTGCCTAACCGGAGAGGATGGAGGAGGGAAAAGTGCATTTATTCATTTAAGTGGTTAAGTTTAGTGACAATATATTAATGCATGCACATAATTCATACTTTCTGGCTGCTATCTTTTCTAGCGCTCTGCGTGCCTTTGGGGAAAACGGCTACTTCGGCCCGACGGTAAACACATTATTTACATTTCTGCCGTGAATGACACCGCTGTCTTGTTTAAATCCAGAGCTGCTATAAATTGAAAATACATTCACATCACATTTTATACTAGAAATCCATGAGTGTGTTATGACAGCCTTCACGGATGTCAGTCAGGTATGTTACTTACTTAAAGACGCTCCATGTGACAATTCGAAGCGATTTCCACGCTAGATTGTAATGTGATGAGAAGACGAGGGCTTCTCCATCAGCGGGCGATTCGTTGAAGTTGTTGAAGGTCAGATTTTCCTCGACAGTCCAACGGATGTGACTTTATGCTCGTTCTCGAAGGGCCTCGTCTCAGCGCTAACGTTACTAAGTGACATCAACAACACAGAGGTTTCACAGAGCCCCTTTCAAGACATGCAGGGTGCAACTTCTTAGCATTGTGAGCAGGATTTTGGGAGTATAGAAAGAAAACATACATATCAGATAATAGAGTTTAAGTTTAATGAAACTGTAAACATCTGATAAGCAGGAGATTTCTGAATTTGATATTTCAACAGTCAAATTAGCACATAACTGCACGTTTTTATAAAAATTGTGATCATTGAGCTGCTGAAATGACAGAGGACAGTGAAAATCTGGAGGGACGTCAGACATTTCAAGGTAGAAGAAGATCTATTTGTTAGACAGCGGCTAACGTTAGCATTCAGCCACGTTCTGAAATATTAACGCATGTCTCGGACACACGTATTTCAGCCTGGTTGTACACACTGGATGTAGGTTTATCAAACAGTAATGTTAGCTAGGAAGTGGTTGAATGCTAACGTTAGCTAAAGGGTTCCCAAATATGTCATTTTACCCTAAAAAATGGCCCTGGATTTTGTCTATCCATCGTCTTTTTTAGTTGCCAATCATTTGGGAAGTAATGATAATGATTTTTTTCAGATTGACTTACAACCAGGAACCCAGATGTACATAATTTGAGCGCATGACGTAGGAAAGGAAAAAGAGAAAATGGCTGTTTGGTGTCACAGATGTGATATAACAGGAGAAAGGAAGCAGCAGAGAGAAGAAGATCACGTACGTTATCAGACTGAGGATGTTGTTTAATCAATCGCGTCTTTAATAAGACGCATCTTTTTCATCCCGCACTGATAATGAAAGCAGCTAAGTAGTGAGACATCTTCTAATCTCTGTTGAGAGGAGCAAATGGGCTGCGATGAAAGGTTCTGAAGGCCAATGACGATCTTTCCCATGGTTCATTTTTTTAATGTCTTTTAATTCAGACTCAGTGCCAACACAATAATGTTTGTCCGCTGCTTCAACGGAAATGTTTGGAAAAGTATTTACGGACCGACATCCAGAACTTCAGCGTGCGTCAAAGAAAGAAAGAAAAGAAAATTAGCATGTTCACCTGGGTGACATGTGACTGCAGCTGATAAACACCTGTTAACTACTGCAGAGACATTAGATGGATCCTTGTATCCCAAAAGATATTTTGTGTTGCCCTCTCTGTCGATCGGCTCAGGCGCAACATATTCATTTCCAAATCATCCTTGAACCTCAGTTGCATCCTTTCTCATCTCTCCTGAGTGATCGTCACTGTGAGCTATCGGATAAAGCACAATACTATAAAAAATAATCTTTTAAAGTGCATTTTTTCTCCTCAAATGCTCCTGTGGTTTTGGGTCATGATGTTCCCCTGGGGTGGGGTGTGTGTGTGTGTGTGTGTGTGTGTGTGTGGGGAATCTTTAAAATCTGCTTTTAAAACATCAATAAATGTGTGTGTTGTGTATCCTGCAGCGAACATACACTTTCAAAGGAGAGAAATGTAATCCACTTGCATTTTCTGAATGATTCACCACAGTCTCCAAAATACATGTAAAAGATAAAAACGCAACATGACACGGAAACAACCTCGAAATATCCGACAGGACTTCGCCAAAGTAGTTTGTACTTTTTATCGAGGCGGTTTCCATTTCCACTTTCCCAAAAAATTGATGGAACAAAAATTACACTCAAGCAAAAAACACTCAAGCAGTAATACCATTTTCTAGTTTCTGTCTGTTTGACTGCACATTTCCCATTTGAAGAATTCATGTGCACATTATATATAAGTAGACAAGTGGTGCAACAGCCCGTGATCGCTGATGAGCAGTACAAGCTGCAGAAAAGGAATTTGATTTAATTTTGTCGTTATTTTTGCATATAAATGAAGCATGTGGCATCAATGACTTAATGACAGACGAGCTGCACAATAGTAGCAACAATGGTGGCTACTGATAGCAGAAACAAAAATCACTTAAGAATTGGGGCATCACGGTTCGATAGCTTAACGGGTAGAGACGGCGCACCATTTTTGCTGGATATCATCCTCTTCTCTCTCTCTCGATCCGCTTCCTGTTTGTCTTCAGCTGTTACTATCAAATAAAGGCAAAAAGCCCTCAAAAAAATAATCTCGGAGACGGTAATCTCAGTGTGCAGGATCGCATCAGCAGTAAATGTGTTGTAGTGACATTATCCCCACTCTTAAAGAAAGACATGGAATCGTTAGATTGTTGTCTAGACAGTTTTTTTTTTTCCCCCCTCTCACTCTGAAGTTTAGAGGAGTATCGATTCTGTAACACATGTCCCGCCGGTCATGCTAATCCCCATTAATGCTGCGCCTTCACGCTCCATACGCTGCCGGAGCAAATGTGAGGAAAGGTCACTGCTGGTTTATTTAGACTTAATGTTAGAAAGCTGGATGCATAAATCCAGGGTGACATTTTGTGGTATCAATGCATTGCACGGCTTCAGCACGAGAGCTCCCGCACCATGTGTATACTTAATGAGGAAACGTGATCAATGGGCGACCCGCTCCGCCGTCTGAGCCCCACCGCCCCTGTTGCTGCCATGTTTTAGCCCCAATCGCACAAATAAAGAATGAATCCTTTATCCGCCTCTGGGAAAATTCACGTCAGAGTCAGTCAAAGTGATGAACACCATTCATACATGGCTTGCCACTCTCAGCATCGAGAAAAAAAAAATCCAAACACCGTACCTGGTCGTTCTCAGGTGCAACACCGCTGCACAGATGCTACCGATCAATATCTGTGGTTGGCTGAACGTGTCACATTTTTACAATAAGCGGCCGCTCTCCGGTGCTGCTGAACCGTCAGGGACAGACACTCACCTTCTTCACTCATGCATCTTTTATATCGGAGTTCAAGCGCCGTGCAGCTGTTTTTGCATGCTTTATCCCATCTGGCTGAGAACATGTGCAGCGGGCTGTTATGTGAGTTGCTGTGATGTGATCTTGGTGCAGAGAATACGACCTTCTGACAGCAGGCTGACGAGCCGCAGCCTTTTTTCAAAGAATATTTCAAATGGGTAGTTGAGTCTCAAGTGTCCAGAGCTTCACAGCAGCACATGAATGCACCACAGGCACATTGCAGAGGACTTTGCTGTTTAGTTTTGATTAAATTTGACTTTTATTTTAAATTCCTCTCATCATGAAGTGTTTTCCGACGTCTACCCTCTGTTCTTTCTTTTCTCTCTGCATTTCTTTTCGTTCCAGCCTCTATATAACTGATTTATAACCAGAGGAATCTTCTGAGCATGTTTTATTTGATCTGGCAGAAACATCTGGACCCCCTCCTGTTCAGACAGACCTCCCTGAGACTTAGTTTGTGTTGGGTCAGTTGCAGTACTGTTATTCTAATGTAGGGCGGGTTTTAGTCGATGACTGACAGCAGAGCGTCCAATTGCATCCAAACTGAAGGACCGTACTCAGATCAAATAACACTCTAATTAATATTCTGTTATTGCGTCGTCTTGATCTTGCTTTTGACCAGGCCACCATTTTTGTTTCCTGCTTGAAAGCGAGCCGAGCACCGCCCAGACCTGCGTGTGTTGCTCATGTTTCATTCCTCTGATTGTTTGTAGGCGTATGTAATTGCATTCAGAGGCATTTTGGTCGGTGCACATTGATAATTCCCCTCGGAAATCTGAAACGAATGAAAATGAAAGAAGGACTCGATTAATGCACATTTGCCAGTTAGTCTTGGGCTGCCAAGCTACTATTTATTTAGGCGTGCAATTAAGCCCCTCGCATCTCTCAATCTTTGTTTATTCATTTTTTAGTTTCATTTCAGCACTGACAACAAATTGGAAAATATATTTTGACCTTGCTCGTTTAAAAAGATTCAAAATGGCTGGTTGTCTATGTAATCATGAGCAGAGAGCGAGGTGCCTCTTCATGAGTGCTTGTTTTTTTCATCAAGTGCTTCTTTCTGTGTCTTTATTCCTGTCAGTTGAAATATTTGATTGAAGAACACGGTAGCTTGAGGAAAACACATCAGTGTGTTGCTTCAGTCTTGTATCCCCATAAACCCCCCCGGGCTCCCTCGGGGACTTCATGTGCCGTGCACACTGAGCGATATCGACAGACATTGTCAACAAACACCTTTCACATTGTGCAAAGGGCACGGAGCGTCTCTCAGCCTGTGGGTCACCAAAGCGGGGTCATGCTCCGGTAGCGCTGACAACATGAACCCCTGCCCTGGACCGCCCCGCCTATAAGAACCCTAACATTTAATTATTATTTTAATCAAATGTTTGCGAGCCTAACACAATTAATTCATATTCAAATGTCAGTAACGTCATGCAAAATCACCCCCCAGGTGACCCCACGTGTTAATTAATTGCTCGAGGCTCACGTGTCTGAAGGTTGGATGATGCTGAATAAAAGATTCAAGTTTGCACAATAAGCAGTCTGCTGAGCTCGAACACAGTGGGATTGCTGTCAACACCATGTGTGATGCACTTGTGTGATTGCTTTCACACCAGTGACCATAATAATTCAGTCACAGGGGGATCATTAGAAAGGAAAGATGATGTAAGATTAATAGAGAACGGCTGAATGTTGTTGTTACGTAATGTGACACACATTATAGACAAACTGTGCCAGGTTAGTAGTCACTGACCTCATGAATTATTGGTGGGAGGGATTTTAAAACCGCTCTTAATGCCCCTTTAAACCGGCTAACCCACGAGGGACCTCAGGGTTCCTGTCTGTCTCCGGGATGCTTATTGACTGGAGCTGAACATGCCCTGCAGACGGGCCCTGTGCAAGTCCTGCAGTGAATATTCCACTTAATTCAGTTTGATTGTGATCTACTGGAGCTGCTGACTCCGATCACAGCAAAGGTGGCTGAAAAAGGATTTTCCTGCAATGTATAGTAAAGTGATTTCAGAGCAGGAAGAGACACGATGTTACCAACGCTGTGTGGACCTCGGATCTATAGATTTAGTCTTGTTTATCTGAAACTCTTCAGGCTTTTTTTTTTTGGCGATTTTTGTTCGTATGGTTGTTTGTCAGAGCTTCTTTAACTACACAAGCCTCTCCTTGATTTATGTTAGGGCGGCTTTTGCAAGTGGCCCGATGTTAACAACACAGAAGATTCAGTGTTTGCCAACAGCATTAAAGGGAAATGCACCTAATTTTTGCACAGTAAAAGGAAAGTCTAATGTCCTCAGGTCATGTTTCTTGAGTAAGCATTAGTTGTGTTTGAAGAAAACAAGTTTAAAACTGAAAATAGTCTTTAGGTGTGGAGTTAAAACAAAGTGAGCTCACCAAACCTTTGTAGCCTGCTCTTCATCTATGCTAGATGCTAGCAGCTCAAGGCTACATTAGCCATTAATAACATATATTAATAGTCATTAATAGTTGCATTGTTGATATTGTAGGCACAAGAAGGAGGCGTCCATGTAAAGAAAATGTTTGATTTCTTTATAACAAACATGGTGAGTCCAAAAGTTTTATGGAACAAAATGCTAAACCTGTGGTGTATCTTCTTAATAAGCTTACTCTTCCTCGCGGTGACAGGAAAAATGATAAAAGATTTTGCTTTTATCAGTTTGAAAACACCATTCTCACACTGCAGCCTGCATGAAATATCAGATCTCTAAATATCAAAGCCAACTGTGAAGATGCACGCCCAGCTCCGGGCACATCTCCTTGGGGAAATACCTTGTGATTTGCTTGTGAAGCTTTAGGTTATGAGATTATCCACATGTCTCGTGTGGCCTCAGCTTTTACCTCATCAGCTTGTAGCCTAAAAAAAATCACTTTGTTGTGGGATTTTCAGCTCAAAGATTATTCAAAGCAGGATGACTGACTTTTTTTGTTACAGAAGGTTGTATTTTTTTTGTTCAGACCATGTATTCATAAATGTTAAAATCAGAAATTAAAATGTATTTGTAATGCAACAAATACGGGTATTATTAAAGCCGTTCTGTTGTTTCGACACTGTGTTGTCTAACGCAATAATCCACTCCCACAACATTGCCGTATTTCACTATCAGGGAAAAGCAACTGTTTGTTTGGAACAGAAGAATTGATGAGCTGAGTTGGAAACAAATTACTTTCAGGAGAGACAAACCACCGACCGAACCTCTTCTGTCACTGAAAAATAATACGCTTTGGAGTTTCATACCGAATTCTCCGCAGCAACTGTTAATTAATTTTGGAACATCCGTGAGATCCTCGCTTAAAAAATATAACTAGTGTCCATTCAAAACTTGCTGCTCTGCACAGATTATCTGGTCATGTTAAAGGTTTACAGATGAAGTCTTAAGCCGCCCCGAACTGCTCAGAGTCGTCTGCACTGCTCCGATAATATCAGAATAACCCAACAACCAATAAAAGAGGCATTCTGCAGCAGCTGGCGGCGGCTAACACTGACCAGCTCACTGTCACTTGACTGCTAATACTGGAAACATATCTCCCCATTAATCTAGACTTGTTTATTTACATTCTGCTTTTATTCTTTCCTCCTAAGAACCGCAAACCTCTATTTTGTTTATGTCTACTTCCCCATGAGGTCAACAAACTTGTGAGCGCAGCTTGAGTCTGCAGAGCGCTGAAGCCACATGCAGCGACGTTCACAGTTTATTCAAAATATATAAATACTGAACGTGTTGTGAGTCCAAATTGCACCAAATTCCACACGGCACTGACTTCGGTGCTCAGCAACAAACCTGCCAAGATTTGCAAACCACAGACAGACAGACAGATGACAGAGATTCTTTGCTCTATAGTCCCATAATTTGTTGCTGATAATGGTGCAAACTTTTGTGACATTTACTTTCACTTGCTTGATTGTCTCAGTGGAGCAGCAACACGCTCTACTGTATGAACGGAACTGAGGATGCTCTCTATTTAACGATGTAGTGAGGTTTTGAATACTTATTGCATGTATGGATTGGATGGAAAAGTTATGCTATCATTAACTAAAGCTAATAACAACTTGTGGTGTGAGTGTTCCGTAAAATTTCAGCATTTAATCCCATTATCTTTGTTGTTTTTTTAGGTCAGCGCACAAATGATGCTCAAACAATTCATCTAACAAAACCACTAAACAGATTACATTTGTTACAACATCAAAAAAAAGCGTCTCAAAGGGCTGTTGGTTTCAGCCTCGCTTGTTAATTATGTGTGGATTTCGCCCCCCTACGTTTTCTAATGAAGGACACATGAACGTCTCTCATGTAACGTTACGACTTCCAAGGTCTCGATGTGCTCAGACGAGAATTAGAGATGAACATGAAAGGGATTCGAGAAAAGGGGAAAAACGCGTTTGAGCTCTGCGATCTGTCCCTCCATAGCATTTCTACACATTAATCACATGCTGATTGAACACATCTGCAAGGGAAAATCAGCTTTCAATTTAATTATGTTCTAATTAGCATTATGGCGTTCAGTGGTACAATCATTTCATTTTCATTGAGAGCTGAGAGCATAATTCACTCAAGGACAGACCCGAAGAGGACAGCTTTGTAGATGCCTCTGTATTAGCGGGGTGTCACGTAGCCACTGTGCTTTCTCACCACCGACGGTTGTAAATTTCTGAATTCTCACCGAACAGCAGAGGAGCAATTTTTCATGTGATCCTTTTCTCTCTGGCTAGACGTACTGGCATGCAATTAAATCAGAAATATTTCCAAGGGTAAATATGAGAGAGTGCTATTGTTCTGGGTTTGTTTTGTTGGTTCACATTGATCACTGGCTATGTTTGCCTCACTCCCTTTGGTGGACAAGAATCAGGGCTGGGAGCTAAGAAGCCGATGCTTTTTACAGTCCAGATTTCCTTTGTTCTGCTCTACAATCAAAGAAAAACATTTTAAAAAAAATACACTAGCAAGCTTCTAGTGAATTAACAAAGCAGCACAATCATCTAGCAGATCTGGATGACGTGGTTTTGACCTACCTCCAGGCAATCTGCACAAAATAAAAACCTTTGACAATTTAGAAAATAGGTGAGGAAAAATGAGCGGGATCAGCACAGATTCAGCACTATCGATTTGAATGAGTGTTTACCCGTGCAGAGGACTTGGGCGGGAACGTAGCCAGAGCTCGAGGCGGTAAATCCTGAGCGGGTCAAGGTTTAACGGATGCTTGAATAAAGCCGAAGGACCTTTCTCCAAAAGATTGAGGTTTAATGAGTTCTTAAGTGCTTTGAGTGAGTGTGTAGAAGAAACGAGGCCAAGGTGACGCCACGAAAAAAGAAGCTTTCACTGACATTTAAACCACATCAGGCACCATCACGTTTTTAGTGTATAGTGTTGTTTTTGGCACACAGATGCACTGCCTCCATTAACATATTGAGAAGCAATTCCATCAGCCAGTGTGTGCTTATATGCATTTACATATAGGCCTTTTAGCTAATGCGGCTAATCCCTCTTAAATTCCTAGATTAATATGATCTGTTGTCGGACCTGTTTTTGTCTAAAACATTATGTAATTATGTTATACTTAATGCACCACTGATGGCAGTTTGTAGGTTGTACTTTTGCTGCATGTATCTAGTATTTGCATCACTAAGAGCAGTTAGCAGGTGTCCAGGGGATCCCGGTAATCAATGGACTAATGACACAACCTACCGCTCACACATGCAGCCACACAGTCGTACCAGTTATTCACCATGGAGCCATTATTAAAACCTCTAAATGTGTACATTATTTTAACTCCTACAGGCGAGCTTACGTCATCTACAGTCCAATTGACAACTGACATCACTCTCAGAGTAGGAAGTCCTGGGACAGAGCAGCACAATCGTTTGAGCTTCCAACCCCGAGCGTGGTGTCAGAGGAAAATGAAGATAAAAAAAGATACAGAAGAATGTTACTGTCTGTATTCGAGCATCTGTTTGTCGGTTATATTCTAGACATTCAGAGAGATGTTACTTGTTTGTTTCATTGAATTTTACACTCCAAACACTCGACTCAAACTTCGTCCCTACTGTGGATTTTTTCTTTTAATCCATCCTTCCATACTTGCACCTCCTTTGACAGGCCCAGAGGCAGAAAATATTAGGACTACCTCCTCAATGCTGAGTTGCACCGGCATTGCACCATCTGTCTCCCAGTATGAAAGGGCATACAGGTTCCTCAGCCTGTCTCCTCCCTTCCATCAACTCCTTCCTTTCATGGCTGAAGTGCATTTAATGGAAGGTATAAACAGTGCGTACTGTACATTTCGACCGGTTTCACCTGAGTGTAAAGCTCGCAGAGGAGCAGGGCGACCTTCTGCACGTTGCTTTTAATTAGCTGTGAGTTGTTGTTGAGCTTCAGCGCGCCATTACCAAGAGGAGCCCATTGAGTGTAATTATATGAGTTTTAAATGGTAATGAAAACATTAGACAATACAGCCAAACTGTTTGCCAAATGAGCCATTTGTC
>CAEMYA010002120.1:453806-469282 GCA_903131615.1 Diplodus sargus
CAGGTGTGTTGCTGGCAGAGAAAATGGGCAGCAGTTTTGACCCTGTGGCCAATCTCACAAGAATTGAATTTTAGAAATGGAAAAAAAAAAGCTGCCAAAAAGCTTTTTTGGATGACACAGAAACCTCATGAAAAACACAATTTTCTCCAGAGCCGAGATCTGAAAAGAGCAGATCCTTAACGTCGCAAGTACGAGGACACAAATCAAAATCACCTTGAATTACAGAATCACCCACAAGATACCATTCCTCCCCCCCCCCAAAAAAAAACAGTTGGTCGTCCTTCCCGTCCGACTCTCGCATGTAATTTATCTACTCAGCTCTGCTGGCCGTGGAGCTGCTCTGAGGCCCCCTCATATAAACAGAAACTAATCTGTAACCTCATCTGAGAGGTGTGCAGCGGAGCACAGCAGTAGCCCGTGGCAGGCATTGGGCTGACATGATACGGCGAGGATGTGTTGTATTTGAGCATGTCCGATTGTGTTGGAACTGTCATCACCTGCTCTGCCCGAGCTGGTGGCTATCCCGAGGCCAGCGTGCCGAGGTCACCGTCAAGCAGCTTTCGCGAGGGGGAGTTTGGAGATGTTGTTGGTGTGGCGGTACTCCGGTAGCAGTTACTCTACTGCAGGTAGATGCGTTACGTAACGCCTTCTGACGATTTCTTCTCTTGGCTTTACTCCAAAACAGAAGGTGGTGGTGGTTGGTGGGGGGAGGGTTGGTGGGACTGGAGCCAGAAGAACAGCTGGGGTTTAGTTATGCAGCATTAATGCCCGCTACCCCTCGACACCAGAAAACAGAGGGATGCGTCACATAATTTAGTTTAAAAATTTAGAAAGTGAAAGCCAGATGCCCACACTGTTGATGTGTGGGCACTGACTGGCGTTTGAATGTGCCGTTTGATGCATGTGTGCACAGGTTGTACTGACTATTTCTACAGAACAGGTTTAATCAAAAGATGATCCTTTTCATCTCAGAGTGCAACGAGCTAAATTTGTGCATACAGTGTACCGTTTTGTAGCTGCAACATTAATACACTAGCACCTTTTTCATGCTATTGCCTCAGAGTTACATAAAGAATATATTCAGGGTGTTGTTTGCGTGTGCATTACTTTCACGCTGCTGAATAGGGGATCCCTTTGTGCAAACACCTATAGGCCTTCTTCTATCACTAAGTGGCAGCCTGAGAGAGCTAGCGGGCCTGATAGCTGATCTCCTCCACTGTTTGCGAAGGCTCATCACAGCACTGTGGCGAATGCATTAATTCATCCCAGAGATCAGCGGCTGTCATAAATAAAGACAATTAGCAACGCTTTGAACACGATTCCTATACCGGCTCCTGCTCTCCTCCTCGTCAAACTCCCCCTGCACGTGATCATTAATTTATGAAACCGGCCTGCCAACGGCCTCCGTGTCTTTTCTGTTTGATAGCCAGCACTGTTCCCTTCCGCTGACACACTAGAGGGACTAGACATGAACGCTATTAAAAAATAAATAAATATCCCAGAATATTTTCTAGGTCATCTGAAATGCTCCCAACCTTTGTGAGGAAGCAGGTGATGAAAATGGATTTTTGTTTTCTTTCTCCTTTGTCAGTATGTGTTGTGAAGCTCTCAGCCCACACGCAGAGTTTGATTCATGCTTGTTAGCCGATCACATTAAAACATACGTGGCTAATGTTTGGAAACTTGGATATCTGATTAAAGGGACGTCAAAAAGCTTTCGATGGGTTTCCTCTGGGAGCTCCTCGTTTCCCCCGTCATCTAAACATTTACGTTAGGTTGATTCTCGGTTAAGTGCCCTTGATCAAGGTGCTCGCTCAGAGATCTTGAGTCGGTCCCCAGACTTGACCGTTGCCGTGCAATCAAACCTGAGCTTTATGAACAAGATTCAAGGGTTGTATAGCGAGACAGGTTTGTTGTCTCTGTGTCAAGGCCACCAAGAGTATGTAATAAAAATAAAGATGTTTCTTTAGCAATAGGTGACTTTAGAAAACATATCACCAATTAAACACTTTCTTTACTGGTCGGTAAAGAAATGTATAAAAGCGGCACATTCACTTGGCTGCCTTTGTTTTCATTTGCTCCAAAAGTTAAAGCACAGTTCTCTGCGTATTAAACATGAGCATCAAACATCATCGCTCTGACACAGAACGGTTTGTTTGTTGCAAAAAATGGGACACGTTAAGTCATATCTTGGCATATACATCTGTTTGGAAGTAAAGTACAAAGGCAGCGTCTTTAGAATGAAGTGTTGTTTGAACATAATGAGATGTTTGTGTCAAGTCGTGACAGCTGCGCTGATTTTGTTTTTATCTTTTGTTCCATTATTTCAGGTAAAGTTCAGTGAGAATGCATTCAGTTTTTCAGCTCTGCCCCGCGACACAGTTCAATGTAATATTGTCATTTATATATATGATAATTTAGAGACGCTGAAATATATGCTTTCATCCGCGCGTGTACGGACAGTCGCTGTGATGTCGGAAACCAGAAAACATGTCACTCTAAATTATACAGGGGAGGCAGCCAAATCAAAAATAAAAAAGCAAGAGAGAAGAAATCTAAGTGCTGTATCGTTTCAACTGGACGTTTCACCTCTCAGCCAAGAGGCTTCTTCAGTTCTTACTAACAGGACGGGAGTCGCAGGCTTTTAAACCCTGTGTGGGAGTGTCCTCACAGAGTGACTGATCCAACCGGTCTTCATGTGGGCTGCTCGGAGCAGGTGAGCCCAGGTGTGAGTGGCTGTTAAGCTGCCTGTGGAGGGAGCTCAGTGCTGCATTGTAGGTGGGTGATAAGTAATTGTCGGCCACCTGCCGTGTTCAGAGACGGTCGTTCCAGTTTGACATCGATGGATTCTTTTACTCCTCTTTCAAACCATCTGTCTTCTCTGGACAAGATGTCTACATGGTGGAACTCTAGCAGGCACTTCATCATGTGGGGCAATAAGGTGGCCAATTACCTGACCAGTGTATACTGTATATATTACTTTTACACTCAATACTTTGCTGTTTTTTGTTTTGTTTTTTTTATATTTTTTAATTCCTATCTGTCGGATCTTACATGGATACATTTTGTATCATATTGTTTCCAATCTCACTCAATTTTCATGCTGCGTTGCAACTAAGCTTTGACTGATAAGATAGAAATACCCCCAAATGTGCATCACATCCTCATATTGACACGACATTACAGAGTGTACCGGCGACAGGCAAACTGGAGCTTCATCCAAAACCTACAGGTTAAGGCGAGAAAGCTGCTGGCTCTGGTTTAACGAAACATTGGGTTAAAATCACTACGTGACTTCTGTGACGTTGTGACACAATCAGTGACTTTTAGTTTCACGCTGGATTCAAACAGAAGCTCCTGAGTGAAAGAGACCTGTAACTTGATTAACTCGACCTTCCATCCACCTCCTTCCTTTATGGACTTTTCTGGGTTTTTAACTTCTTCTCCTGGTTTCCTCCTTTGCAGCTGTAATCACTACAGCAAATATTGATCGCAATAAGCTGCTTTCACAGTTGACCTATTTGGGTTTTTTTTTTCCCGATGAGGATTTAACTTGCGGGAAACGGAGGTGATAGAATAACATCTGCAGCGTTCTCACAGTGAGGAGGCTTGAGTGGCACAATCTCAGTTTAACAAAATAAAGGAACCTGCTGAAACCGACCGCCTGCTTTAAGGCCAAGACAACACACACGCTTTTCAAATCCCTCGAATCAACACTGACATGAATCTATGCTTTTCACACTTTGCTGAATTTGTGCTCTTTGGTCGTTCCTTAGAGTGCACTTGAGGAGGTATAAATCTGAATGCTTGTTTTTTTTCACAGGAATATATAAAAAAATATCTCCGGTAGCCAAAAAACAACTGACAGTTGTTTACTTGACCCCCATGTACAAAACAAAATTGAAAAGGGAGTGAAAGCCTGGAATGATTTCCTGTGATAAGGTTACATTCTGTGGTTTTGTACTGTCAGTTTGAATGACACCGGGATGTAGAAGGTCAAACTCCGTTGAGAAAGCAGAATGAAAGGACGGCATCTTTAAGCTTTGCTGCACTTGATGCTTTCATGACTGTGAAAGTGTCTGATGGAAAACTTCTTTACGTGAAAAAAAACAAAACAAGATAAAGCTGAATTTCTTGGCAGTGTGTCAGCTGTATTTCTTCTCCTCTACACCAATGTGGCGTGATGCTGCAAGATTAGCACCAGAGACGCTGTAGTTTTTTTGGGGATTACGAACAAGATGGCGATACAACAGGTATTGGCGGTGAACCAGCTCAAGTCCCTGTAATCCCGGTAAAGAACACCCTTGTGAGTGTTATGGCTTTGATACAACAGATAGAAGTGCATGTCTGATGATTAAAAGGTTTTCTTCGAGCCGGTGTAAACACACGGGGATAAAGATGGCGGACAGCTCGTAGCGAGTCTCCAGGTTAGCAACCAGAGTTGGCATGGCAACCATGCACCCAACGATGGATGCATACTGTATTATCTTTGTGCAGCAGTTTTGCTTTTTTTGGTTTATAAACACATAAAAGAGGAATGTGGCATTATCTTGCATTAGCATTCTTCTCTCCGTCTCTGTTCTGCATTTCCTCTTCATCAGCTTCGGCCTCTCTGCTGCTCCGGCTGTGAAGATCAGACAAAAAAAGCAGCAAAATGTTTGAGCCTGGCAAAAAACAACAAAAACAATACTCACACACTTGTTATTAACTGCACTGTGCGCATGGGAGAACATATCCTCTCTATGCAACAACAAGGAACATGACCATCTGTACAGAGATCACTAACGCAGAGAAAGATTTTAATATAGTGTTGCTCTCAATGTCAGTATTTAACCTTTGTTGAAGCTACTTTAATTCAGCAGGGATTTGTGCTCACTATTGCATGGAAGTCTTACACACACACACACACACACACACATTCACAGTGTAAAGACAGGCAGAAATACAGAGCAATAAATTCATTTCCTGTCTCTCCTCTGCATCAAATAAAGGGTTATTAAGCATAATAACCACACTTATGCACTGAGAAATCCACTCCTGCACCATCTAATCACAAGTCTTATCCATTCTTATCATTGCCTGGGTCGTTTCCCTTCCCTAATATTCATATAGAAATGTCAATAAAAGGCTGTATAGATGATATTCAGGGCGGATTCACGCTTCGACATGTCCGTGACAAGTTTAATCCTCACGTATGCGAGTGCTGAGATGTTATTCAGGTTGATATGTGCTGTGAAAGGAGTCTTTTTCATTGTGATGGTATTGTACAGGGGCGGCCATTGACAGCATGCTGGAAGGACATGGACAGTCAAAGGGCAACTCCATCAATTTTACACGTTAAAGTGTGTTTACAGGTTTGCTGAGCACGGCTGCATATGTGAAAAACGTTGTATAAAACCTTTTGTGGCTCCAAAGGAAGCTGCATGTGAAGAGATAAATTGCATTATGGGTAATGTGAGCACCAGGCTTTGAAAAGACAGTGTGTGGCATAAAAAGGCGATATTTCAATTCTGATCATTTGTTTTTAAATGAGTCCGCAGGAGCGCAATACTTGACCAGTGGACTTGCAGTGGATTGTGGGAAATGTAGGCAATAGGTCTTGAAAAGGGAAGAAGAATGCGTTGAATAAAAAAGGTGATAACTCTGTCCTGCTTCATCCATTTTGATAATTTGTTTATAAGCTGTCCATAATGAGTCGAACAGAAACACAAAAACATGATGCCTACATTACCCACAATGCAACCCAACCACTGAATGACGTCTCTGTAAGGCAATTTCTTATCCTCCGAAGCCACAAAAGGTTTTATACTTATTTTTCCACATATGCAGCAGCGCTCCATCACACTGATTTCTTCTCTTTATACCCACAATTCTGATATATTACATGTTTCTAATGCATCTAAATACAAGATGAGAAGCTGCTTTAACCTGAAGTCACCTGTGTGAAAAGATATTATCATGTATTACATATCGAGGGAGTTTCAGCATTAGTTTTAAAGCATGAAATCTCCTCTCGAAAAGATAATTGGTCCTGGCGGAATAGGCTGAACTCTTCTCCTCTGGGTGGAGCAGTGTTGTAACCATAATGCAAGAGCAGACCCTGCTGAAGCTTTGCTGTGGTGGAGGCTGATTAGAGCCCAGAAGTTTCATGTAAAAGTAGAAATGCTCACCAACAATGATCAACTGAGAGGAATAAAATAAATAAATGTATAAAAATAACTCCTGTCTTCCTGAACATACACATCCACACTCAGTTTACTTTCTTCTCTCTTCTTATCTCATTATTTCTCCTATGTGATGTCTTTGTGGTGTCTTTTGTTTCATTGTTTCTTACCTAGATTATGTAGCGAGACATTGTTGTAAGCCTCCCGGGATTTCTCTTTCAGCTGCGTCTTTGTGCGTCACGCCGTATTTCATTTCCTCTGTTTATCTTCCATCTTAACAAAAAGACAAAAATAAAAATCCAAAAATCTTGACAGAAGTCACTGTATATTCAAGCATCTCGACATTGAGACATGTCACATTTGTTATTTGATGATTCATTTATAGCGTCTGGCTTTATGTGAAAGTAAAAGTTCTTGACTTTACTAAAACAGAGACAGTTATACTTTTTCTACAGTGACAACTCGAGCTCGAGGAGTCACCAAAGTTCATTTGCATATTAATTTGTAGACAGATGCTCGTCGGCCTCTCTGCTGTGTGACGGAGGCCAGAGTCGCTCGGCGCTCATGCCAGTCCAGCTGATATTGTGTTTACCAAACTATATCCTTACAAACAGAAGACAGATTGCTTTATTTGGGGGAATTAAGGTGCTTGCACAGCTTATTTCCACACAGCTTGTTTCCGTGTTGAATTTTTGAACAGCTTTGATTCGTCACGGTTCTTTTTCTTCTAACAGCAGCGTTAGAATTTCCATCCACCACATACACGAGCTTATTTTGCTCATCCGTGTTTCCGTAACCTAAAATTAAACGGTTGGTCTTTGTGCTGATGAGCACCAGACTTAATGCTAAATGTAAACACTATAATCAGGTCCATAATGGAAGGATTCTATCGTGTTTTCATTTCAAGACAATTTTGGAATTTTCCCATTTTCTGCGAATCAGGAACCAACAGATTTTCCTCTCAGGGGAACGAAGCATCCGTCTATTAAAATCAGCCAGAACAGCTGCAGTTTACCAGCAGAGGAGGAAGAATTCAGATCATTTAGCCTTCTCAAGAAAAAGGAGCAATACTGCAAAACATAAAGCAACATTATGTTATATTTCAACCTTAAAATGTCAGCTTCAAAATCATTTTGATGGTACAGTGTGTTGTAACAGGGTGACAATGATGATCCAGTTCATTTCCAAATGATACTCAATGGTTTTTTTCACAAATGTACGCGTGTGTTTGTGTGTATAAAGCACAAATTTGATCATTGTTTGATTGTACATATATTCAATATATATGTATATTTGCATGTGTGTGAGTGAATGTATGTGCATGTAGATGTGTGTATGCACGTGTGTTCAGCACATATGTATACATGCATATATGGGTGTTTATGTAAATATATTTATATATAATGTGGTTTATTAATTGTACATAAACTATATCATGTAGTTAGATGGGAGCGTGCGCAGGTGCGCAGGTTCAGGAATGGAAGTAAACTGATTATGATTAATTACTGAGTTGTGGAGAAGAGGTAGGATTAAATATGTGTTTTCTTCTTCCTGCTCTTTTAACACTGTTATGATGTAATGAGTTTTATCTGTAATGAGCACCTATTACTACAGCGGTGTTGATGTAAGAAAATGTTAGAGTTGCTTTTATGAGTCACTAAAAACCTTGAAGCAAAACAACTATTTGGCAGACAACAAAAATCAAGTTAGCACCGAATTTATGTCTAACAACTTGAGATTTGTATTTACAACAGTGATGTTGCACATAATGCTGCTTTAAGGTTATTTATATACCACCACTGCACCGGACACAAGGCAGTTCAATGTGCAGAACAGATACAATGAAATGCATCAGAATAAGAAATTAAGACATCAAGAAAAATGCATTTATTATAAGACAATAAAAACTTGAAGCAAAAATAAATACTGACAGATTAAAAGATGCATTTGGAAGACAACAGACACAAAAGCAAGCGGAGTGAAAAAACAGTGAAAATAAAACAGGTTTTGCACCAAAGTGCCTCACAAACACACTCATATGTTAATAATGAGACAAGATTAAACCACAGAAACATGGAAGTGTTTCGCAAATGTTAAGAAAATACAGCAAGATAAAAACTAAATAATACAACCCATAATTTAATCATGTCTAATGGCCTCTGGAAGGATATTCCAGAGCTGAGGCGTGTACTGCATAGCAGTGGGTGGTTTAACTAGTAAATCAAGTTATCAGATAAAAGTAGCAGAGTTAAAAAAAAGTACAATATTTAGAGTATAAAGTTGTATAAACGTGAGACACGTGAGAGTAAATATATGAACTTTCCCCCTGCTGTTTCCTCTACGACTGTTTGACTTCTCATATTATTCCACGTTGATTAAATACTCCTTTTTTTTCTCACTCCCTTCTTGTCCTCTCTCTCCCTCTCGCTCCCCCTCCTCTCTTCTATTTCCGTTCCTTCTTTGATTTCCTCCAGAACTTATTACATTAGCGTCTGACTGTGCCGCATCATGCTGTGGATGAAGTGGAAGATAGTGGTGGACTCCCTGCGTGGACGGAGAAGGAGGCTGCCCTGTTCCCTCTGGTTCCTCCTGCTGTTCGCTGCTGGAGGTCTGGTTCTCTTCATCCACCAGCGGGATCTGTCAGAGATGGTCCAGCAACAAGGCCCAGGTCAGTGTCTACGCGACGCGGAGCAGCATTAGGTTCAGGCTTTTTGAAAGGCTGATATTTGTGCCTCAGCTCTGCCACACGACATTTTAGTCTTATAATTAATCTTCTTAACTTCAGACATTTTCCCTTAATGTAGTCTTTGCAGGATGGAGACTAGAGGGGCAATCATTCAGATTTTCTTAATTGATTTAATGGATTCCAGCAAAACTGCTGCCAAAGACACATGATTAACAATTTCATGTTCAGTTTTCGTCCTCACGCTGCGTTCGCGTGATAAATTTTCACTACACAAACATGTTTCCAACATAATTCACACAATAGTCCAAACTTTCTCCAGCTCTGGTAACAACGTCTGCTCTCAGCGTGGGCTGATGAGGAGCGAAGAGCGTTATTGATGATAAAAATTAAACTTAATAGTTTGTTGTTGGCGTGTTTGAACAAATCGCTTCACATTAACAAAACTGACAATGTGGCAAAAAAAGGAGATTTTTTTGCTGCAGAAAAATATTTTTTCTTTATATTAGTCGTGTGGCTGGACTACTTCAGTCGTACCTTTCACAACCACAGAAGAAGAGCTGAGCTGCGTGATGCTATAGGATCAATGTAACATGCAACATGAAAGATGTAGTAAACCACAGCGTGAGTTGGTCGGCCACAAGTCTGCAGCAACTCAGCTAACTCATGACTATTTCAATTGATGACGTAGCTTTGGCTGCTTCTTCCTGACTGGGTCTGTAGCCGTGGCTGCTCCTGTGGTTGTTCTCTTTTTACAACTTCATGCAACAGTTGTGTGTTTGCAAATCTTGCCACTGGGCAGCCATCTTGGCAACACCACCAGGCAGTTATTTCAGACTGACCAGACTGGGCTCCGGTCTAAATGAATGGAGAGAGACACAGAACTTCACATTTAATGGTCAAGAGGACATTAAAGCTGCATGTAAAAGCCTCCGTCAAGTTTAATAAACCGTTGACTGCCCCACAAAACAAGAAGTTTTCCCACAGGTCATACTTGTATGTGCAGTTTCACTACACCAACTTCATTCATGGCTAAATAATTAATCTGTTCCTTCTGATTGTTGGAAAGTTATTGCAAAGGAACTGAAGAATAGTCCAGAACAGATTAAATCACAGAGAAAACTAAATGTTGAAATCTTCGATAAACATTGTTTTTTTCATTTGCATAGCTGAAAATATTATCCGACAGATTTGTCGAACAGTTGAGCAAAAACTGCCAATGCACTTCATTTTCCATGTGGCTGCGTTAATGATATTGGCTGTGGAATACACTGGATGAATGAAATGTGACGTACTTGCAAACCACCAACGTATGGACACAAACACAAAAGAAAGAAAAAGCAGCGAAACACTCAGGACGACGAAATAACAAGTGAGCTGATGCAGCGATGCAGACGAGGATAGCAGCGCAGACGTCGGCACGTCAAGGCCGTCTGCAAACACACATAAGCATGCATGTGTTGGGTTTTACATAAGTACACACATGAATGCACATAGATGCATAACGCAATCATACCACACATGTAACCGTGTATTAGCACACATCACAGACACATTATTATGTATTGTATTATTCGCTGTGTGTTCATGTTTAACCAGCGCGATGAAGAGAGCGTTTTCTCTCCACATACTTCCACTTTCATTCCAGCTCGGCGGCCCTGCGGTCAGGGTTTCCACCCTGACAGAGGGAGGTCGTACATTCAATTTCCAAATGAGTCAAACCTTTGTCCTCATGAAGGGACCCGATGTGCTTCTGCTTGGCTCCCAGCATTAAGGAGATTGGGGTTTAAGCAGCCGTGATGGAAGAGTGTCCTGAGCGTGTCAAACTAAGCTGCTTCATGTCTCAGAAACAAGCGATCATCTGCTGGCTTACGTGCATCTTTGGCTTGTCGTACGCTCTCCACTTTAATGGGAGCAGCATTTGTTGCATGTTGCTGCTGTCGGACCGGCCGATGCACATTCCTGGGTTATTCTACGTCGTCCGTCATGCGGTTAGCATGAAAAAAACCACTCAATTTCATTGTTTCAATGTTGTCAGCAGTCGACGTGTTTATGGTGGCCGAAGATAATGATGACGAGCGGTCCCAGTGGGCTCTCCAGCGATGAAAACCAGCATAGTCAGACAAGCTGCGATCCGCTGAGCTGAGACACTATCGTTTGTCAACAGCACTGTGACTCATGAATATCAGAGCAGTGTCACATTCCACAGCAAAAAGAGCCACTTAGCCGGAGTGGAATCTCTCCAACCCTCTAATAGTCCCCTGATTGTCAGATCCTTTCAGGCACGGTGGCAGGTGAAATAAAAGGCCATTCACAGTGACACGCGTAGGACACACACACACACACACACACACACACAGGAGATTGAAAAACACACACATTTTGTTGAAAATAATACAAACCACGACAACCACTATTTAATATTCATATTGAATATCAGCCCATAACACATTATACGAAATTAATTTATGCTGTCGAGGATTCAGAGAAAACTTGATCGTGTTCGTCCTTCTAATGTTCGTGTGCACAGGAAGTAGATGCAAGTGATGAAACCAGCAGCGTTCAGTGAGACGTCATTTTCATTACCAGCAGCGGTCAGAGTCGGCAGACTCACAATCATAAAACACAGCGACACCACTGACCAACAGTCCAGTACGGCAAAACATACAGGCAGACGGACGATCATACAGGTTACAATCATTCAGCTAGTGTATGTAAAATAAGTAGATTTCATTTCTACAGACTTGTGTTAACGAAGACTGAAATTGTAATAGTTTTTACATGTACATTATCTACTGATATTAGATTTTTTTGAAGGAATTTCAAAGTTTAATCAGCTTATTAATCGCCATTACAGCAAAATTGACAGATTACAAATAGTTACTAGAATATCAAATCAAATCCTGTAATTTTTCACTTAAAAACACAACAAAGCATCCTGCTGATTTTATTATATGTCTATATAATAAGTCCTCAATAAGAATCTGATATTCTAGCGACCGATCGGAGCAATTCAACAACCTGCTGTAACTTTATCTCTTGTTTAAACTCAGGACGACCTCCTCTGAATTCACATCAGACACAGATCATGTAATATCTGATTCTTTAAGTAGCTGACGGGGAATTAAAGGTGCAGTATGTAAGAATTGGCAACCACCTGAATGATTACTCCAAACAAATACAAATCTTCATCCTTACTTGGAAAGTTTTTTGCTTCTTGCCAGCGAGGCCACACATCTGAGTGTTTGTATTTTTTTGTATTTGCATAAAAGCTGTTGAGTGATTGATGTAGCAGTGACGCTCAAAGCTTCATACAGGACAATCTATCACCACAGTACATGCTGTCAAACAGAAAACAACATCTGTCCATCTGTCCGAGGCTAATATGTTAAAAACAGAAATCTTAATGTCATCAGTACTTTGAATATTTCTTTGTTTTTTCCCCCCAAAACGCATCATTGTGTCGCAGGTTTCTCTCTCCTTTGAGTACCAGTCATTTCTCCAGCATATGGTTTACGTCTTTGGACGCGTTTTGCAGCCTAAGCACATCCTTTTATCTCGACTGCTATATGGTTACTGAATACTGAAGGAAGGATTCTTCTTTACTAAATCATGCATGAGAGACTGTGTGCTGTATACAGAACACACAGTCTTCCCAGCCCCCTCACTAAAGCACAATGAGCAAGCAGTATCTTTGCCTTAAGCTATGGTGCTTCACCCTGGCAGAAGCTCATATCTAATAGAGCTGAGTTATAATACATTGGGTGTCAGCTTTTATCTGCCTCCCCCTCCCTCTCCACCTCTTTATTTGGCTTGCAGTGCGCTCGAGAGCTTTGTATCCCGTGGTTTAGATGGCCTGCACAATGGTAGCTGAGAAAACTGCAGTTTAACTGGCAACAGTCTCCCCCTGATCCTCTCCCAAGTAATTGTTTAAGGACAATTGGAGAAACAGCAGCCGCTTTCTCAGGGAGAAGAGACACCTGAAGAGCCGGCAGTTCAGATAAATTGCCGGCACGAATTCACACCTCTTGGCATTTTTTCAGATTACTATGGCGGTGAGGACCCAATGCTCCGGCGAGTGGAAGTTCAGCCTGTGCGTTTTGCCCACAGACAACAATGCAAAACGATCCGTAGAGAGAGGAGACGAAGAAGTCGTCGCATGTGTGTCAGTGAAGATGAACGATCGCGCTACGAGTGCTATTAACAGAGGTAGCCTACGTTACCGTTAGCGCTCAGAGCTTAGCACGCCGGAGCCAGCTGGCCCGGGTTCTGTAGGTGGAACTGGGCTCACACTACACACAAAATATACTTCTGTATCATTTTAACATACAGATGGTGCACACTGGAAAACAACCCAATCGCCAGAATAAAATGCTGGTAATGCACATTTTTTGCAAACCAGGGATGTGATGAAACTCTCCTTCATGTTCAATATTCAGTTTTATATTGCGACCATGCTGTGCTTGTTGTCAAGTGTGCTTGGCACCAAAACCTGTTTGTTAGTGTTGGAAAAAAATGGTTCTGTCGTCGCAAACATGGCTAGAAAATGTCACGCAACCACCGTTCCTCCCAGCAGTGACATTACATTCATGTGTCATTTTAAATGCAAACGAAATTTGGGTTTTCGTTTGCTATGTAAACGAGCAGGACTATGTTTCATAAACTGCCGACACAGAATAAAGTTTAAGATGTATTCAATATTTTAAAAAGCTCAAAGAATCTGTGATCTGAAACTTTATGTAAGCGTCTATGTATTTATTTATTTACTCATCTTTTTAAATATGCAGAACATGAACTTTACTTAAATATAAATAGATAAACTAAAATATGAGCCTAAAATAAGCTAAATCAAAATGTGAGTCTACAGTCTGCCTGCTGTAATGCAGACACCATCAACTCGCCAATAAGGCTGAAATAACAGAGGAAACTTGTTGAAATATGTAATATTAACGCATAAAGACTGTTTTCATGGCTCCCAGTTGAGATTTCTTAGTAAATATATGCAACTTGTAATTAAAGAAATTAGTCCTGCTTGCGTTCTCGCTCCTTCTCCTTCGCTGCTGCGCCCATCAGCTGCCAGCTGCAGCGTGCAGGTGTCGACACTTTGGACCGCTGATCGGCGGCAGCGAATATAATACTTCAGCCTACTTAGCATGAAAGTGCCATGACACATATCTGATGAAATGTAATGAAAAATCGAGGCTGTCGAGGCGGAATTCATTTCTGTAATAACAAGTCTGAAAACTGAAATTCAAAACTCCAGACGGATGTGATTACACTGAATTATATCTTAGTGTCATACGGAGTGTTATACGATCCGTGCCTGGTTTTGTACGCATTAATTAAAGAACAAAGAATGTAGTGTTCCTATAAACGTATTTGTAAAGGTCGTGATTCATCCACGGGGGATTATCACCTCTGCAGGTCGCCTCAGGTCTCTGCGAGTTTTATAACTTCTTTCAACTCATTTTTTTGCCTCTCTCAGACCCTGATTTTACTATATTTGTCCACTCTCGCGCTCCTACAATGCTTTTTTCTTTAGCTAGCCATTTGACAGGTGGAGAAAACGGGCAGCTGAAGATGTTTGTCCCTTCAGAAGGGGTTGAAAACCAAAATCAGAGCTAAGAAAGAATGAATATTGGACTTACATTCACCAGATAGTCATTAAAGATTACACCAATGTTGCTCTTTAGCTGCTCAATAAGCAACTTTTAGCGAAGAAGGTTGTTAGACTACATATTGCATGTCAGCGTTGTGTTTAGAGCTCGTCAATCACTCGTGGTTTCTTGACTTTATTCGCTACCCGACCAAGGTTGATGTTAGAAATACATCTTCTAGCAGAGAGGATCTCATCAATACCTTTGATTTTGTGCAAAGTCTGATCTGGCTGACATCTACTGTAAGTGCAGAGGTGGGATCGGTGAAATAAAAGGCCAACGTCTGAAAATGTCACACTCCATTGTCTGTTTTTCTCTATGAGAAAACTTAGCTCAACACTTCCTCTCTTCAAATGCCATGTTGCGCTCAATCCTGATTCGTCTTCCACTACTGCCATAAGCAGAGAAAGTGGAAGTAAAAAGGTCCATTTTTGGTGAAGGAGTTTTAATAAATAGCACAAACTGCAGCAGACGTGTGGACAAAACGTTAGACATGCAGGAGAGGTTAACAGTGTGGAGATGGTGGATGCAGAGCAGGTGAAGCCATCAAGATAAAACATCCTCTTTAGTTACGCAGAGGCTTGTTTTTCTTGGCTGTGATCAGTTTATCCTGAAACACTATGCTTTTTTTTTTTTTCCCTGCGCGCAAGCCCCTTTCATATGCAGTAAATGAAAACGTGGAATAAAATTAATCATCCGGCCGTCTATCCTCCAACTCCCCATCCTCCTTTTTTTTCTCGGTCCACATGGAGCCTGCCAGGAACTGGGCATATTGTTTCATGCTCGAAGGTAAAATTTGATCTCTCCGTCAGAGGTCCAGTAATCCCTTAAGCCATGTCTGTTTGCAAAGTCCAATTTAGCCGTCTCTTAATGTAATTAAATTGTGCTGATGACCCTCAGAGCAGTGGAGCTGCACCGTGCTTGAATGCAAATCCTCCGCCGGATGTTTATGGAAAAAAAAAAAAAGCTGTG
>CAEMYA010002120.1:470445-515884 GCA_903131615.1 Diplodus sargus
ACAAAAAAAAAACAAGGCTAGAGCAGCAGGTGGATCCAACAGTGAGGGCGATTTCTGAAAATGTCTTTGAAGACTGTAATCACGGAGGCTGCCTGTCAGTCTGTCCCATGCTATGTCACTGCCAGAACCACAGCTGAGGCTCCACACACTCTCTGCAGCCGTGAGCACAAAAGGGGGTTCATCTTCAGGAGGACAGTTCCAGATCCTTCTGAAAATCACAGATACAAACAAAGACAGGGTTTGCAGTGACATTCATGCTCCAAATTCCAATTTTCTGCCGGTATCTGACTGTTTTGGATGACTGACCGTATCTATTTCAGGATTGGCGCCCACATCCGGTGGCAATACAAACTAATTGGGATATTATAAAGACATCTGTAAAGATGTCACATCTGCTTTCGTGCCCTTTATTATTATGGATTGATCCGTTATGGTGTGAGACTTTGACATCAGACCTACCGGAAGCAACAAAATGCCAACTGAGACACAGTTTCCCGAACGATGCGTGTGTTCTCATCACGTTTCTTCGTTATTAGTACGAGCAGGTCGGCCGCAGCAGCACGCGGGCGCACCGACACTGATTAAACGTGGCTTTTTTTGTTCGCCGTGACACCGTCCTGCCAGTGTCTCTGGTCGTTTTATTCTCTGTCTGACACCGAATCTTTAGGCTTCTCTCCCGGTACAAGAGGGAGTCTTGTTCCCATGGTAGCATCAATTTGTCAGCACTGGACTGGCTATCAAAAACTACTTAATAAGAGCAACATGACTGCCAAAACTGACGTCTCTGCTCCGTATCCATGAAACAAAAACAACAGAACATGTTGAGGGTTTGTTATTCTTTTCTTTGTCTTATTAGCCCTAAAAAGTGGTCAGTTTCAAAGAGACTGTTACGGATATATAAATATATTTTCAAAAAGAGGATACCTTTTTAGTTGGAATTCCTCTGGCAGAATCAATGAATCAAGCATTTCACAACAGAGCCTCGGTTGTTAGCGCGGCGCCGTCCATTTCTCGAAGATGCCCACTTAAGCCACAGAGTCTGAGCAGATACTCGACGTGCGCTTGAATAAAACATCGGAGTCCACGTTCTTTGTTTCAACTTTTTACTGACAAACTTACTGCATCGAATACAAAAAAACGATCAAAGTAATCTCAAATCTCCGGTGGTCAAGCTGCAAAATTACACAAAACAGTCCTAATGACAGATATGAATACACACAGACACACAGCAGCTCCCGTCCACACACACATCCACGTTCAGCATGCACACACTCACACAGACTCACACACTCTTACTTTCCCTCTCTTCTTCCAGCTATTCATCCTCTCAACTTTTATCTACTCGTTCATTATATGAGCGAGAAATCTCATTCAAAACCGCACAAAGTCTTTCATACATTAAAACTTTTATTCAACTTCTGAATCCCGCTCGTAATTAGACCACACTTTTTTTTTTTTCAAACTCTTCGCACTCCTTCCTCATACAAATTAAACCCGGCAGCCAGCCATTATTGAAAAATTACACTTTCCGAGCCAGCAAAGCAGTTTAGCGTCAAGTTTTATTATTGTGGGGGGATAGTTAAGTCCTCACAGCAACTAATGCATCCTAATATGGACGGTACCGCGCATAAAATACATGCTCTATCTGAAGCACAAGGCCGTCTGCTGGAGGTTCTGCACAAAGGTAGAAAGCTCTTGAGAAAGAAAAGGATCATCAAATGGAAACTGACCCGGCTGATCAGAGGTCAGAGAGCTGCAGATTGAAGGCTTCACTGGGAGAGAAGCAAACTACGAAGTAAGTAGACGGTCCAGTGGGAAGAGGAAATGTCCCGACCCTTCAGAAACAAAAAACAAAGACACCTTGACGGACAGACTTGTTTATCTTGAGCAAAAGATGGCCGAGACAGAAAGCCAAACCTAAACAGTTTCTCTGTGGAGAAGATTACTGCAGCTCTTTGAATAAATCTCGAGGAACCTCCTCCTCTCATCGTGCCTCCATCCTCGCTCCACCCAACTCCCATAAACCCCTTATTACCCTCCAACACTAAACCCTTACCTGTTCCCATAACACATGATAACCCTCCAACAAATCCAATTAGACTCTTTTAACAAACTAATAATAAGAAAGCCAAAGGATTGAACGTGTGGCGTAACTTTCTTCCACCCATTGATTGTGTGTTACAGCGAAGAAATACTGGAAGAATAAGTCAGAAAGATGCAGGTTTGCTTCCCTCACACTGTGGTCCTCCACGGGTTGATTTACTGCTGACCCTGGGCCGTTGTAGTCAGCCATTAATTTCCTGACACTATATTTATTTTATAATTCTTAAGACGGCAGCCTTGACTGTAGTCACAATTTTCTGTCCTCCTGCTCACTGTAGACCTTCTCTCACAAAGATATAGATGCAGGACGAGACGTGATCTACAGTATTGTCGAGAGACAAAGAGACTGGAGCCCTGGACATGGGAGGATATGAAAATGTAGTGTTGTTGTGATGTTCTGAAAACTTTATGATAAAGACATACAGGAATCACTTTAACCTGACATTTTGCGAGGGAACAAATGACTGCATCACAGATAGGACGCACAAAGAATCTTTAATAAGTTAACGTAAGTCATGAGGTCGTTCTGCACAATCAGAAGCATTTGTGCACATCTCATTTCAACACAATGTTCAAGCTATACTTTCAGTCGTGGCGACAGGGTGACGCAACTCAGAATAAATCAGGAAACCAATATAAGACTGTATATCTACAAGTCATTCATTCGAGAACCTCGACCAACCTATTTTTGTTTTTTTGAGTGCAGTTTTTGCACAACTTGAGGTCGACAGTCGGTAGTAAAAGACAGAGGGCCGACAAAATCAGGAATAAGACACTGTCCAGCTCTCTGGCAATTAAGTTTATTGACAAAAACGTTCCGGTACTTAGACCTTCATCGTCTTATCTTACTGACAGTGGGGGAGGCTGCAGGGTTGTTGACCCGCGAGGCCCGATCAGGCCACACCGCAGACAGACGTAAGCCTCATAATCCCATCAAACACACCTGGACCTTTCTCATAACCGGTAAACTTCATATATCAATCAATGCGCGTATGTACACAGTAGAAATAGTAAAAGAGTATAAATGTAATACAGAAGTAGGTCAGAGCTTAATGTGTCTACAGGAGCCTGTTAGGTTACTTATAAAACAGTGTTTTTTTTGTGTAATCTGCAATAAAAATCTTTTATCATCTCATCCCTGCTGAGCAGTTATTAAAATCTGTCCTCACATCAATCTTGTGACAAAAGACACTGTCGTAGTTCTCCCCACGTAAAAAGACAGAGTTGATTTAGCAGATTGCTCACACAGGTGATCTGTTCTCTTTTAGTGAGCATTTACTCGAGTCTATGGATTCGTCTCTACGGTCTTTCACGTCGAAATGTCACGTTTCAAAGTTGGCGTGGATACTACGCTACGTATCTTCTCCCGCCTGTCTGCAGACTGTCAGCAAGAAACTTTAACTGTCGAATTAATTTCATCAGACAGCGCTGATGTGTTGCATAAGCAGCATGATTTCTCCACAGTTACAGCCTCCACATATGAGTCTCTTCATATCAAACAATAATGTTGCTGTCAGAAAACTTGTCTCCACCACTGCAAACACATCAAAAAAAAAGCAGAGAGCCTCGTCGTAGGCGCTCCCGACCCCCCTCCTCCAAAAAAAAAAAAGCTTGTGCATTTGAGCTTCCTAGCCATCTTCCAGTAGGCTTGAGAGGCTGCGAAACGCCGTCGACAGGAAGAGACATACAAAGAGAGAGTGGGAGGAGAGAGTGGAGGTTATATAACCACAGTTCTCACCAAGGAGACATCTTCCGGGCTTCAAAAGCAAAGCAGTGATAATAAATGCCAATGTTCAAGGTTGCTCAAGTTACCAACTGCTCAGGAAAGGGGGGAGATTATCCAAGGTGGGTGATTGTTAGCCCAACAGACTGTGTATCTTTCTAATCTATTAAACAGGTCAATTAATATCTGTGAGTACAAGTGACTCTCTCCCAAACATAACGATGAGACACCCAAGGCTAAAACTGTTATTAAAAGAGAGAACCTGCTTCTATAGACATTTCAACTCCTTAAAGCACAATAATGAGTTTTATCTGAGCCTATATGCACCTTTGAATCTTCTTTTATTAGATCATCCATTCAGGGATGAATGGCTCTCAGATTTGCACAGCTGAAATGAAGTCTATCAACTGTTCCGTGAATACACTGACGGAGGAGAACTCAGACAAAAGGCAGCTGGACGGCCAGCTGTGGTAGCGGGGTCAACATGCAACATGAGGAAAGTTGCATGATTTTCTTAAGAGCCTTGGCATCTGGGACCTGCCATCTCCGATAAAACATCCAGCCTCAGAACTCCTCTGTGGCACGGGGAGTTTTCAGCAGCGGCAAAGGGAAAGCTTCCCCCTCTGAACACCATCAGTATGAGATACAGTATTGTGCAGGAACCATGCCCTTCTCCTCCCCTATTATGGTCACGGATATTATTCTGAGAGGGATTCCTCATGATTGTTCCCAAAGGACGAGCCCTGCCTTAGGAGCTGTGATCCGTCCCTGCAGACCGAAAGCCAGCGTACCCATTATCAAATCAGACTTGAACCCATCCCCTGTCTGCCAGGGAGACGTGTTGAATGGATATCATTGTGCACTGCTGAGGCTTCCATCACTGTAATCCCTCTACAAAGTGCAGGCACTCTTAGAGGAAGATGAAAAGAGCGGAGGAGAGAGTGGCCTATTCACCGTGTGTGTCACTGCAGAGGGCACGAGGAGGGGAAGTCGGCGGAATCAGTGGCCTGAGCTGACAACTCCTCAGCCCCACGCCGGCCCCCAAAAAGAACAAAAGATTAAGCCCTCCTGCTATCCAGAGTGATAACAAGCTGTCAACTTCTAAAATGTAATCTGCTGACTCCGGGAGGAAGTGGCGGTGTCAGTGGAGTGGGCCCGCCAGTTGATGCTTATCTCCTGAATGGCGTGCCATTGATGGAGAGAGCCATGGCTCCGCTGGCAGACGCACAAAAGCCACCTCGGTCTGCCGCCAAACAAAGAGGTCCGCACGAGCAAATAGATCCATACTGAGCCAATTTTCGACATATTTATCTACATATATCCCCTCCGGACCCCGTCTCTCTCTTTCTGATATGGGCCACAAAGAGGAAGGTGATGGGAATGATAAATGGCGTGAAAAGGAGCCAGCAGACATCGGGATAATAAGGCATTGCCCCCCCCGACAATGCTGACAAGTGATGGGAGGCTCCCCTCTGTCAAGTCGTCTCCTGAGCCCGTCCACTCGCCGTCTGGGCACAAATTGTTTAATGTAAAAGCCATATTGCTGCCAAACACCGAGTCCTAATGCACACTTCAGTGGGCAGTGAGGCTGCGATATGGGAGCTGTCACCACACCGCAGCCAGTAAATCAATCCAACCTGGGCAATAGCCAGCCGTTCAACAAGGGGATCGCCATACAGCTAATTGCACCCACCGTATCTCCCAGTCTCTTATCAGCCACACGCCACCCCACTCTGTTTGTTTCTCCCAAATGTTACAACTCTAAAATTGCTTTTAAATTGCCCAAACAGAGCTGCCAGATGGCTAATAAAACATGCAGGCCCATCTTTGATCACATTAGCTATTAATATTGACAGGCCAGATCTTTTTGGTCAGATCTGCGTGGGGGTTGTGTCTCTAATAGGGTAAAGAATCTAATTTTCTGGTCCATACAAAAAGCCACTTACAATCTCAGTAGTTATGGCAGAGAAAGGGAATTAGTCACGCCGGAGCTATTTCAGGCTGTTTACAATCTGATTTCAGACATAGAGCCAGAGGGCTTTCCCTCGTGGACTTTTGGAGCTATTGATCCCGAAACACCAGTCATATGATATGTAATAGATACTCTCGGTTCGTTTCTGTGCAGCCGAATGAGACAGAAATGACATTGACCCGATGCTATTTCAGATAACATGGAGTCACTCTGTTGATTGTGTCTGGTGCTGGAGATGGTAAATAACCAAGACAGCAGAATGAAGTTGGGAGCGTTTTCCCCACAGATGATCGATCTGATAGGAAACGGTAATGAAGGTTACAGTGTCTTTTCATTTATACATAAGATATACCGGCCAACCCTCCTCCGTCATCATACACGGATCCATTTGTTTTATATGTTTGTCTGAAGTCAGCCAAGTTTCCAGATCATCTCTGAAACAGAATCTTACAAAATCCACATGGTACATACAAAGAAAAACTGTTATGTCAACCTGGAAACTTTGCAAACTTGCAGTGTTGAAATACTTGAGATCGATCTTTGTCTTCAGACCACTTTTTAAGAGTCTTGGTGTCATCTTAGAATCGACCATTTTTGTACCTCGGCCGCTGACAAAGAGGACTCTTGAGTTTATTTCAAAACCGGTTAGGACCACATCTGCAGGGACGTCACTTGACTGGATCTTCTCGTTTCGGCCTTGACTTGGTTTCAACCCCTTAAAGTCTCGGTCTCAGTACACTCTGATCTTGGTTATGACCTGTTCTCGACTACAGCTACAGATCTCGGGCACTGCAGGAGATCATTCCATCAAAACGAAAACAAAACTCACATATTCTGAAATCTCTGTGAAACTGTACTGTAATCTTTACTATGTTCACCTCATCTTATATTAGTATTAGTCATATTAATATTTGCCAGCAGCACTAATCATGTGAACAAGTACAGCTGCTGATGACGGGAATGTCATACAGGTATTTTCATCAGTCCATCGATTTGTTTTTAAAATAGTTCGTGTGGATGGATGTGGATGACTCACAATGACTCATTTATATTTAGGAACTAAAACTCGCCTGTGATCTGACTTTCTACATCCACTTCTAACATACTATCAACTGTTGCCTTGAGATGGAGTCCAGACGTCACTTTGGCTGATCAAACAGTGATAGTGGTTGGAAAACATCAGGAACTATTAGATTGGCCTTGAACAAAAGGAAGTCAATTTCCTGCCTCGTGGCTGGGTTACTGGTCTGGTAATGATTGTGTGTGAAACCAGTGGGACAGAGAAAGGAAGCAATGTCGACCGAAGATCCCGTCATTAGTCTTGTTTGATGATTTTGACATTCATGTATCCGGGGGCTTAGATTGGCACTGCAAGGATGCTTTTCCTTCAGCAAGCGAGATCCGGCTTCCCTTTTAGTCACACTGATGAGGGGTGAGATTCTGTCAATTTTCCACTTTGAAACCCTGGAAAAAAAAAAAGGAGGGAAATGCAACACTCTCTTGAATGACGCTCTGCTGAGTGCCTGCCCTTATCTGTGACACTTAAAACCCAAGCACTCCAAAAGATTGTGTGTACTGGACAGATCCCGGGGGATTATTTGGTTCTACATTCATCAGGGAATCTGTGGGAGTTTCTGTCAAACAGCAACTTAAAAAGAAAATTGTTTCTGAAAGTGGAAGAAGAGGTAGAAACTAGCAGTCGCAGTCCCAAACATCGGGTTGGAAAGCACAAATTCTGCAGCCGCAATGTGCAACAGATCGGCTAATCAGCTAAAGGAGATACTGTCTCAGTCATGTTTTGCGTTCTGCGATATCAGCAGGGGGGCGATAAAAAAGGACGGACATTTTATAAAGAGCACCAAAGTCCGCATAGGGACGATATCAGGCACCGAATGTAGGGTTTGTTTGTTTTACCATGTGAAGGCAACAACCGGTATTGATTGTATGAAGTAACGTTTTGTATGATAGTCAGCTTTTGAGTTTTTGTTCCCGATCCGTTCGGTCTTTGACGAGGTGGAGATGAGACTCAAAAACTTGAAACTATCGTACTAAAGGGAGCTTTAACCAAGACCACAATATGTATTTATTTATTTTTTAATCTAATCAAGTGGTTTTAGGGGACAATTACTGAGCCTTCCAACACTCAGGGATCATACGCTCTTTCTTTTAATTTGTGATAAACGGACACAATTAGGGCAAAGGGGAGGACTTTACCGGACATTGCTTGATCACACAGGTGCTATCTTGTGTTTTCCTCATTATCGGCTCCTTCCATTCTCCGGTAAGCCTGTAACAGTTCACCAGGTCTCCGAGTGGTGTCCCTCTTTAGTCCCATAGCTCAGAGATGCATAACTTTGACCCGGTGGACGTCAGATGTAGCGGTGCCACTGGCTGAGCTGACACTGAGGTATGAATGTGTCTGAGTGCAGCTGGTTCCCCGCTGCCGGCCAATTAGCAGCTTAATTGGTTTAATTAGATGCTACGTTTTGTTTACTGACACCCAAACATGCCTCATCAAGTTTACCCTGACGGTTAAAGATACAAATTGGATGTTAATATTCACCTCCCATCAAATCAGATCATCTAAACTCTCTTCTCTCTCTTTGTTCGTCATTTTTTTGTTTTCCCCTTAAAAAATTTGGACATTAGCGAAGGCAATTAGCATCACGCTTTGTGATTTACCTGTTCTTTTTCCTGTATATCGGCAACATACTCAGTGTGGCACTTTACTTCAAATCCTGGCCATTAACCAGCAGAGTACATCCTCCAAACTCATCTCAGGTCCAGAGCTCTGTCCTTTTTAGCTAATAGCCTTCAGCAACCCAATAAGAGCCCATTAATGTCAGTTACAGAGGAAGCAGCGCAACAATCCAAACCTCATTTCACGACTCTGTAACGACTGTCAGACGGTGACCACATCTGTGTGGAGGCGCCTTTTTATGAAATGAAAAAATGAGTGCTTATTTTCTCACTGACAGCGTATATTCTTAAAGGTTTCGCACTTGACACATAAATGAACCTCTTAATGTCGCTTTAAGCGAGTACGGATGAACTGAAAAATGCTTTCCTATCATTCTTTCGGGAAAAAAGAAAAAGATGACAGCCTTCTTAACGCCGTCATTAGTTGAATGTATTGTATCTGACTTTATTTTTTTCAGGTGAAGTGAAATGGAGAAATGTGTCTGGGGGGGTTTTCTGTGTTTTTTTGTTTTTTTCTACCCCTCTTATATACTCGCGCCTTTTAACGGAGCTTTCACAGGAAAAATTGAAAAGCTTTCAGACAGCTGCCGGGCAGTTTTCAGCCTGTTTCCCTGAGTAGCATTTTTCGCTCATTGTGTTTTACTGCATTAGACTGCACCCGCAACAGGTACAGGCCATTAAATTACATCAAGACAAATTGAGCTATTCACTCCCCATTTCCAATTTTCTCCAAGGTTGGCATGAAAGAGAATTAGACATAGATCCCCCTCTTATTTATTTCCTGATATCTCAGTAAGTCTTTGAGGCGTTTTGTCTCCCTGCACCATAAAACACAGCTCTGCTTGTTTTATGAGAGTCGACTTGGATGAGGCAGAGGCCAAAGGACTTAACCTCCATATATACAGTAGGACTGTCTTCCATTTCCAATCGCTGCTGTATCTAGGGGATTTTGTCCACCTCCACAGGAATTGATACACCCCACTGTACTGTACGCCTCACTGGCCCTTTGGCTTATTGGTATCTTCAGGCAGTCGCAGCACAGAGAAAAAGAAACCCCACCTCTGACGCCCCCGTCTATTGATTATGTATCAGACTGTATTTCATGACAGAACATTTCCTTACCTTTTTTTTTTTTCTTGCCGACTTCATCGTGGGTGTTTATGTGCAAAGAGGATTCCCGAGGATCCATACAAAAAATGGTAGGAGCGCTGTTAAGAAATAAGCCCACTTCAATGGAGGGATTTGCAGAACCCACTCAGAGGTAGGAGGGAGCCTTTCAAAGCCGCCCCTTTTTTTATTTATTTATTTTTTTTATTGTCTGAGGCTGTTTACTGCACTGCACTCAGCTGACTGGCCCCACTCAGCATGTTTCCCTCAGCCTACACCCAGCAGAGCCAGTTCACAAAATACTCAAGGCTCAACTAAAAAAACCTCGTCAGAGCCTGCTGAGTCTACTTCACTGGTGTTTTATTGCTGAAAAGAACAATAAAAAGCTAGAAAGCCTCATAATGGAAATGTCATATTAGACAGGAAACTATTTATTTAATTGTAAAAACAAATGTGTTACTGTGAAAGTTTGTTTTCAGCTCCGGCGTCCAATCAGATAACAGCCTTCTACTACTTTTCTTTACGTGCAACTGTGGACATTAAAGATTCTGCTAACAGATCAATGTGGGCTTAAACCCGACAAATACGTGCCCGTCGCTGTCTGTCCCATCATGGCGCGACTGACCCCTAAATGGCAACTCTATCAATTCAGTGTCAATCCTCCTCCCAGCAGAGGCACAGAGGGAAGTGAGGCAGCATTAATTATGAGCCTTCAGGCTCCAAGGGACAGTTAATCTTTGTCATTTTGCTACTGGAGACACTTGGATCTGCCACCAAGATCTGAGCCAGGTCGCAGCGCTTGACCCTTAAACTAAGTATCAGAATTCCGCTCACGCTTTATGGAAGAAACCTGTTCTTTCCGGACACACGTTCCCCTCCAGGCTGGATTAGTATGTGCGGTAATGTTTTCACAGACGGAAAAAAGTTTTTCCACGATTCAGAGGGAAAACATCAGAGCTCGGCTGATGACCCGTGAAAAACACATTTCATCTCAGTAGTTAGAGAAACTCAAAGAAACCGAACTTGGTTGAGTTATCGAGGAATTACTTCCAAATCTTTCTTATTATATTTATATTTATATTCATCTTAAGGAAGTGATTTTGTAGTATTCCATTCTATTTTAGCACGTGCATCATGTTATCAACGTTGGACTGGACTCGGGGTTTCTTAGGAACCAGAGATGACCTGGCTGACGTGAACTTTCCTCCACAGTCTCTTTAGGGCGCTGTTGGGTCGGGCTGGGGTGGCAGGAGTCACCGGTCCATGCCGGCACAGATGTGTGCTGTTGTTGAGGCAGGAAGGGGAACATGCCGGGACATGGAATATTCTGAGATTCTCGTGTGTTTTCGTGGGATTTGGCTTTTCGCTCAGATTGTTGAGCTTCTGAAATGAAGCGGAGATGTTTTGATTTGTGATCCTGCTGCATGTGTTTTGTTGATAATAGCGTTTTATTCCTGTTATTTATGTGAAACTTGCTTTTTGTCGTATGAAAAGTTCAAATACAGATAACGCCTGACAGACTGATTGAAGATGTGTCATCAGGGCAGGTGAGAGACGACAAATCTGCACTGCGGCACGTTCACTTCATCTCCAAATCAGAGGATTTTGCTTTGTTAATGCGGGAAAATGACGGCTCAACACACCTAATGAAAATCTGTCAGACATTTTCTAATCTAAGATCGTGAGGTGGCAGATATCTTCTAAATGTGGATTTTGTGATGTAGCGTGACCTGAAGTCTTGGACAGAGGGACGCTCAGATTTATGTGTTTATTGCTTCCTAATGAATTAAAATTCCACATATTACAGTTTTCTTGTACTATGTGAAACCTGGTGGCAAGAATATAATAAAATTTGTGACACAACTTCAAATGGAAGAGTTAGTTTGGATTCCTAGAAGCACAGGAGGTATTTTTCGAGGGTATGTCTTCATCCTTTAGACCAAATTATCTCCTCTGAGCTCTGAGCGTTGACAGCTTCTTCTGTTGTTGAGATCATACGATTCAAGCACTGACCTTACTCGTAAATATAAAATAAAGATGAGCCAGACGGCAGGACAAAGAGGTGGCACGACACCAGAAAATAAAATCCAGTGGCCTATTTTTCAGTCCAATTTTGTGACAGAAGTGTCAGATTTAGTCACAGCGAGTCGATGTGAATGCTTTTATTGAAACCGCACGTATTTGTTCATGTATAACTCCTACATCAACACTACATGGTTATCATAAAGTATTATGAATAAAATTAATGCATTTCCAATGTCTTCTATAAGAATAGACAACAATGAGACAGAGACAGAATGTGAGAAACGAGAGTTTTGATGTTATTTCAAAGACGTTGATGAACCGTGTTGCAGAGACATCTACTGTAGTTAGCATGCTAACTAGCTAGCCCCATCCTCGTCCTTTGTATTCATAACACCACTCCAAGCTCCCAGTCAGGATGATAGCTGCACCGCTAACTGAGCTAACTAGCTAACTCTACTCTGGTAACATGCTGCCCCCTGTTTGTTTGGAGTTCAATGGAGGCCGATTCTTGCATACTGCACCCTCAAATCTTGTCATTTTAAATTTTTATACACATGAATTCAACATGATAGCAAAACATTGCATTAAATGTGACCTTTATAGGTGCTATTAGTAAGAAAAGTAGATTTACGAGTCGCATTCCCAACTCTGTAATGGAATTAACTATTGCTATCTCAATGGGATCTTCCTGGAAAAATAAAGATACATTAATAAATAAATCATTGGGAAAGGTGCATGTAATTAAGATACTGATACGCTCTGTTTTAGGCAGATTAGAATAAATAATGTAATAGTGTGTAATAAATTCATTTTAAGCCCCAGAGGGGACGTTTTAGTGCCACTTTAGATTATTAGTATTCATGTTTATAATGATTTTGATATTTTACAAAATGAATCATCTGTATGTGAAAATCAGCAGAATATTTTTGTATGTTTTTAGCGAGAGAACTTCAAATGTTTTCCATCTGTTTTAATTATCGCAGAGCCAATAATTAGCACTTCTGCAGTGGCATGTTGAGGCAGAGCATCTAAGTCTGAGTCCGTCCCTCTTTTAACGGTCCCACAGTAACACACGGGGGCTGGCGGAGGCCATCATAACCCAGGTGTAAAGAGCTGATTGATTCTCACAGGCGAGCCGTTGCAACAAAGCAGCGCAGGAAAAAAAAAAGCAGGAGGACTCAGTGAGAGAACATTTTGACAGAATTGGGGCATCGCCTCCATTATACCTTCTCAGTGCCCTTTTGTGTGTGTTTAATATCTCTGGAACAAGACAGGTTTCACTGCAATAAAAGCGATGATGATAATAAATACAACCTTTTTTTTTCTTCTTCTTCTTCTTCTCTGCTGCTCATGTACAGCCCCATCTATACACATGAGGCCGGCCCTCGTGGGTGCATGCATGCATACATTGTCTGCACGCCGACAGCAGGCTGAGGACGCAAACTCTCAGCTGTCTAAGCTGCAGCGACGTATGCAGGGTCACGAGCGCAGGTGTAGGAAATATAAAGAGGAGATTTCAGAGCTGCTTAAGCTGTTAATTCTGTAAATGCCTCGGCACAGGTTATATTCAAATACACGCCCTGTTTGCCTTTCATCTGCTCCCCGCCACACACTCAATCTTCCTCTCTGACAACGAGCCGCGAGTCCAAGATGTTGAATAGCGCTCTCGAGAGGATGTGCCACCTAGCAGACAGGCAGGGAGAAGAGGGAAACTCTGACTCAAGCTGCTATAAAGATTAATGAGGCTCCTGTTGTCGGTGTCAGTTTTAGGCCATCTCTGCGTGGAGACGAGCGTGGGATGTTTGAGGAAAGAGACCTGCCGTGCAGCATCTCCTGGTTCGGGCTCGGTCCCTTCTTATCTTTTGGAAAGCTGGAAGATGCGGCGGGGAGGAAAGCTAGATCCTAATGTTGGCAGCGTTCGTAGGTGGGGGTTTGATGGAGCGGCACTGTGCTTAGCGGGAACAAGAAGGAGGTGTTGACTGTGTGAAGTTCAAAGGCATCATCAGCTTCATTTGTGGCATCGGAGCCACTCAGATGAGGAAAAAACCCCAACAGCTGCTCCATCTGGACACCTAGCTTCTGCTGCTATCATCTCCACAGCAACGCCCGGGGAGCTTAGTACCACACTGACACATGTAGACGACACATGACGAACGGCTGTGTGGAGAGACTCAACGCCAAACATCATTACTGCTGTACTTCCATCGGTGCATCACAC
Source organism: Diplodus sargus (assembly GCA_903131615.1). Taxonomy (NCBI): domain Eukaryota; kingdom Metazoa; phylum Chordata; class Actinopteri; order Spariformes; family Sparidae; genus Diplodus; species Diplodus sargus. The sequence goes on from CAEMYA010002120.1 coordinate 484,294, forward strand.
ACTTACTGTATAGTGCTCTAATTATGTCCAACTTCTTAAATTTTACATTTATTAAGGATTTATTTGGCAACGGTCTGACTGTATAATTGTTGTCGTAACAGTAGCTGTTCTTCTGAACATCTGCTGCCTCTACAGATCTTTCCGGGGGAAAAAAATCCCTCGTTGCGTAGCAAATACATCATTTTTTACAGATAAAGCAACAGCTGCTTCATACAGAAACATAAAAGAGATGAAGAAATCACTCAGATGAAAGCAAAAACGCAACCCGTCCCAGGTAAAAAAATTAATAAAGTTTAATAAATATAAAAACTGCTGTTATTTATAGAACAGACTGACGGCGCCGATGTCGCCTTGAATATGAGCCAAACGAAAACTTTTTGATGGTCAATCATCCACATATGATTCCAGGCTTCATCAAATAGCAGCAAACTAGCAGGTGTAGAGAAATGCAAGAAGAAATAGTTTTTTATAACAACTCACTTAATCTTTGTCCTGCTGCCACCAGCTGTAACACATGTAGGAGAGAACGGGTCGAGTCGAGTCGAGCAGGTGGGTAAAATCTACTGTAGGTAACAGAAAACATTGATCAATTCATGCTGGACTGAAGCACATGGAGAGCAAACTGGAGCAAGAAAAAATGAACAAAAAGAAAGATTATTGTCAAGCCAAGTAAATTTCTTATGTTCCCAAAGTTATCAGTCGTGTATCTTAAATCAAATAGATTTTTATTTTGGAAATTATTACATGTTAATTTAAGGCCAAGCAACATAAATCGTGGATCTCAGTGTTACAAGTTAATGTTTGATGGCTGTTACAAGTCTCACAATGTAGATGTTATAAATACATTATTGTCGACTCATGTTAAGTTGATAATAGTTCAGAGACACTACAGTTTAAACTTAGCTGAAAATATTAAGTTAGCATGTTTTCACATAAACATATGGTTTTATTTTTCTTTGTTATGTTGGTGGCTTTAATAGTTAAGTTATTTAAGTTCCAAATGTTTTCAAAACTGTTTGAATTAGAGATACAAAAATATATCTATTTTGTATATGTTAATATTTAATAGTGGCTGTTGTGCATGGAGACTTCATGTTTTGATTGTTCTGAAACCAATATTGTTAGATAACTTTTAATTTCCATGGGTACACAACAACCTGAGGGACCATATTATTATTTGAAATATACTTTTATTTAGCAGAAAAACAATTAAATGTTAAAAAAAAGTATCTCATCTTACCCCATTCTCCCCTACACGTGTAACAAACAGGTAACACATCCTATCAAACATGTATTTAGTGTGCATACTGATCAGCAGATTGGATCAGACCGGCTCGTTTGTTTGTCGGTTCTGGAACAGCTGTCAGTCGGGTCCCATCAAACTACAACTGCTGCAGAATCCGTGTGAAGCAGCGATGACTGCTCATCAGAAAAAGGCGTCAGTGGAATGAGGAAAACATCGTCTTAAATCCCGATGCGCGCCCATCGTATGGATTATCTACCTTTAACGGAAATAGTGGGCGAGGAAGCAGCGCATTGATTTCTTTTGTGTTGTCATCACAGAGGTGTTAATGCATTGTTGTTTTTTTCTCCTGACTAACAACTGATGGAGTCACACAGGGAGGAGACGGAGGCATTCACACTTTGTTATTCATAGATTTGCTCTATGAAAATGTCTTTTTTTGCTTTTTAGGCATCGGCTGAGAAATTTGCAGCCTACCACACCGGAGAGTTGAGATTTAAGCTCACAGACATTTTTTATGATTATCCGGATGTTACGGCTCGGCGCATTCGAGAAGAATGACACTGCAGAAAATAAGTAGCTGCCAGATGCCATTATAGATTCCCTAATTTGTATTCTCTAATATTTGAAGTAGATCCGTCAATAAGGAGGGGGGAGCTTTTTTTTTTTTCCCTGGACGGCCATAAATTAACAATGGGTTCAAAGAGAGAGGTTTTATCTGGCTCCTTTTCTGGTCCTGCACCTGTCGTGTTTGGAGTGACTCCGTGCCAATCACCACATCAGAGGGATGATTACCATGTCCAAATTTGAACAGCCGATTGTGGGGCTTTGCTGTTTACACACGCTTTGATTGGGAGGACGGTGCCGTTCTGTAATACAGGTGCTGACCGTGGGATGAAATATGCAGAGATTCGCCGCCCGTTCTGGCCTCTCTTAGTAATCACCTTGAGGAGGTAAAGCGCCCTGAAGTAATGGAGCCATTATTCATAAAAGTATTTCTCAGGGTTAAAGCTGCTGACATGGTGCCGGCTCACAGAATAAATGTTGTTTGAGGGATTTATTTGTGCTCGAAAAAAGAAAAAAAAACGTTGGATGTTGCATCAAAGTGAGACAAAAAGGTTCCGGTTGAGTCAAAAAAACATCAATTACAAAGTGTTTGAAAAGTCTCCTGATGAATGTGTTGCTAGAAAATATAGCTCTGAATTAATTAAGACAAAAAAAATAAATCAAATATCTAATATATTTCATCAGCTCACCCGGGTGCCACCTGAACGATACGGCACTTTGTATTATTGAGCCTTACCTCACCGCATTTGTCACTGTCCGCGGGGAGACAAAGTTATCTGCGACAGAGGATTAATCTATCGCGTCTCTGGCTTTCTCTGTCTCGCCGTGATGCCAAATCCTGAATACCTGGAGAAAATCGTTCATTCGTTGTCTAACTTTGTGCCCAGCGATGACGTGGCTGATAAGTTCGCTGCGGTTTAGCCGTCGTGACATTTCAACTATGTTATTTTTTCCCCCTTTGACAAGCTGTTTGGCAAATTACTGTTTTGAATTTTTCAGTGATTATATGAATTAGCATGTAGCAGGTCACGATGTGAGAAAAGCTCATAATTTGATGACCTGCCTCATTAAGACAAAGAAAGCATTATGTGATCTTCCGGCGCTTCAGTGATTTCTTTTTTGCAAACACTTTATGTGCAAATGTGACATTGATTTGAACTGAACATAATAGAACTCAATGAAACATCCCAAACTTTAAGGTTCCTATAGAAGTTGTCATATTTCTTGTTATACTTGCGTTTTTATATGTTATGTTGTCGTACACATTGCATCTCAGTCCTTTACGCTAACATGCGTCGGCTCTAATCCGATGTTGCGTCCTGGCTGCTGATGCTGGCGGTTCCCTCATTCTTTGTAGACATCAGTGTTGACCCAAGCTCCACTTCTCCCCCCACATCATGTTCCCCTGCGTCTCCTCTGTCGTCTTATATCACGTTACTGTTCTCTCTTGGCACCTAATGCATACCGGGCCGTCCGAGGAATCGCTCTCTGACTGAAAGTGCAAGACCTCCGTTTGTACCAGGATCAACACCCGATCCCAAAACACCCTTTTTGCCCCTGTTGCTCAGGTTGGTGTGTCCAGAGTAGTGTGCTTTTTCAGAGACCACAGCCTAGAGATACTAGAACTCTGTTATGTGTTATGTTTTTTTGAATAATTCAGTAGCAGTTCCAGGAGCTAATTTGCTATCTAGCCACGGCCACATTTTACATTTTAGGGCATTTAGCAGATGCTTTTGCCCAAAGTGACTTACAGTAATTAATGCGTACACATATTCATACACTGATGGCGGCGGCTGCCATGCAAGATGTCGACCGGCACACCAGGAGCAGTTTGGGGTTCGGTATCTTGCCAAAGGACACTTCGACATGCAGATCAGGGGAATCGAACCAGCAGCCTTCCAATGACAAGACGCTGGCTCTACCTCTGAGCCAGAACCACCCCACAGCTACAATTCTATTGCTAATTTATTGCAAATAAAGCTATTTCTACGTCCCACCCTCTCCTCTTCACCGCGTATGTCGCCAGAATCTTATCAACCTTCTCTCGGGCGCCTCTTTCCAAAAACAAAACGCACGGTTACCGTTTAAGAGAGAGAATGATCGTGTCGATCTGTGCAGGTCAGTGAAAGATGTCGGCCAGAGGGAGCGTGAAGATGGGGCGAGGCCTCACGGAGCAGCCAAGCTCGTCTAATGAGTCGTCTTAGTGTAATTTGGCCCTCATGGTCCGTCTCTCTCCGGTCCCCCTGCTGAACAGGGCCAGAGGGGTCAGCGGGCTCAATACCCCCCCCTCCTTTAATTACTCACCTCATTAACACGAGGCTCCTCTCACTCTATCGCGGCTCGATGGACGCTCTCCAGCAACTGAAGCGAGCCTCTCATAACACGGCCCGATCGATTGGACTCGCTCTTGTTGCAGCTGTTAACATTATTGGCACGATGAAAGCGATGACAGGGAGGGGACGCTCCGGGAACGCCGAGACGGGATTCACGGTTAAGACGCTTAAATCAAAATATCTGGCTCCAATTTTGGACAAAAAATCTACAATGCAGATGGATGATGGGATGTGACTTTATTGCAATGTGTACTGTTACTCTTATATCAGTAAAACAGTCAAACTAAAGCAGTCGGCACATTTGTAATAAGCCTTTTTTGAGAAGAACTAAGCATTTCCTCCTCTAATCCGGGAGTGGCAGATTAAAATAAAAGTTTTGAATAATGCATAAATGCAAACCCCTTCCAGGGATCAGTGGCCTCTCTGCTGACCAGCGATAAATCATGCTTGTATTATCAGTCCTGCTGAAGTGAGGAGGACGATAAGTTAGGTGCCACGGAGACAGTGATAAATACTCGGCCGTTCCACGGGAGATGGAGGGGATTTTTTTTTTGGATCCGCTTTGCTCTATCTTGACATCTGTATTATTGATTCTCTTTCTTTTGCACCGCTTCGGCTTAGGTCTTCTAATTGGATCCGATCTCTGTCTGATTTGTACCTTATGGCTGCTTCAAATCCCCCCCCACATATCAATGACATCACTGCAGATCTTCACATGAAATGAACTGCGTTTGAGTTCAGTTTAACCCGAGGAATTGATTACATTTATCGAAGGGATCGTCAATTAACATCTAACCTTTGAAGAGGAGGAGGATGAGGAAGAGGAGGCTCTAGCTGGATAAATGTAGTGCGTCGCTTCAAAGGGACGTAAATGGTCGCTGTTTAGATGTTTTCCAGGAAATATTCATTACAGATTTTCCAGGAATCCTCACTAAGTTGAAAACCATTTTACATGCAGTTTGCTTGCACAGTATCACATTTGAGAAGAAAAAAACCCACTGACAGTAAGAAGGCCTGGATTCTATCTTTTTTGGTTCAAGTATCTCAGTATGACGTAAAGACACATTTAACCCCAACACTGTCTAAATCGGACCCAGAGGCTATAGTGGGTATAGTAGCATCTAATATTGGCACAGAGGCATCTAATATACTGACATATCACTTCCAGCCAGTTTGTTCCATTTATTTGATTCCTCTCCCTGGAAAGAGCCCATTGTGTTTGAGGCCTGGAGTTATTGCAGCCATTTGTTTGGTGGAGAGAGGCTTTATCGAAGAGCCGCTACAGTAGAATATGTTTTCTGAAATACGACAGGCTGCTTCAATCCTCGCCTCCACTCCGTTGGAGGTTTGACGTGATTAATATTGTCAGGGACAGTATTAATAAAAGTCTATTTTTAAACCCAAGACAAAAGCAAGAGCTTCCGCTCGGGCAAAAAATAAATTGAGAGCTCCGGCTTTGTGGATCAAATACGACATGAAGAGTTTTCACATGATTATTTTATGACTTTTGCACTAATTCCTCAGCAGATCTCTGGTTGTTTTTGTATTCTGTGTGTGTTTGTTCTGCCTGTGTGTCACTGTTTGTTTTGATCTGATTCTCCTGATGTTTAGGCATTGCATATGTCAGACAGTATGTCAGCATTAACTGTCAATGCCTGCACCTGTGGGTGTGTGTGTTTGTGTGTGTGTGTGTGCTACATTAATCCGCGCCACTCCTCAAACTTCCTGCACATTAATTCCTTGGCACACAAAGTAATTTTGCCTGTTCACTCAGTCTGTCTCCGACGACACTGCAGTGTGTCTTCTGAGACTTAATGAGACGGAAATACAGAGAAATTTATTAATTACCATCCTGCTGTTTGGATTTTCTCCAGCTATTGTTTGAAAAAGTGATCATTATGTGTGATCTCCAGAAACACAGAAGCTGTCTCTCTCTCTGTGTGTGTGTTTTGTCGTCTTATAAAGCAACCCGACGCCTATTTTTACGATACATACAATTTAAATTTAAAGAAAATAAAACAAAAACAAAGACAAATGCAGTTTTTTCCACTGCAGCAGTTTTACTGGTTGGATTCAGGAAGCAGCAGACGGAGATGTACGGGAGGAAGTGAACTCGATACGCCCGGGGCAGCATTTTAAACAAACTGGTGGCACTGCAGCACCAAAAAATCCTGTAAAATACGTTTAGCCATGGAGCTGAAGCACCCACACCTGTTAGCAGTATACTTTTAATGCTAACGCCACAAAAGATGGCTCGTTAGCGAACGAATCAGTTCGACTCTTTAACGCGAACGAACTGACCTGATTCCACATTTCACTTCTCTCTCGTTCGTTCTTTCGTTCTCACAGACGAGTCGCCGTGTTGTTCACTTTTTAGTTATCGGAGTGGTGAAGAGGACTGAGATTCGGCCAATCGTATGCTGAGTCTAGGACACAGGAAACAGGAAACCATAGCAACCGTTTCCATGAAATGATTCACCGCTAAACGACGTTGTACCGGAAATGCAACTGAACGAACAAACGAATGAACGATTCTTCCTGCCGAACTGACCGACGGGAACTGAATCTCGACATCAAACGATGAAATCCACCTCTGATGTTATGTTGTTGTTTCGGTGTGTGACTTCCTGTCAGCTCCGTGCTGAATTTGGCTGAATTGCTGCGCCGCACCGGCAAAAAATGGAAGCCGTGTGTATCTGCGACAGAAGGATCCGGCCTGCCGGATGCTGCCGTGGCTAAGATAAAACACAGAAGAAAAATCTTAAAAAAAAATCTTAATATATGAGTGAAAATTCAAGTGTCACATTTGAAGTAAATGGCACAATCAGTTTAGTGTGTCTACAAGGAGCTGCACACATTATTCAACTTGACATGACATAAACACACCATTTATCAGTTCCCTTAACCGGAGTGATCAGCCGGACCGTCAGTGGGATGTCTGTCGTCGTGTTCGTCACTGTCATCAGTCATCTTGCTATTTTTGGGACCCATGTCAGTCAGGCTGGAAACACATTTAATTTAATTTAATTTAATTTAATTGGGCATAATTATCGTCAAGAAGATTAATATGAAGATAACAGTTTGAAAAACTATAAGACAGTGAGCATGAGTGAAATCATAAGCCCATCTTTATACGCCACGTATGGCATAATGTAAACCTTATGTCATATTTGTTCAACCAATAAAACAAGCAGATAAGAAAAAATAGAATCTTTTCTTTTCTGGGCAAACAGCAGCGCCTGCAGTTGGTTTCTGCTCCCAGCAAAGATAATTGTATTTTTTAAACATGTTTTAATGGCTCAGACGAGTCATGTGTGTCATGTTGTTAGCTTCAGAGTCGCTTGGAGGCTAATTGCATAAACTTTGGACAGAGACAGTCTAGCTGCTCCCCTCCTTCCAGTCATTGTGCTAAGCTAAGCTAAGCTAGCCTTAAACTTTAACCGACAGATATGAAAGTGACATCAATCCTCTCAGCCAGAAAACCAATAAGCATGTTTCCTAAAATGTTTAACTAATCCTTTAAAGAGGCCGCCCCCCCAGTATGAAGCAACGCATTTGGTTATCTGATGTCTGACTGTGTGCTGCAGATACTGTTCAATCAACAAACCCAACAACATGATGTTAATTAGCATGTGTTTTATTTATTCATGTTAAACGCTGCAAAATTCAAATACATTTAAATTTTAATCTGAGAAAGCGCCACATTGTGATCCCCCGGTTCACTGCCATGCACTGGAGTGTGAGAATGTGTATTTTTAGCCCGTATAGTCGCGTCCGTACCAGTCGACGGAGGCCTTCCTCTGGCTTGTGATGCCGGCATGCATGGTTTGCTGTGCAGCCGCCCGTTCATGTGTGTTCTTATATGCCCTGTTTACTGGCAGTGCTTAGTGAAAAAGAAGTGTGTTTTATAATCATTTTCAGACTGACAGCCAGCAGGATAAAACACTGCAGGCTTCCTGCGAGAGAAGAACACTTACATACAGAAGAAGAAGTGTAATATGGAACAGATGATATACAAATGACTATTGTTCAGTGCTCAGAACTGTAAGCTGTCACTGTCATGTTTCAGATTTAGCTCTGTTGTTGACTGGACAATACCAAAATCAACAATCTAATTTTAAACTTGTGATCCGTGAAATACAGCAGCTCGGTCAACGGCCCCGCATTTGGAAGTTTGACGCTGTAGGTAACCCATCTAGTGTCACTTCTTGAAGCGCACCTCTTGTGCAGTTGTGTAAAAATCTGAGGCAGAGGGCGGTTGGGTGGTTAATCGCAGGAGTTTCCCTCTGCAGACGGGGGTTCAGGGGGGGCGGCTGTGGCTCCGGGGTAGAACCAGCATCTTGTTATCAGAAGGTGTTATTGGTAAGTATTGGTGGCATGTCGAAGTGTCCTTGGGCAAAACACTGATCCCCCAAACTGCTCCTGATGTGCTGGTCGGCACCTTGCATGGCAGCCACCGCCATCAGTGTATGAATGTTTGATTTACTGTAAGTTGCTTTGGACAAAAGCTAACCCTAAACCTAGCACCAGCTATTTTAACCTTTAACCTTACCAAGTAGTTTTCTCTCCTAAACTTAACCAAGCTATTTTTTACCTAATTCTAACCAAGTAGATGTTTTGCCTCAACCTAACCAAGCATTTATTTATTTATATATTAATTTGCTTGAGCCTTTCTTGCTTGACAGTGAAGTGAAGTGTCAGCATGCTTTATTTTGAAAATTCTAACTGGATGTTGTATACGGACCCTTTCAGGTGTAAAACTGCTGCTGTATGGTAGATAGTGGGTTTTATACCTTGCTGCTGATTCTTAGAGTTTGGAGTGAGAACATGCTGGAACTGATCTTAATAAAGGTGTGTCTGTAAGGTATTCAAACGATGTTCCCTGCTGTGTGTTTGGCAGTGATTCAAATGCTTAAAAGGAGAAAATACCTGAGTGTAGTTCCGGGTGTTGATGGGTGCACAGTAGGTATGTTGGGTGAGGACAGCAGGTGTGTGTTGTGAGTCTGGTTCCAGGTTGCCTCTTCCAATTGTAAAAAAGGTTCAACAAAACATCTGTGCTGCGACGTGCTGACTTACTCTCACCTGCCCCTCCTCCTGCTGTTCAGTCTATTTCAAGGTTCAGTTCACTGCTCCACAAATTCTCTTTTTCTTTTAACAATTTCCTCGGCTGTAGAGTTTATGAAGCTTCCCGGGTATTTGATGGTTGAATCATTGAGTCATCACATTATCTCGTGGAGCCTGAGCTGCTCCTCACTTCACGATCATCCTCCCGGTGACAGACAGATGAGTCTCGGGGAGTTTATAATCTCTTAGGCTACACCTTCTCAATGAATATCAGCCACGTATGGTGTATGGTATATTAACTAGGTGAAGCGAGGGGAAATAGCTATTTTAGAAATCACATTTGGTTAATGAGCCCTGCGTTTTCCACAGCAGCGGCGGGGAGGGCGGCGGAATAAATGAATTTCCACGTGCTTGGACTGCTCCTGTGTAGCGGGAAAGTTGCCTGCCTCTCGGCCCGTGGCGCCTCCTGTTTTTGGAGGTCTTAGGGGGGCCGCGAAGAAGGAGAGCGAGTCATTATGAGTAGTCTTCCTCGGCAGCAGGGAGGGTCAGCAGTTTAGATTAGCATTTTAATGAGAGGAGCACTGGAGAAGGCAAGGCAGGATGACCTATCAGGTGACACTCGGTGTATGTAAATGATTAATTACAGTATCTAGAATGCATTGGGATCCTCTTCTTGTTAAGTGAATGAGGAGCCTGTCAGGATGCAATTGCAAGTATTGATACTATGTCCCCGTATCACAGCTCTCCCCGAGTCATCCTCCAAATGGAATGTGATGATAATTAAGTGGGAATTAATGAGATTTCTCGAGGTAATATTTAAGAACATCGGCCGGTGAAAAGCTGCTATTACAGCACGCTGTCGAGCCACCGGCGCCCGTTAGACTCAAAGAAGAAAGACTTTCATTGTTTTATCGCTTTTTAATGAAAACCTCATTATATGTAACTTGGCAACACCTCCTAATCAGAGGTTTGTTTTGCTAAGAAAAACATAATACTAGATTAGCAAACCCCTGTGAAGTTGTGCATAAATTAATTTGACCCTTGATGGAGAACATGCATTAGAATATGCTTTACATACTCGCTGTCTCTCAGTATCTCGAGTTCTCCCTCTTACTCTAAATAACGTTAAAGCAAACGTGACACTATGACATCAACGTGGCCCGACACTTGTGGGCGATGAGCACGATTTAATTACATCGTCTATTTGGAAATGAATGCTGCCGTCTGATTAACAGTTTCCTTTGCAGACAGGATCCCAGATTTGCATAATAATTGGTCTGAGCAGTGAAAATCGTTCTTACAAAAGAAATGTTCGCTAAGTACGTTTCTGCAAAACCACAGATAAGTTAGAATTGTACCTGATTTTATGTTTGTTTAGGCTGAATTTTTTATTTCTCTCTGGTCACACGATGTACAAAAGGTACAAAAAACACTTGGTTATGCTTCGGAAAACATCACGGTTTAGGCTTAAAATACCTGTTTTGGTACGCAGCCACCAACGCGGCTGGAAGCTTCAGCGGTCTCCTTAAAAAACAATCCAGTGGTGTAATGTAAATCCCACAACATAGTCTCGATCTGTGAGTCGACGCCTGTAACTCCAAGCCAATAAATTCGAAGTGTGAGTGTGATAAAGCAGATTTTGTACAAAAATCTATATAGTACGTAGCCTTTTACTTATTATAGTAAGTTGGACGTAGCTGTGCTTTACAGAAATGTTATAACATTCTTACATTATATCTTGGTGGCTTATCATGTGAAATGAGTTATATATACGGACGAGCACAGGTTAGAAAAAAGGGCATTTTTCTCTATGTGAAAAAGCCCACATTCAATATTTGTGTCTCGGGAACAAAAAGTGCAGCAGGAATTCGTTGGCAAGGCGATGAAGAATATTGCATGAGAAGTAGACGTTGTACTTTATGAACTGCTGAGGAGGAACTTGAACTCCACATTTACAGTATCTTTTATTCATTACAATGGATATAAATCCACATTGAGAAACAAGAACTGACTTTTTAACCTCCTCCCATCAAAGCTTTTCAAAAGTATCTCAGAGACTATTTGTATTATTTAATGTCTCCCATTAACTTCGTGAGAGCTTCGCTTAAATTTGATGCGTGTCACAGGTCTGACTCTCACTGCCAAGGCCAGCCATTTTAATTGACAGTGATGGGCCGGATCGGGATGGATAACCAATACGTGATTTTTAGGTTCCTCTTTGGAGATGATGCGTGTGATACGGTCGCTGGTGCAAAATGTAAATGATTTCAACACCGCGTCTCCTCGGCGGGCGAGATACGAGTGCATCAGCGGTGCAGAGATCTGGAAAACAAATCTTATCAGCATCGCACCAGGTCTCCTCCCCAGGTGTAACCCCTGATGTAGTGTGTTCCCGGTGGAGGAGGGTTCACAGCGGGGTGAGAAACACGGAGTTCTCCTCGCACAATGCCGTGATTGTGAGGCGACACCGTGAGCTGTGAGCGTCGTGTCAGATGGAGAGAGAGAGAGAGAGCGGGACAGGTACAATCAGACCGGAGAGGAGTATCACCGATGAAACCAAGCAGCAAGGTCGTTTTGATGAAATCTAGCCCATGCGGTGAAATGTGAACCTTCAAAATGTCACGTCCAGTTGATACAAAGATATCTTCACTCACCTTTTATGTTCGGGCCAAAAAAAAAAAAGCCCCAACAATTTCTTAACTCATTCACAGCTGAAACACCTATAAATACATTTGACTCTACTTGGTGGGAAACAGAACACGTCCTTCACAGAGAAACATGTGAATTACAATTTTATATTATCATGACCTTCCACACAGGTTAGCGGTTGTTGTTGTAATTGCACCGAGCGAGCACTGCCTTCCTGATTATCTCCCACACTTTTGTATTACAAGACAATGTCAGTCCGAGATCATGTTTGTGTTTCTGCAGAACAATTATGTCCTCCTGCACGCACCAACCACTCTTATACAATTCAAGGCTAGTTTAGCAAAAAAAACCTTGAACAAAGCTCAGGGTGGGAGTGGATACATGTAATTAGCACCTAGGGACTGCGCTTAGCGGTTCATGGCATCCAAAACACTGCCTGCCTGGTGCTTTCTTAATTACTCTAATTATACTGCTGATTCTTTCTGCGGCTTTACTCCTGATTACTTCCTGAGAACCAGCCGGTGGGAAACAAACTAATGCACGCAACAAGATTTAAGTAAAAACTCTGAAAACCTAAGAAGCTTTTTGTTGTGAACTGGGGACCAAACAGACCGAAAGATTTTTGAATTACAAAAACCTGCAGCGCGTCGAGGCGTTCTGTGGGCTCGCTTGTTGTTTTGATTCATCCGTCCATTAAAAAACATTAAAGGGGCTCTGAGGATCTTTAAAGGGGCTCCGTTGTGCTGGAAGCCCGTCGTTACTTAATGGTAGTGGATTCAATTTGTAACCAAATGTTTGCTGCTGTTGTTATCGGAGTGGAGAGAGACGCTGAGGCGAGGCACGCGGGAACGTGCAACCGTGCAAATGTTTTACATCATGTGACACAAGCGGCCATTAAAAAAGTGATTAATACATGTAAATTGTTACCCCTTTAATAAGAAATATATCAGGTTCCTTCAAGAAACATTAGTGGTTTGTTGATTGATTGACTGATCCGAGATGAGACGTGAGACATTTCCCCACCACTTGTTTTAATTGGCCGATTTTAAATTTTTTAAAAGCATCAATTGTTTGGAATTGTTAGCATACACCAAGAAATGAATACAACTGACAGACAGGCTGCAGGGCTTTTTAAACAGTAGTTGTAAAAGGGTTTCAGTTGTAAAATTAGGTTCCATTGAGACGCAGTCTGATTTTATTCGGTCAAATAAAGAGAACAACCTCCAAACTCAGATTTCTGAGTGTCCGTCCCTGTAAGCTCACACAGAAAGTTCAGAGTCATTATGTAATTGCGAACCGTGCTGCAGTGTTACTTTACATCGACATTCGCTTCACGAGCGCACGAGCTGGCACATGAATAACGCATGAGAAAACTCTACATGTTTTTTGTATAACATAAAATATACATGCACTTATTGTATGAGCCCCCCTCCACCTCCTCCTCCACCTCCATCAGCCTTCACACTGCCTGGTTTCATTTTCATTCTGCACCCCACTGCAGACCTGCATGTGGAGGTAATAGATGACAATATTGACACCGATCTCGAATGCATTCCACCACCAACAATTGCTTCTGCAAAACTTCCATTTATATAATGGATCATGTGGTGTGCACATATCATATAGTATATTGACCTTGAGCTGAGTAAAGTGAAGACAATACCAACTCCAGCGGCCCTGCCCTGTGGTTGACCCTCGTACTCTGGCTCCACTGGAAGTGGAGGCGATCAATGAAGTATCACAAAGAATAATAAGTTAAGATATTTCTCACCTTTGCAAATTCATTTTGACATTCCTCCAATAACAGGAATGTCATTTGTGAGGGGATATAGATGACGGAGCATTTGCACGTCACTATATCCTCCTTGCATTTTCACAGGGTAATAAACTCGCAGCTCTAGATAACGGGACATCTGGCAAAATGGGATATTATTTTGTGCGTCACTGTAACAAGAGAGCACATTGCTCTCTGGGGAAACAAGACTGCTGGGTGCCAAATCTTCTAATTAATTCAGAGATTTCCATCTTGCCATGAAAGAACTGTGTAGATTAGTCGCTTGGACCACAAACAACTAAAACTGTGTCTTTCTATTTTTTATTTTTTTGAATTAAAGTGCTCACCGTGGTCATATTTCACTTAACGGCAGATGTTAACAGATGTCATGTTATGGGCTTGTGCTTTCTCTTTTTTATTTCCTCTGGCTTTGTTTCTTGTTTAGCACTCAAAGCTACACAAATCCCCTGATAAGTAGCAATGGAAGCTGCCTCATTCCTTCAGTGGAGAGTTATTTACTAAGTCATTTGGAAAATTAAGTAAAAGGGGGGAGAAAAAGCCAGTTTTTGTTTGTTCTGAGGCTCAAGACTTTCCATGGAGAGAGGATTTCTGAGCTGCAGATAATGGTTTCCTCCTTGGAGACAGCACACAGCATTATGCCAAAACCCAGCTCAGTAAATTAAATGTTTCGTACAGTGAAGTGTTATCCCTCCGTAATAGCAACAGAACCACTCTACCAGCCAGTAATGAATGGAACAGATAATAATGTAACCAACTATAATATTCAAATGATCCCTCAGCAGTCAGAGCTGTGTGTAATGATGCTCTCTATTTGACAGTCTATGAAGCTGCAGCCATTCATTCTCAAGGCGCACAAAATCCAGAAGTACATGACGTGATTATGCATGCGTCTCGTGTCCCTGGGAGAGGACGAGAGGGTGCTCGCTGCATGCCGTGGCTCGTGTGAAAAGACTCACAGTGCAGTTTAATATACATGAATTTCATGTGGTGCCTCCACTGCAGACAAGTTAATGAAATTACATGAGAACAATGTGAGAAACTCTAATATCTGAGCCAATAGTACATACACAGCTCCGAAGATTACGAGAGCCGCATGGCAGATAACATGTCTCCCCAGCAGCCGGCTGATGAGTGTATATTACAGAGAGTTTATCACTCACCCTGCTGGTCTCTGCTGTAAGTAAAGCAGTTATTCTTCACATAACCCACCGCTGTGTGCAGCAGAAACTCTCTCGCCTGGTTTGTGTGTGACGATATAACATGTAAAAGTTCTGCATTTACATTAATCACTTGTTTCATTTGGTCGCGGTATAACTTCTTAAGGAAATGTCAGATAAGGAAGCTGGTCGGCGGATGGCTTTAATACGTTAGATCATCCATGAACATTTGTTCCTTGAGCGTCCAGTTCCTTCTGCCAACGAATCAAACACTGCAGAGTAGATGCCTCTGCAGCATCACTTTTAAAAGTCAGCATCCTGTGCAGCGGTAGAGAGAGCAGGAGGAGTCGGGAGGTGACGGCTGTCGGTGAGTCACGGGTCCTTCTGGAGACCGGTGCTCACATCTCATTTGTTACCATGTAACTGATGATGATTATGTGTGTGGTGTCACGTACGTTACGTAACATGAGTTCAGTGAGATCCTCTTTTAACCCTGACAAAGTAGTTTTATTTTTTGCTGAAGCTGTATGTCATGTAATGTGAACTGTTTGTCAGCAAGCTTTACTCTGAAAATGGACGTTGTATACATGTAGTCAGTAACTTGACTGTAGAGCCGTTATTTTGAAAGTCTAACCGGACATTTTATATCATGTTTAAGTACTAAATTGACCAATGGAACCTCTTTTAGAACTGATGCTAGGGGTGTAGGTACTGTGGAGCATCGTAGTTTGAAGCTTTTGGGGCAAATCAAACTCAACTGCAGGATAGAATCACACGATGTATTTTGTTTTCATTATTTTCTACTGAGAGACCCTCAGTGTCTGAAATCACAGACTGTGTTTTTAACCTTGCCGTCACTGCATGACCGAGTCATCAAAGGGCCAGCACCGCCCTAGTCAAGGCTCATGTTATTAATGAAATGTCTTTCAAACAACGTACAGTAGTGACCTGGTAGCGTAGACCACCACTGAGCGCAGTATAGCAGATGAAGTGCTCCGACTGAAAAAAGATCCTACCTGTGGCTTCGAGGTCTGCGTGTTGCTGAGACCATGACTTTGGCACAGGTGAGTGGGATGCTTAGTGGGAAGACAGATGACACAGCAGAAGCCAGTCTGCATCTCGCAGGCTGACTGCATTATCCAGTCTGCCCACCCACTCGCAGGGAAGAGAGAAGGAACCAGCGGGGCAGATGGGACCAGAATCTGACTCATTTAAATAGGCCTTGGAGTTGCCAGTTGGCATTTAGCCTGTGAACTGAGGCAGAAAATAACACCTTCTAAATAATGAAATAAGCCTTCATTTAATGAAAGATTCAGGCTCCATGTCCTTTTACTAAATCTCAAGGCCTTGGATGAGGATTATGTTACTATGGCAGAGGTTCCCCACGTGTTAGTCAGTGATGTCGAGCGCTATGAATATTGCAGCGTTTCTCTCTGCCTCCGTCTTTCTCCTCCGTCGCAGGTCTATGACTTCAGCAGAATTGGTTTCATTTGTCACATAAAACAGGAAAGTGGTCGTTGCTGACACATCACACAAGGCCGCTACACAATAGAGGGCTGACAACATACATGAAAGACCCGACACAAACAGGACCCTGCGTGTGTAACAGATGGGGCATGTTGCGTGATAGCAGTTGGCATGACAAGTATAGATTCAGAGCCGAAGATGCGCACGCATCTGGAGGAGACTGGTAAATAAGATTTATACCGCGAGCACTGTGGGGGCTGAAAACCCATCAAACCATAACTTATCATGTTCTTCTAATTAGCTTTTTTTTCCCCGACTGAGCATCCCAGTGTCCTCACCAGCAGTCAAAAATTACACCTCATTAATATTCAACCATTACTTTGGACTACTTGCATAATTTTTCACGAGCATAATGTGACTTAACAACAGAGGACGTCAAGTTCACAACACAGATTCCTTGTTAATGCTCACAAACAGTCCCCTAAATAATGTTTCACAGGCGTAATGTGATTTAACAATCAAAGACACGGCTCCGCAGCCACAGCTATGGTTCCTCTTTGAAGGGCTGCAAACACTCAGTTGCTACTTTGAAGTACCTCCTCAGGCAAAGGTGGGAAGCAACTGTTTATAGCTGCTCGAGAGTCGAGTGTAACCTTATACACAGCGAAGTCCATACTATCAGCTTACACACACAAACTCATCAATACGTTGCGCCCGCAGCTTGACAGTAAGGTCCTGGTAATTAATCTTAGTTAATCAATTAAAAGTCCTTATGAGATGCTTATTCACTTCGGAAAATCTATACAAGTGTTAATAATAGAGCACAAAACATGGTAAGATTATAAGGCATTAATAAGCACCTAAAAGAAACTGATTAAAGCTGCTGATGTACTTGAAAACATAAGAAAAAGAACAAATATTATCAAGAGAACGCGAAAAAAGGGGTATCTATTGACGTTAGCATGCTAACCAGCTAGCCATGGCTCCTGGTAACAAAGCTCCTGTGCTAACGGTGGAAACACCAACACTACCAGATGCACGGCTAACCAAGCTAACCAGCTAACATTAGCTACAGTTAGCAGTCACTCTGGCGGTATGCTCACCACTATTTGTTTTGCGCTGGCCAATTTTTACATATTGCACCTTGAAGAAGAACATGGATCCAAATCTTATGAGTTTATTATAATCAAATTACACTCATAGCAGCTTTAAATAAACAATTATCGGGTACTCTATGCTTTCATTGATATTCTTAAGAAGTCTAACTCAATAAATGCTTATTATTACCTATTAACTAATGGTAATTACAAGGACTTTAATATAAAGCACTACCAGATAAGACACTACTTGACATCAGACACTGAGTCCACAGCAGAGCAGCGGAGGAGGACGAGCTCTTCCTGCGTCGACAGGTTAGCTGATTGGCCTCACGGAACATAGAAGGCAGCAGCAAGGCAAACAAAAGTGGACAGCTGTTGGATAGTCTGTCAGGGGAGCCGAGCTACTTGCCGAGGCAGAGGGTTTCCTGAGATTACGTCTCAGAGCCTCAACATGTCACATGATGTAATACAAACAGCCTCCGCCAGTGCTATTACTGTTAACTGGACTCTCAGCAACTGACCTTGTTTCCGTCATTTAGTCCTCCTACAGCTGTTCCTCTGGGCTGTTTGCTTCATTTAGACACCTGGACATCCCAGGATGCTCCTACTGGCTCCCTCTTCTTTACTTAGAGATATATTTATCCATTTTATATGCATTTCTCCAATTTGTGCCTGGTTGTGAGGGAATTGAATTGAATTAGGCTAATCTCATACATTAATTGCAGCTTTTTTACACGGACTAAAGGGACTCCATGGAGGATGTATTTCTGCTGAGCACTGGACTGTATTTTTGGACACCTTGGACCAAACGACTCATTATGATAATTTGGTAAACGAACCATAGAGGGCTGAATTTGCACTTTCTGTGTGTTGTAATGTAAATGTTAGATGATCTTTTCGTGGTTCATCCATAGAAGGATTTGCTTTGAGCTATAGACTTGCATTTCTAAAGTGCTTTTCCAGTCTACTGAACACTCAAGGCGATTTACAAGACCTGTCACATTCACCCATTCATTCATACACTGATGGAAGAGGCTGCATGCAAGGTGCCAACTGCCCATCAGGACCAATATTGGGGTAAAGAATCTTGCTCAAGGACGCTTAGACACGCAGCTGGAGGAGCCGTGGATTCGAACCAGTGACGTCTGATTACTGCATGACCTGCTCTACCTCCTGAGCTACAGCCGCCCGATATGATTTATACAGATTCCACAGTAAAATGTCTGAAAATGACAAGACCTTTGATAAATAATTTGTTATCTTGCGTATACTTCCATTATCCAAAATGTTTCCAAAGATGTTCCAACCCAGCGAAATCCACAACGTTGCATTTGGTTTCCTGACGCTTTTTCCAGGCCAGAGAAGTCGGTGAGCAAGACTTAATTTAAAATGGATAAAACTTTAAAAGATTACTGTCTGTGAACATTCTGTGGCTGAGTCACGTCAGATAGATTTTTTATCAGCAGTGGTGGTTTTTTAAATGGTGTATTTACCACAATAGAAGCAATCATTGGTGTTCATCTGCCCACACAGTAAACACCCGACAGCGGAAGGTCACTGCCGTGGATCGCTGCTACGGTCGGGTTGATAAACAGGAGTGAAGATAAATACAAAGTTGAATCCCAAAAGTTCACAGCAGCAGTAATACTAATACAGTTTAATGTTAAAAGTGATGATCGCCTGCTTGGTTAAATCTACTCTTAATGAAGAGGAAGTCGTCCGTGACTCCAGGAGAATGCAGACAAACATCGTGAGGGCATTTTCTACCTCCCAGATGTTTAATGTTTACTATTGTCCCTCTTGCAATAAATATTTGGTGACATTTTTCCAATGTCTTACACATTGCTACTGAAAAAACAAATTGGCTTGTAGCAAAGAGCAGAAATGAGCCCCTGCAAACAAAGCAGGAGAATTATTATCTGAAATAAGAGGCTCTTTGACAGGATCCCATCCTCAGTGGAGGTCAGATGTCTTGGTTCTGAGGCGCTCCCAGCTGATTGGATTATTCTGCTATTCAAGCAGAAGCGCTGCTTGGCACACAAATGTAAAGTGAGAAAATTCAATGTGTAAGGCCAGATGAGATGCTAATAGAAAAGAAGAATTGCCCTCAGACGAAATTCAAAGGGGAGGCAACGCATACAAGATATTTTGAGACTGAGGGCAAGGCTGATGTCTAATGCCATCTCAGCTCAGCTGCTGTTAGAGGAGGATGAGACGCAGAGTAAGATAATCACACGGCGAGATCAGCTTTTTATGTGGGCAATCATAACAGCAATAATCCCCTCCTATCCACACAATTCCAGTGTTGACATGCTTGTAGCCAGCCAGCCGGCCTGCGACCAGCCTCTGACCCGTGTCTCTGGAAAGCCACAAAGTGTACTGCAGCCCTTTCATCTCCTTTGTCTCGCTCCCTCCACCACACAAACCTGATCCTACCAAAAAACTGATCCCGCCGCACAAATCCCGCGGCACAGTCTCCCCCGCACAGTGGCCACCTTTAATCAGCCGATGTAGGCAGAGTCATATTCACAGCGAGAAAAGCTGTTCCTCTCACTAAATTAGCCTGTCAATCACAGCATGTTCCCAAGACTCTCCCATTTCCCTCTGCTGCTGATTAATGGCATGAAGTGAGTTTATCAATGTGCCATATGCAGAACGCAATTCATTACCCTCATCTCCTGGATTCAGCAAAAAAAAAAAGCATGTCCTGCCTCACTATTTGCAAGAGGAGATATAAGCACAGTAATGGTGCTTGTTAGTATGCTAATATAAATATCAGTTTTGCACACACACCTACAATTTCCAAACAACACGTTATGAGACAAGCGAGAATCCCCTCCAGGTTGACATGCATCATGGGAGAGGCACGCCGGGAAGGGTGGCCATTAATCAAATCATCCACGACTAACGAGACAAACTTATTTTTCTTTCTGGATTAGCAAATATGAGCCCGGGGGATTCACAGCTGGCTACATTAGCAGTAACCCCGAGGTGACTCTATACGAAGCTGCTTTGAATACATTGATCAGGCTGCATTTATTCACCAATCTGCTGAGTATTTTACCGACTTGTAGAAACCTTCTCACTTTGTGATTTATACAAAAGATTGTGTTATATTTGTGCTGCGCATTTATCTTTTTTAACTAGCGCGCTAAAGGAGATTCTCCGGGGGTAGGCTGATAAAGTTGGTGCTCTATTTTTAAAAGCATTTTTTAACAAATGTGTTAAATATTCACTCCCAACTTGACGTGAGTTCAGTTTATTATCCAGTCAATCAAATTTAACATTTAATTAGGCTAAAAAGTTCCATTGATCTAGACAGAAATAAATATTCTCAAGCACATAACTCAGCGCTGCACGAGTGATTCACAGCGCTGGATCTGCAGATTGTTCAATGAGATTTTTTTATGTTATTCGTTCAGACACATTCAGACTTTAATGAACCTGAGCAGCTGTGTTCTTTGCATAAATAACCCACAAGTGGCACCAAAGTCACCTTACACCGTATCGTCCAGTGTTGCCGTAAGTAGCGTCACTTTATCTGATGAAACAGGGCTTCGGTGACTCTAAATAGCCCCCGCGCCTTTTATCCCCGTGTCTCTAACTTTATCTTGGCAGCTGTATGATGTTGCCTGAGTGAGAGCTCCCCAGTGAGGCCTCAGAGAGAGCATGAACAGAGAGGGGCTCCACGGCAAAGAGCTGCAACAAGCCGAAGCAGAAGCTGGTGCTACAGAGAGAGAGAGGGAGTAAAGTGTTGGCCCAGGGGTGCTGGGAAAATCTTAGACCATTTGGAGAACATGTACTTGTAACCAAAGCTAGTGTGATGGAACATGAATCGTGATTTTTAACTCAGTCTCATTCAACCCATTTTTTATGACGTGAAAAACATCCTTGTACGCATAAATCTTGTATACAAGTAGTGAGCAGTAGTGAGTGAGGATGTGTGTCATGTTGGTGGAGACATGAAGAGAAATGTTTATGTGCAGGTTTTAAAGGGTATATCCACCAATTTTATACATCAGAGTGTATGTGTAGGTCATGTGGAGTACTGCAGCAGTCTCTACAGCTATCTTTCTTTGTTTTGAGCTGATTTTCAAAAATCCCTCTGGACTGATTGCAGTGGATGCAGATCACCTGTGTGCAGGGTGGTGGAGACTGACTCCTAATTAATGAGTGGAAGCAGCCTGGAGCGCTCCCCTCCCAGCTAATCAGGGTGTGACAACGCCCTTTTAGTGAAAGCTTAAGAGAGGTGGGGGATGGCACCCAGGTGGCTCTCATTCTCATTCTGAATCTGTCCAGGCTCCTGTCATGATTTCTTGGCCGCCCCATTTCATTCTAGTTGAGGGAAACTGTGTTTATTCTCGAGCCAAGTTGGACCACCACAAAGTTACCAGGCAATCAGTCTACCTGCATCAGGGCCGTCCATGATTGTGCAAGTGTAGCTTGCCTTGCAAATAGCAATATTTCTTTTGTTTTCCATTGTATCTTAACTGAACCCCTGTACACCTTCAGTTTCAACAATTTATTACACTGGGGACTTGAGAGCTTGTAGGAGCACATTTCAATTCGATTATACGCTGAAAAGGCATTGTTTTTCATTGGTTTATTGTCCAAGTAGCTGACATTGGACATCCCCTCTAGATTTACATTTTTTTGGTTTGTATTTTTATGTCAGCTGGGGCGAGCTTTTAAGCGTTTTACTGCCAGTACGACTGCATACAACTGCATATGTGAAAAAAGTAGTATAAAGCCTTTTGTTGAGCATGTGAACTCAGTCATTGGGGTAATGCATTGTGGGTAATGTAGATGCCATGTTTTTGCATCCTTATAACACTATTGGATTCATTATTGACAGCTTGCAAACAAATGATCAAAATATCGCCTTTTTTATTCAAAACCTGTAGCCTACATTTCCCACAATGCAACTTTTCCACTGAGTGACATCACTGGAAGACTTTTTTCCCCCCATATGTGCCTGTAAACCACTTTATTGTGTGAAATTGGTGGAGTTACCTTATGACTGGTGTCTCAGGTCATCACTCACTCACAGTCTTCGCACATTGCTCATCTCGCCTCAGCTGCTTCTACGCTCCCCGTGTGTTTGCCCAAATTTGGATTTTCCAGATGCTGCCAATATGGCATCAAACATTTATAAACCTACAGGGCGACCAAAGGTCAAAATCTGTATAAAATATTCCTGGTCTTAGATTATCTCTCCTGCATCTTGAAGTAAAAGACAAGTGTCCCACAGTGTAATAAACACATGCTTTATAAATAAAAAATGTGTGATTTATTTGTCCATGAATCATTAATTCCTAATATACTGTGCAAACACCAGCTCAAAGCCCTGTCTGCTGCTCTAAATGTTCCTGTGCCAGCCTGTCAGCAGTGAGTTTCTATGGTTACAGGGACTCTTGTGTTCCCATGCAAACCTGAACCTGTGCAGCATTGTCTGTACCTGCAGTGCTGAGGTGTGAAAACAAAGGTGCTTGAACTTTCATTGGAAATTTTGTTTAAAAAAAAGCTTTCCTGACTCCGAGGGACTGAAACACTCTCATCGTAAACATGTGAGGAAGTCGACTATGGTCATGTTTCTGACTCAGTCACTTATTTGTCATACGGCTTATGTTGCCCTGATGGGACTTGATCTACATATTGGTAAATAGTTTACACAAATGGACACAGATGATGTAAATGTGGTCATTACAGAGTCGTGTGGTATCTTTGTGACATGTTTTATGCATGATGCAAACATTGAATCACTGGAAGACAGACTGGGTTTTGCAGTCTAGTATTTTACCCGCTGCAGTTTTGCACACATGAAGAAGAAGGAATTAAAGCAGGGAAAAAGTTGAATGTGATTTTTGGTAACACTTTCTTCGAAGCCCATGTTCATAGTGAATTAAAACTCACACGAGTGTATTATATCGTCCTGTAACACAGAGATGTCATTACTTAACTTAAAGCAGACAATAGTGGCTTTAAGTTACGTATAATTTTTTTAATAACCATTATAATTTGTGATAAATCGGCCAATATGCAGATGTAACCTGGTTAACAATACATGTTTTGGTCTAAGATAACATCAGTGCAGTAAAACCGTAATCTTCACTCAGTAATTGATAATTATTCATTATCTTGAGCATCTTTTTCTTATGCTATTTCTTTTCCCATATCTGCACATATTCGGCACAGTACTAATTTATCTGTGATAGGCTGATACCAGCTGATCATTTCAGGCAACCAACATATCAGTCGGGCTCCAATATAAATAGATTGATTAGTATTTTTGAAATGCAACTGCTATACAAATTATTTATTCACTTTTCTTTTTTTTTTCCATAATTTGGGCCTGGACAACCACAAGTGCAGCCAAACACACACTCATCAGGGAGACATGCCACCTTGTAAGATGACCCGTATCAATGAATCCAATTTATTTTCCTCAACGAGAGATACAAGTGGGAGATGTGGGAAATCACATCAAATTACAGTTTTGCCTACAGACTAATAGCAGTGTATGTTCGAATATTGGTTCTATTACCATCATGGAATTGCAGATTGTGATCCCCTGTGAATTCAGTGTCGACAGCTATTACTTCTTATTTGATTTGCATGTCAAATGAATCAGGAGAGCGCACACCACCACCACCACCCCACACCTCTCATTTACCAGTCTATTACAGTAACAGCTATTGAGTAGACTGACACACATCTACACTCCCTGAGCCAGTGCATACTCCGTTTCATTAAAACGCAGCAAGTCTGATAAAAGATTCTCAGTGTACAGTAATTACAGCCCCCCCTTGTATTGTAAGACAATCTTTTATGAACAGTGTCGCACACACACAAAAAAAATGGAGGATTTGATGACATTCTTGTGATGAATAAGCTGACAGGACTGAAAAGATGGCATGTGTGGAGGCAGCCATTGTTCTTTTAGATGTTTGAGTTGTCAGTGGGAGAGTGTGTGTGTGTGTGTGTGTTCTAAAAAATGTAAAGAACACATGTGAAGTAATATGATAGTGAAAGACCTTAAAAGGAGCTTTTTTTTAATCTGATTTTTGTTTTTTTAAAATGACCAGAAACAAAAGTCCCCTCTTAGATAGTAGAGAGTTGTGGTCCCCTCTTGGTAATATTGACAGGTATGTATGTGTGTGTCTTTTCCTTCGATTATTCGTTGCTCATGTCTGTGGGCATAAATGTATGTAGTGATGCATGTGTGGTCAGCAACAGGCCTTCTGTGTGTTTCTCTCTTAACCTTCAAACCAATTCTCTGCTGCTTTCCGCGATGATAAAATGAGGCCTCTGAACGAAGCAGTGCGAGAACACGATGGTGATAAATTTATTATCAAACGGGGTTTAGCGCTGGGCGGAATAAACATGAAGCGCATTATCTGGTGATGAAGATGTTGGTCGGACTGCCTTGTGAATACTGAGGAGCCTTTTTCCTGAGCGGAGGTTTTTTGAGCGCCGGCCAGTGATTATGTTGTAAATTTAGGAGGAGGCTGCAGGGGTGCAAACAGACGGGAGGATAATAGCCTGTTGTTTTCAGGGGGGTCAGGGAAAAACTAATTATATAAAATCCAACTTCTGTATTACCGCTCACTCTCTTTCAATTCCACTCAAGAGTAAAAAGTCTGCGTCTGTTTTTTTTTTATTTGTTAACTTCCAAAACGTTGGGCAGGGTGCCATCTGGAGAGAAATTATGTGGGGAGAAATGTCAAGTATAATTCATGGCAGCATGTTGTGGGTGTGAGAGGAGCTCTGGGAAAGGAGCTGATTTATCAAACGCGAAAATGATGTGCCTTTTTCTTTTTTTTCTTCTTCCTCACAGCAAAAACTGCACAACAGTTTGGTTGTGTGACTTTTTTCCCTCGCTGCCCTTGAGACATTTCAGGGTTGATGTTTTCTTGAAAATCACGTAATTTTACCGCTGTCGGACTTCAATCAATAAACCTCATAATCGGACATCGGGATGTATGTAAACGATCTTGTCCCATCGCTTTAAGGCAGCGATCCGCTAGGTCTGTTCGTCTCGCTGCCACCGGTACCGGACCTTGAAGTCATTATCCAGCTTCAGTATTAAAAAGTCCCCAGAGTTGGGACACTATGTTACACAGATAGTCCCCGTGTCACAGGGCTTATATAAGGCTTGTGTCAACTAAGAGATACACATGAATGGTGCCTGCAGAGCCAACAAGCTGCCAAAGGTTTTTACAGCCAGTGCTCGGAGCCCCATTAAAATAACACTCTGAACCCAGCCATAACTCACACTCCTGGAACATCTCCACATTGACCCATTGCAGCTTTGATTGGGCATTTCTGTCAAAAGGTCCGCCGTCACCGCGGGGGAGGCTTTACGAGGCACAGCCAGGAGCCGTGTTTATTTTATGACAGGCATTTCAAATAAAGAACAAGAAGAAGAGGAAAATACATGAGCAATATCATTAATTCCAGCACACGGCCGTGAAACGCTGTCTTGTTTTGTCTGGCTGTGGTCTTTTCCGACTCGACGTGTTGTTGTTGATGCCTTGCTTTATAGTTCAGCATTGCTTGTTTGATGCAGCCCATTTGATTCGGGTAAACTTCCTCACGGTCTGCTGGACCTCATTGCACCCCTGGCAACTTGGTGCACGTCGGTTGCGGAGGCATCAGAACCATACAGTGTGCAGTACAGGCGAGGAAAAGGATGTTGAGCGTATTATTACAGCAGCCTGTATGTGTTGAACTGACTCATTGAAACAGTCTGTCGTTATGCCTTGGTGTCACTTAGAAATACTGTTTATTTATTAATATACACCGTAGAGAGACATTCTGATTGCTGTTTCTCCTCTGCCCAACACTCGTTACACACACCTGGTTAAACCCTATGTATTACTGCCAAGCCTGTGTATGCTGTTTTTAAAGATTTCCCCAACCAACGTCTTACGATGTGCAGCCTGCCAGCCTGTATGCAATGTTAAAAAACTTTGCCAAGTAGCATTTAGGCGACGCTGGACCAGCCTGAAAGAACGAGGCAGATTATTATAAGACCGCCGCTTTCAAGAGTGGCAATGTTTTCCTTTTATTCCCTCTCTTGTAGTCGCTCTTATGTTTCTTGCTGATTTTGCTGTAAAAGCTGCAAAAACTTCATTAATGATGCTTTACTAATGGGAAAACCGCATGCAGTGTCTCCTGAGAGAAAAAACTAAATAATCTCCATGAGCGGTGTTGAAGATTAACTCATCCAGCAAATCTGCATAATTCCACATCACCTTGATTATACGTGCAATAAAAAAAACGATCGTCTGAGTCAGCGTGTTGTCACCACAACAAACTCCAGACGTACAGCACAGTTGTGACAGTGTCCTGTGGACACGGTTTAATTAAGATGTATCTAAAGTGCGCTGACGTGCAGGATGAACTTGTACACCAGTCAGTCAGTTCAGCGGGATCGAGGCGGGGTGCCTTTCTTCGTGTAAACAAAGACTTGAGTCAGCGCCTGAGTAGACGACAATCTCAAGGTTTCTTCCAGTGTCACCACATAAGAAGATTTGTGGGACTTCCTTTTAAAACAGAGTACCAATCTTACATCAGTGGCTCACTTTCCTGTTTATTTATTGTATTTAGTTTGTTACCTTCCTGTTACTGTTATTCCAGAGTGAGAATCCGTTTCAGACAAAGTCTCTGCTGTTCACCACAGGCAGCCAGCCGGTGTTAGTCTCGCCTACAACAGTGAAAACATTAGTTGACGACTACAGTGAAATAAAAAGCAGCCCTGACAGAAGAGTTATGATGATATATGTGAGTTTTTTTCATCGAAGAATGGAACGATCACATTGAATCAATTGATGAACAGATGAACTGATTCGTTTTTTGAGTCTTTAAAATGTTCAGCAACCTGCATGGATCTGGAAAGAAATCTCTCTTTGATGGATTTCACTGATGTTTTCTGAAATTAGTATTTCAAGAAAAGATCCATAGACGAGGTAGCTAAGTTCATTTATTTTCCAATGAGAGTTCGACGAGAAGCAGCAGCAACAAAATGGCTATGATCATGTTATAACATTAACGAGTGCTGTTGGTCTCTCGTGGCGTCATGTTGGAGGTACGTTCACTGCAACTACTGAAAAAAAAAATATTCTAGAATAAAAAAAAAGCCTCTGAATTATTATTATCATGATGAGCAAAGGCAGCCGTGGTGATGCTGGTGAGCAGCGACGACAGAGAGAGCAGCTTTGTTCAATGTTCAATTGTTCTGAAATGACACCTTGACTTCCTGAGAAGAGAGAGAGAGAGTGCGTGTGTGTGTGTGTGTGTGTGTGTGAGAGAGAGAGAATAAGTAAACAGCTGTCTGTCCCCTCTGACCCAACAATAGATGAGAGAATGATACCTGTATCCATGGTAACTGCGCACAATAAAGATGGCGACAGCTGCGGCGATGTCACAAAAATCTTAATTCATGTCAAGAATGAAACAAAACTAAAATGTCTTTCATTTATATTGACTAAAACTAATAAACATAAAATGATGCTGACATACATTTTCATCAAAACTTTATTCTACATCCAGAAATAGATTGTATGTTACATCCTCCTTACGCTAAACACCGGCTCAGTGACAAACCAGGACGACCTGACACAATGTTTTTATATACAAAGAAAGAAATAATTTAATGTATTACAAATGCCGAATCTTCAAGAGGGGAGAAATGATTAAGAATGTGTTGCAGAAATCATTTTACAACATTTCCAAAGTGTCCCTGAACTCAACATCTCACAAAACTCAGTGATTTTTAAAGGAAGTCTGGAGCAGACAGGTTGGTTTTTGCTCCAGAGGACACAGATTCGAACTCAATGACTCGATCACATTATAGAGTTCATAACCTTTAAAAAGAAAAAAAATCTGGATCCACTGCGCTTCATGATGCATTCAATCAAAATGCAATTTTAAACTATTTAAAATAAATAAGTGAGCTGTTGAAATTATTTGCATTCTAATTACTTTGTTTTTTTCCCCTGTAGTTGTAATTTATGACTGTTAGCGTCATTTGCAGCTTGATTATCACAAACCCATTTCGCTCTTAGTTATGCCGACCCCTTTGTGTTACAGGCGTCAGTAACCACTTCCTTACAGACTGGCAAAAATAAGACATTAGACGCCTGGCAGTTGTATTAAAGTCCATTAGGCAGATTTATTGTTCTCCATAAGAATGCTTATTTGAACCAAACATCCATTTCACATTTCCAATGAGTCATGCTCGATTTAATTCAATGTGTTGAAGATGGAAGGGAGTATTATTAAGCAGATCGGGTGTGTGAATTAATTAAAGTCCTACTTTTTAATTCAATATAAATGTCAAGCCCTGTATGTGGCAGGATATTGAAATCAATCAGGCTGTAATATCGCGGGATCCTCCGCCTTGTGACAGGGATCAGCACGTCCTCGTCACATGTTGGCTGCTCGTGCGTGCGAGTGGGAGGAGGTCTGAAGGCTCAGACTGTCTGTTGTCTGATCTTGCAGCAGTGTTTCCTTGTGCTTGACACCAGAGTAGACGCACGGCGTTGAAAAATAGCTTCCGATCATTCTTAGGGAACAGTGAATCACCGCCGGATAACTGGATTTGTTGTGGCTACTTAACACCCTGTTGTCCTTGTTGATGCGAATATATATTCCTTTATCGGTCTGTCACATTTAACAGAAATTCACTGAAAGTGACAGCCGATCCCTGTTTTTATATGTGAAACCTTTGTTGCAACTCTATTGGGTCCATAACAAGGACTGGAACACACCAGGGAAAACAAACTCGTGATTTCCCCCAGCTAACTTTTTTGATTCCTTGCGAACAGAGCTTCAAATTACAGTCTGCTCACACTGCCACTCAGCGTGTCGATTTCAGCACAAAAGAGGATCCGCTTTGAAATGTTAACAGCATGAAAAAAAAACAACAAGCATGAGCACAACATGAGGCGCCTCATGAGCAAATGAGATACCTGCAGTATATCATGTAACAAGCTGCACGAAATTGCTTCTATGTGTTGACACTGAAATCACACGTCAAGCCTGCGCTGCCTGCAGACTGAGAAACATTCAGAAATCATCTCTCTTTTTATGATAATGGAAGTAAACAGGGATTGTCAGCACTACCAATAAGTTATCTTAAGCCTTTCTCAGACAGCCGTTCCACAATAGCACCGCAGCGAAGACTCGCTTTGTTTCTTCACACTGAACTAAGCAGCCTCGTCATAAAGCAGCTGTAAATCTAAACACATGTCAGCAAACTGTTTCTAATCACATGGATGCTGTAATATTGTGCTGTGATTGAGATCCTGACCCACCGTTAATCATAGAAAGTGACAACGATGAGGTTTTTTTGCTCGATGACATCACATAATCACCGTCAGTAAGTAGTGGACCCTGTCGAGGGCAATTTTCCCACATTTGGTGATTTTTTTTCTCTATATTAGTTGCCAAAGACAATATTACAACAACAGAATAATAGAAGATGCTGTTAGTTAAAGGTTTTGACCAGAAAATGGCGTCATATGATCACCAGTCAACTTCTGCTAGTGACCGACGCTGTTTTGCAGGGAAATATGTCATGAAAGAGTCGTTAGGACAGACAGGATGACGGCCACTTTTCTACGCTTTTCTTCCTGGTATAAGCTGCCAAAGACGCTACCTGCAGCCACATTTATTTAGTCTTGTAGCATCGCTTTGTTGGCTGAAGTGTGGGACTCTTTTATACTGCGTGGTATTCCCACCTTGACGAGGCTGTTAATGGAGCTTCAGTATTTGTATGGTGTCTTTTACAGGCAGCTTGTAATGAACAGCTTCATACAAGAGCATGACAGGATCGACAGAGTTTTATCTTTTTATTTGATTCACATTAGTGGACAGAGCAGCTGAAAAAATGCAGCTGGTGGGAAAAACTCAGTTGTCAGTCTGCTGTATCATTACGACTGTAAAGTGTACACACTGATAATTAACTACTGTGTCCTTTTTTAATCTCTGCCGCTGGTCAAATCACTATCAGTTGGTCCAGTTGCAAAGTTGCAGGTAGTAATCATAAACCAATTTATATTTTAATGAGCATGACATTAGATGAAAGTGTCGAATGGGGGCCCCGTGCTCAACGATGCTAAGCCGCGAGTTTTGAGTCCTATTAAAGGAGGTAGAAAACCAGCTGACTGTGATTTGTGGTAATTGGCACGGCGTTCAGCTTGAGCGCGCTCACACAGCACCATTCAGTCACACTGTGTGGCTTTCGATTCAAAAAGCAGCAGAAAAAAAAGAAAAAGCATAATTATGTTTATTACTTTTCCCGGCACAAAGTGAGTGCAATCGATCCTAACTGGATGGCTTCAGTCCGTCTAAAGATATGACACTCGGCAATGTAACGCCTAATTATTTTTTGCTGACTGATCTCGAGCTTAGCAACGTTCACATAATGAGCTGCATTTCTTGCCCTTCCCAGTTGGATTGTTAAGCTTCCCTGCCAAAAGAGGAAAAAGTGGTAAAAGTGGAGAGGAGTCACGATGCGCCGCTGCAGAATGATCAGCAGCAACTTTATAACATCGCCGGGACGACACGGTGTCACATGAAGACAGTAAACGAATAGAAAACAATTCTCTACTGCTTTTACAAAAGTGATGCAAATTACAGTTTTTCAAAGCCCCTTCGCTCCCGACAGCCTCCCACACAGGTGTTTTACAATCATTATCATCTACAGGCTGCGCTTGATTGACACCTTTTGCACCATGAGAAGAAAAAAAAACACATCAAGCTGAAAGACACTCGGAGCTCAGTCAGTGATGGAGGAAGTACTGAGGTCTTTTTAGTAAAAATAGCAATAGGATTGCCATAATATTAACTACTCCACAAGTCAAAGTTCTGCAAAATGTGCTGTAAGATATCAATGTAAAAGCGCCCTTCAAGGAGCGATTTATGCACAGGCTTTCTAGACACATGCCTCGGGCATTTCTGCCACTAGGGGGCCCAGACCGAGAGGGGAAAGGAACATCAAACTGTATTTAAACGTGCACAATGTTTGCGTCAATGTGCGTGACAAAGTATTTCAGTAGTTTCACCTCAGTGAAAGTCAGGACAAAGCATCTGTCTCTGTCTATTTAATCTGGCCCTGATTACTGCTGAGCACCATTTAAGTGTTGTTGGTGGTGTTATAGGCGGGTAAGCGATTTGGAGTTATCGGTGATGCACTGATCCACTCCACC
>CAEMYA010002120.1:516528-529422 GCA_903131615.1 Diplodus sargus
CCTCAGTGAAAGTCAGGACAAAGCATCTGTCTCTGTCTATTTAATCTGGCCCTGATTACTGCTGAGCACCGTTTAAGTGTTGGTGGTGTTATAGGCGGGTAAGCGATTTGGAGTTATCGGTGATGCACTGATCCACTCCACCGGACAGGTAACCGCTCCAATACTGACCTATTAAGTGGATCAGAAATCAGCCAGACGTGACCTATCTCATCATTCAGTGTCTGTTTAACTGCTGTTGCATTGATTAAGTCACGGCCGAACCCGCAAGAACCTCCAATCTCAATGATCGGTAAGTTTAATATCGTCTTATTTATCTCAATGAGTTCAGATCAGAGCGGCCCTATTTTTTATATTTTTGGGTAGTTTGATAAGAGTGCGTTATATTTTATATGTATCACATGTAAAATGTCAAATAGATGTATAAATTAACATCAACAAGAATGTTACTGAGTGCAATGGGTTTGTGCAGGGAAAGAAGGAAAAACAGAGGAAAGAATGAAAACAATATTCAATCGAGTGACATGGTAAACAGATGTGTCGTTATTATTTTATAACTACATCGAGTTTGATTACCTTAATTCCCCACTAACTGGCCCAAATAGACATGTTTCCACATGGCAGGGGAAGCATTTGTGATGGTGGCTGCATTCCATTTTGGTGCGCAGCTTTCAGGGCCCTGGTCTTGTGCCTGCTCGCTCGCTCGCTCGCTCGCTCGCACACTCGATGGCTTTACTAAGAGGAAAACAGCAGTAGTTATTATCAGTGACACGTGTTTTTCCTGCTGTGACAAGTGGAAAAAAAAAATGCTTGAATCAGCTAATAAGCCAGACTAACTGCGTCAAACACCAGGTTACAGCTCCACCGTCCAGCTGCTGCAACAAGGGTTATTTTCCCAGGAGGCTTTTCAACCTGTGGGACACAAAACTGTGAGTCCAGCAGCAGCAACAACAAAACAAACCAGCCGTGTCTGTGAGTGTGTGTGTGTGCACTGAGTACACAAGTTCATCACTTCTTAAAGTTCATTACAAGAATACACTTCCTCCCTCAGCCAATTTTACCTTTTGCACAGTAAGCTGAGGGTGCCAGACTAATTGTGTTGAGCATAAACTGCAACTGAGTTGGCACTAATTAATTAACAGTAACAGTACACTGCCTGCAAAGCCTGTGAGAAATTTCAGAATCCGTTGCAGTGAGTTAGTAGATAGTTGGAATTTTAGCGCGCGTCAGCAGTATAAATAATGGGATATTCAATGGGACGGTCAAATTTTCTGCGATGGTTCATTTTGTAGGCAGAAAGCTTAAACCATAAAAAATGATGTATATTATACTTGAAATTAAATGGTATTACTCCATAAAATCACATGGGGCTGTTCCTCCTCTCTTTGTAAGTTCTGATATATTCCACTGGCAGGTTTTTGTTTCCACCATTCTCCAGTCCAAACAGGCGCTTTATTCATCTCAGTGACAGAATTACAGCAGAGACAGCGCTGTGGAATAAACCTCAAACAAAAGTGTGTGTGTGTCGATATTTTGTAAAACAGTAATGGTGTCAGAGAGCTGGAGGATCAATGGGATCTTCAGCCTAAATACATTTAGCTTGTTAACTGTGTTGTAGTTCAAATGAATTAAACATTAAAAAGAAAAAAAAACCTCAAGCATGTGAATTTTTGCATTTTAAATAATTACAGCGCATGATCCTCCTGTTAGACCTGAATGCATCACTGTAGGCTATTATGGTAATTTTTTTGCTACCCAGGTTTTACAAGTGGGACTTTTTTTTCAGTGCAGCGCAAGCATTTGCAATTTGATGGACACCTTTTTTTATTCCAAATGCCTCCAGAGTAACATCACTGCACACTATTCTGCCTTACAGGTTTGCATTTCAATTTAGTCCCACCGCTCTGTGATGGACAGCTTATCTGACACCATCGGAATTGTCAGTCCCACCTGCGCGGCTCCCAACAGGTCAATGCAAACATTAATAAGAGTTTCGCAAATAGTATTTGAGGCAGCTCGGCTCTGTTTGTATAAGACATGAAATCCATTACTATCGTGTTAATATCTATCAGATTAATTGTTTAAGACAAACCCCATTAATTGAGGGTAATTATAGAAGACAGACCGCCTGCTTTGTATCATTATGAATTCAGAAGATAATTATATCTGCCAGCTTTTGCTGCCATACCGTGATTTGCAGTGTGTGCGAGGTCAGTCAAGGTTGTTTTTCTCATGCAGGCTATGAGATATTTTATCATGTAGAGTTCCTATTAATAGCAAAAAAAACCAGTGTCAAGGTCTTAAGAGTCTTAAAGAAACAAGTGACATTGTGTTGAAGTTTTGAGGGAATGTCAGACAAATGTAGGCGGGTAAAGATTAAACATTTATTCTATAGAACGATTCTGCAGCAGAGCCAGAGTATTAAAGGGTAACTCCACAAATTTTACACATTAAGGTACATTTATAGTTCCTTGGGGAGTACGACTACATATTTGAAAAACTAGCAAAAAGACTTTAGTGGCTCCAGAGGAACCTGCATGTAATCTGATAAATTACCTAAGGTGCAAGGTACAGGATGATTTATTTACCAACAGAACACGGGTTTGCATAATGAAATGAAAGTTTGTAAATTCCTCCATTCTACATAGATTACAGAACATGTATATACAGTTATTTAGATACAATCTGCAGTTGAATCTGTGTCGGGGTGAATGTAGACAGCAGCAACAAGGTGATGATGAAGATGACAATGATGATGTGGTCGCCATCTTCTTATCAAAAGTTCAACATCTATGAAAAACTGTCCGTCAGCTTTAACTGTGTGATGACAAAGCCTCGATGTTGTAAACACTGAGTACGTCCCTCCCTCTGCCACTGTAGTCCTGCACTCTGTCGGTTCACAACACAGTCTGCCCGTTTGATCCAACGTCCATTTTTTCTTCTGGACATAAACCAGGAGCAGCCTTACAGCAACTGTGATTAGCATGGCTCTAAACTCCTTTAACCATCCGCTGGATGGTCTAAAGATGTCGTGATGGTCTCAAAGTCCGCTGCTCCTAATCTAAAACACCCGCTTTCTTCTCCAGTGATGCTGAAAATACAGCCACTAGCAGACTTGGTGGCTGCATTGCATTTTGGGTACTGTAGGCAACATGTTTTCAAAAAGAAGAAGAAGAAGAACATGTAGGATTAAAAAGATGGGATCTGTTTTTTCCATTTTGATCAACTGTCCTTAATGAATCCAACAGTGTTATAGAAGTGCGATGTCAGACCAGTCGACTCCTTTTTAAGACCTGCTGCCTATATTACCCACAATGCAACTCAGCCACTGAGTGACATCACTGGGGACAGTTTATCAAATCACATGCAGCTTCCTCTGGAGCCACAAAAGGCTTTGTGTTACTGTAAACACACTTCAATGTGTGAAATTAGTGGTTAGTGTTCCCGAGGACAACCAGTTTTTAAAGCCTTTTTTTGATTTGACATGTGACACCGAAATAACAGCAGGAACGTGATGTTTATAAAAACATACAGAAGGTTATTAAAAGCAACTCTAATGAGCAACAGCGCCCCAGTCAGCAGCGTTACTTTAATAGCATGAGACAATGTTCACGCCTGAAAACATTCTTAATATAGTTTTTACCCTTCAGCTCTGCCTCTTGTTGCTGGAAGCCCTCACTGTGTATATACCCTTGCCAAAAACTTTAAGTGATAGTTCTATTTCAAAGAGGCTAACAGAAGAGGTTAATTATAGAAACATCCACTGTCATCTGCATAATATTTCAGGGAAGGATATGTATGTGTGGGGGCTTTAAAGCGCAGCCACCACCGGTGATTTTCATAATTTAAGCAGGCCAGGCCATATTAAATGTAGATTAATTGCAAAGGTGAGCGCTTGATTCAATAAAACATAATTTCCCTAATGTTTTATTTAATACCTCTGTATAATTAATTAAATCACCAGCAATTTATTATGAAACAGCAACACAGGCTGTCGAGACTAAATAGGATAATGACATGAGAGCTGAGCTAAAACAATGACCTAGTTTCATTTCTTGCTCACTGAACTGATAGTGTTCAATCTGCTGTGTTTCTGACATTTTTGCATGGACCAGAATGAACAATCGGACCATTTTAATTGACTTCTCAGTCATTTGTATTTTCTCTCACCTCATCTGATAATCCCAACGCCCCCTCACTGTTCCCACATTGATTTTGGTCTGCGCCGCCTCGGGCGAGGCCTCAAAGCCAAGCTGTATAGTCATGCTGGAGGAAGCTGGGGGGGCCAAGGGCAGACCTCACTGAGGCCCCGGGGCTGATGGCTGTGGGCAAGAGCCCGAAGACACGGGCTGATAGAAGACCGCGGGGGCATGGGTCTTGCATTAATTAGCAAGTTGAGGGGGTGAGAAATTGCTTTTAGTGAAGAAAAATAGTCTGCAGGGATTGTCTTGAGATTGTCTCGAACGGGCCCCGGAGATTTCTCTGTTTCACGGTGAGCCAGATTAAGTTGCTCCTCGTGTTCTGCTGCGTCCAGCTGCCTGACACTGAGAGAGCACTGTGCATACCATATGTTCTGCGTGCAGTCTCTCTAATGCATTTTTCTTGTTTTGCCTCAAACTTGTCTTTCTCGGCTGGTGTACGCATGCACAAACGGAAGCACACACACAAGCGTAGAAAGAAGACTGCACTGCTGCAAATAGTGAAAGTGTGCTGCACGTGTACGACTGCAGATCAGTGAAACATTAAACCTGTGAACACCATGAGCAAAATCAAATGGTATCAAAATAGTAAATGAATGTTAACATTTGGTGAATGGATGATGAAAGTGTGTATCATGATTAAAATACACAACAATCACT
Source organism: Diplodus sargus (assembly GCA_903131615.1). Lineage (NCBI taxonomy): Eukaryota > Metazoa > Chordata > Actinopteri > Spariformes > Sparidae > Diplodus > Diplodus sargus. Next base: position 521,385 of record CAEMYA010002120.1, read on the forward strand.
GAACATACACTGAACTCCTAAAACCTTCTCCCTGCACAGCTTCACTAGAACTCACCTTGATAAACACAAACAAGTCTGACACTCGCAAAGTGTCTTCACGGCCAAACTGTGCCTTCATTTTGAGCATTAATAGTCTTCAAGGTACAAGTGTTTCCTCTCCATTCATTCAGGAGTGTTGGGCCACCACAGATAGATAAAAGGCAAACTGGGTATTTTAATCTAGATAACAAGACAAAAAGACAACACTAAAGTACTAAAAATTACAATGTTAGCACTGCAACCTCTAAAATGACACCAATAAGGACGAAATACCAAAACCTGACCCTCGTCACTCTGCGGCAAGACAATTACAGAGGAAGCACTGGGTCTAATTTGGCATTTTGTTAATTACTCTTATTTTCGTCTTGGCAGCGAGTTAGATGAGACGATTGATACGACTCTCATGTCCATTATTAGACTACAACCCTAAACCCAGGAGCCAACTAGACCAGCTAAGTTTTAGAGGTGCTGCTAGGCTAGGAGATGCTAGTTGTTTCCCCTGTTTCCAGTCTTTGTGCTAAGCTAAGCTAACCGAATGTACTCCAGCTGCAGTATGTGTGTTAATGCTGTCAGTCTTCTCATCTAACTCTCCCTAAATGTCAGACTGCTGCTTTAAAAATCCCTCCAATTTCACTCCTCATGTCATCTCTGCTTTATGAACAAAGAAACTAGTGTGTTAAACATGTGACTAACTGTTTCCCTCTTTGTTTCCCTCTCCTGTCTCTTTTCATGCCTGGCCGTTCTTTCATCTGTTCTGCTGATACCTGACAGGTAAGAACGATCTCTTTTCCCACCATCACCTTGAACTGAACATGCCAGTGATTAAATCAAGGACGCTGCACCTTCCCGAGCATTAAGAGCCTTGTGTGTAGTAAGCTCGGCGCCCAATTAAACCAGCGGTTGACTCTTTGTTTTGAAATTTTCCCACACAGTCACCGAGGAATCGCTTGAAAGTAAACGTGGAGCTAAAGTTGGCCGCGCAGTCGGCCGTCGTTGTCTTCGAGCCTCGGTATCAGCGGAGGCTCTTCCTCGTGAAAGAGCCCCGCGACTCGGGCGCCTGTAGGCTTGTTGTCGCTGGCAGACTTGGAAACAAGCAACGAGCCGAAAATTGATTTCAAAAGGAAAATATAAAGCAGATTTCGGATGAGTTCCACAAGGTTGCTTGTTCACAGAGAAAGCGCATAATAGATATGCAAAGTACATCCCTATGCACAGTGCAGCATGGCAGAAAACATTTCAGCAGAGCTTGCATACTTGCATTTGTTTGAAGATATCAAGGCTATTGTTTTTCCCCTGGAGGAATTTGGCTTGCTGGAGGAGGACATTTTTTTTTCTGAATTGTTTTCTATTTTGAGCCGGTTGCACAAGACGTGTAATGAATCTGTTTATGAGCAGCTACATGAAAGTAACCCTGGAAAATGAATATTGTTGATAGAAATTCAAAGAGTGCTTTAAAGCTGTCGGTCGAGTCGCTCCTTATGTGAAGAACATCGTTCCTTCTCCAAGTATCAAACCAGAGCAGCATGTGGCAAAATGCTCTGTGGGGTTTAATCATGTTGTTCTTTAAATCTGACACTATGAGCATCAGTTATTTATTTATTTATTGACGTAACGTAATCTTGAGATGTGTAATGAGGACGCTGCGTATCGGCTGTCTTTACTTCACCCTCAGAGGGCCGTTTGAGCCGAGACCTTCTGACCGCCGTGTCAAGGTCTCTGAACTCAGCTGTGGAAATATTGTTTGCTCTGTATTGACTTTCTGATCACATCAGATGTGTGAAAGATATATTTCTTTTCTTCAGCCATAACTCAAGGCAGAGGCTTTAAATTACCAACTTAATATCACGACAGGTCATGAGGTTGTCATGAAACATAATCTACAGCAGTCGTGTTCATGGGCAGTAATATTGTTTAGTGATTGTTTTTTTGTGACCCTCAACACGAAACATTTTTCACTCTGAATTTTGTTTTTAGAGATGAAAAAATTGGAAGTCAGAAAGATTATCTTGCTGAAACCTTTTTTTCCTCCAGTTCTCAAGTCAAAATCACATGAGAGAAAACAATGACGATCTGATTTATCACCGGAAAAATAATCCTCAGCCGTCCCTCAGGGCTTCCGTAGATTTTATAAAAATCATTTCTTAGGAAAAAAGACTTACGCACACCGTCCACTTCACTTGCAATTTACTTTATTGACAACAATGTTCTGGTAATTAGACTTTCATCAGGTCTTTTTTCCTGATTATGTCGTCCTTCGGTCTTCTCCTACGTACCTGTCGAACTGAAGGTGTGCACTTGAAATACTTTGTTTAAAAAACTCCACAATAGACTATTGTGGCTGTGATACTGGGTTCAAATGTCATCACTTTCCAGTTGACAGCAGTGTTACATCAACAATGCTTGTGCCAATTTAGGTGAGCATCTATATCGAAACCTGTCTTGGACATTAAGCGAAGGAGGATTGGGTGAAAGCGAATTTGTCACCGGGGTGTTGACGTGAGCTCCTCCTGCTGCAGATGTTCCGCTAATTTAGTGACACGACGCCTCTGAAGGGATTTCTGGATTCCCACAACCGTCCTACTCAACCCATCTACTCATCAGAACTACACCTGCGTTGTGTCGTACGCCAATCTCACATCGTTACACCCAATAATTTCTGCCGTCAGCAGCAGCAGTCTCCTCAACAGCAGACCGAGACAGCTGACTCCTCCAGAAACGCGTGATTTATGTCAGTAAACTGCACAATATTGACATTTAGACGCCGAGCACAGAGCTAACCGAGACATGTTGTCCCGAACTTAAATAACCCATTCCTTTTTACAAACCCATCTCATGCAGGAGGAATTGTTATAAAAAAAAAAAAAAAAAATTTGTCATGGACGTAGCGGCTGCAGCAGGAATCCTGTGGGCGGTGGTAGTTTGTACACATCACGCTGTGGAGTATGAAAGCCAGCTGAAGCAGCCTCCTGCTTTTTCTTTTCGCTGTGTGATTTAGTTTCAGATCAGACGATAATCAGAATCTCAGCAGGGACAGGCCCTCCTCCTATCGGTTGTCCAGTCACAGAAGCCTTCTTTTTGAATTCCAACTCAAACCCCGCTCCTCCACCCACCCCCACCCTGAGCTTGTTTACTGCATTCGTTGCACCGTCTCTGATTTTTCGCAGGGGGAGCGACATGACACATCAACTGCCAGTGTATTGTCAAGATGACGGTGTCACATGAGAGGCGTCTGGCTAGTTGTTGTTTTTGTTTTTTTTGCCGCTGCTCTGCTGAGACAGGCGGGCGGCGCGGTCCGCCTGCTTGGCTCCCGTATCACACTCCCAACTAGAGCAGTCTTTCCACATAAATTGAACCCCATACCACGAGCTTGTCTCTACAAACTGTGGCCAAGCTGCCTCGCAGTCTGTGGAGATTTATCAGGGTCATCCTCCCACGGCTCAGAGTCACACAGCCGGACCTGAATATAATCCTGCTCTTACCCGTCCCACCTCATTGATGAGCCAACCTCATGCAGTCATTCAGGTGGTGTGTGTGTGTGTCAGAGTACGGTCCGCTGGTATGGAAGTGGATGGAAGTGCAGTACTTTGTGGTGACGGATCGATGGCTGGTGACAGATTAGTGTCTTCATATGTTATATTTAATGAAAGCTAATCTTTTGAATTGATTTTAAAGGCTGTTAGCAGGAGTCCTGATGGAAGGATTTGATGAGGACAGACAATAAGATATAGCATTAAACTTTAATATGCTGCAGTATTGTTTTTTTTATACGAACAGGACTCATTTTTATGTCTCTTTTGTGCGTTTTGACGCCACATTCATCAGAGACAAAATGGACAATATATAAGTTTACATCTGTCATTGGATGGGTGGTTGAAAGATGGAAGCGAGAGTGTGAGTTCCAGTAGCCAAAATACACAATAATCATATCATAAATACTATATTCCTCCTTGTTTACTGGTTAAAAATGATCTTCTGATGAAGACGAATCAGAAAATAACCATCAGTGGGTCCTTTAAATGGTTAATAAGACCCATAACTCCATGTAAAATGCAAAGTAACATGAATTACAATATATAAGTATTACTCATAGTATCATTTACATGTTAATTGTTGGATTAACAGACATTAATAAGCACTCAAAAAAACATTAATAAAACATCTTCTGTTTCACTTAAAGCTGAGTAAAAGCTTAACAATTAACATAATAGGTTCATTATTTAAACTCAGATGTTTTGTAATGAAGTTATAAACAATTCTGGATTTCTCAGACACTCATCAGGCTTTTATTTACATTTTGAATAATCTAGAAACTGTTGTGCTGATACAAATGTGTGATATACGTCTGCACGACTCCTTTCTGTTTCCGCGGCAGCTCTCTTTGCCTCTTTCTTTTTCTTTAAGTGTGTTTCATTGCTCGGCCTGTTTGGTATTGTAAGCCATCGCCGGGAGCTCTGGAATTGGACGCAGGAACTATATTTCCTGTAGTCAGCAGTGCGCTCCTGTGATTGACTTTGAATCTTGCTAGCATAACGTTAGCTTTCTAGCTTGTAGCTGAGCCACAGGGTTCCCGGAGCTGAGCAAACTAGTTTACCTCCCGTCGCCGGCTCGAATCTAAGGTTCATCCCGTTAACTGGAGTAAATAATGTTTCCATTGCATTACAACCTTACAGGATGGTATGATTGTTCCAGGACAACTGTGTTATGGCTCGAGAACAAACCTTCAAGGTGTTCATAATCTGGAGTTAATGGACTCCACGGAGGCAGCCGTCCTCCACTGCGCGTTGGACAGTTCCAGCCTACCAGTCGTCCATTAATTCCTGATAATGGACACCTCATTGGGCATTATCCCTTACATAAAAGCTTCCCTGTGTTCGTCGAGCTGAACACTTTCATTGTTTGGCAGAAACAGTAGGATGCTCCTCTTAAAATTGCATTGGATTACACGCATGCCTTGTTATCTGCGAATCCCCTGCCGCTCAGGTAGTCCAGCTCATCGGCAGACTGCACTGCAACCAACAAAAACCACTTTAGAAAGATAATTACCATATGCAAATACATTGCATGGATGCTGCATAAGAAACACAGCCATAAATAGCATGAAAAATTGTGTTATTTAAGAAATAATTAAGGATTATAACTTAAAAAAGCTGCACATCAATTCAATGCTCCGGTCCTGATTCTCCCTCTGAGGTTTGCTTTTTCTCAGAAGCACCTTTTTTTTTAAACAAATGTTATTAATCATTTATCCTGTTAGAAAATATTCATACCTCATAATTACTTTGTAAAAAGCGTGCTGGCTTGTGTGTCCACCTGTCTGCTTGCTGCCGTGACGTCTTAGCGACCCCATCAGTGCGGAGACAGATCCAAGGCCAGACTGTGACCTCATAAAAACACTACATGTCTGGGGATAAATTGCTTCAATCTGCCAGGCTTTTCAAACTGCATTTAAGGTTTCTGGATCTCCAGACCTCCTGTTGCACTTTGAGCAGAAGGACAACTGGAGAAAGAAGTTCTGTGTATTTCAGCGGCGGCTCAATACATTTGATGCTGCGTGTTTTGAAACGTGTCACTCACGGCAGCTTGGACGAGGATCCGTTCTGTGTTTAAACAGTTGCGCAGCAAAGCCCCCTTTTTCCCTTTGTTCTCCGTTTCTCTCACGGTTGCCAAGTGCAGCGGAGGATTCGCCGACAGATGTATCAGCCGCGGCAAATGTCAAATCCACGTGATCGCTGACTGAGTGACTTGTGAAACTTATTATTTTACGTTACAAGTTGTGATTTCAACAGCAGAAATGACAGTGATGTGATTTCCATTATTTATCCGGCCCCTTTGGCAGACCCTCCTGCAAATCTCTGGAATTCAGACGTTTCCCCGTCCTCATTATTATTTGTTTATGGCCTTGTAGCATTGATTATTTCTCCTGCTCTGCCTCGGCGCTGTCCTCCTACAATGATCAAATAGCTAGAGGATAGACAACCACACCGGCCATCTCCAGCAGCCCACTGGCCCATTGTGATTATCCACAGAGCCTGGGAGAGGCGGCGCAGAGCAGCCTGATTACCACCTGACCGTGGGCTGCTTCCTCACAATATGGATGGCTCTGTTGGCTTTGAAGTCACTGAGAATCCCACGCTTATCCTCCCCAATGCTTTTTTTTTTTTTTCCTTTCCTTCCATCAAATATTTGTGTTCTTGGATATAGCTCGTTAAATGAGGTTTCTGGACCTTTAGTCTCATTAAAAAGAAAAAGTCAAGCTCCTTTCTATCAGGGACTGTTATCTAGTTTCAGCCAGATGCTAAAAAGTGACTCAACACTTGAGCTTATTAAAAAGAAAAAAAACAATTAATTAGCTGATTTTTTTTTCCCTTTCTTCTCATCAGCTTCAGTTACACCGATAGAGGTATTAGTTTTCTGGAATGAGGGGTTGTGGGCTTTGATTCATGCCGTGAGCAGGGCGCGAAGACTCACGCTGAGAAATAAGACCTTTTAGGATTTGCAGCATCTGAGGGGTTTCTGTCCGTTCTTAACACCTGACGACCGCCTCGTATACGGTCACTGTGTCACATCAAAGGCTGATAACTCAGAGGAGAGAAATCCAATTCCTCAGGTCGACCGTGCCGGAAGTGCAGCAGCAGACGGACCTGTCAGTTTTTGTCATTTTTTTGAAATACATACCCATGTCTGCGGGTTTGCAACCTCAGAAACACAACGCCTCATTTGTCTGCACGCTGCTGATATCAATCACTTTTTAAAAAAAACAAATCCTCTTAAGGTTTTATGTTCGCTGATGTATCGTATTACAGGGCTTTAACTCCGGACAGCAGTCTGTCTTTGAACGATTAATGCAAGGACTCATACAAGGACTCTGAATGACAACTGGAACCGCTGAAGTCCAGCTCAGCGCCGTCAGACCCTTTTTTATCAATAAGTGAGCCGGCGGATAGGAAAAAACCCGAACAGTGTGATCCCCCAGACGACGGCTGTTCTGATGCTAAGACAGCATGATCCGTGTAGGATTCAGAACACACTGTCCTTGTTTTCATCCATTTAAATGGTCATTGCTTTATTCATGACTGCATGCGGTGCGGAGCCATCAGGCAGCTGGTAATAAGACACAAAAGTCAACAAAAAGCACAAGCTGTGGATGTTGGCTTCTCTGTCGATATCAATAACTGTTAACTTCCTAAACGCCAGACATCTCCCCCTTTTGAACCCAAAATAAAAATCACCAGCAGAAACTCATCAGTGTTTTTTTCCTGTTAGCAGATGTGGCACATTGTTCGCTGCATCTTCATGCAGACGCCGTCAGTTGTCTAGATTTAACAACCCGTGAATATCTGGTTTTGAACTCTCAGATATGAGAAACATCAGTCGTCGTGATGAAAAAACAATGTCATAATCTTTTGACAGCCGCTGTAATCCCGTTATATATTATCCGGTTTGTAAAACACTGCACAGACGATCCGCCTTTTGACCCCAATGTAATACTTTTTTAAAGCACATGTCGCTCATTCTTTACTGGAGATTTGTTGCATTCGCTGAAGGTTTAACGCTACAAACACATGTTCTTTACATCAGTTATGGTAATCTACCGTCCTGTGCGTGGTTTGGGTTGTTTCCCCTTGTGTTCTTCATGTACTTGGTGTTCCTTCTTTTGTTTTGCTTTTGTGGATTTGCTCCTGCCTGTTTTTGTTTTGTTGCTTGCTTTTCAGACTTTCTGTTTTGAGGATTTGGGGATTTTGAACAGTGGATTAGAGCTTACATCATTAAAAAGCTACCTTTTCGTCGTTTCAACCAGCCGGCCTGTTTGCCTGCATGCATTTGAGTCCCTTTGTGTTAAACATTACAACTCTACTAGTCATACGGCTGCTTCAAATGAACTGTACCGGTTTCGTGAAAGTCTCGTCGTGTAAATAAGCTGACGTGGGTCGATTATTTGTGCCAGACTGTATCAATATAAAGTTCCATTTCACAAAGACGGGAAAAGCAAACAAAGCTT
>CAEMYA010002120.1:541185-561619 GCA_903131615.1 Diplodus sargus
CACTCTCTGTGTGACAACTGCCTATTATATCATTTAGCTCAAGGCATCATCATCTGTGACTGTGTTGGCTGACAGTGAAAAGTAATAAGTGGTGAAGTTTAGTCAGGAGGTTCAAACTTTAAGCCACTGAGACGCTTCCATTTATTTTTATCCTTTTTTTTAATGTGTTTTCAACATTTATATTATGATACGCACGAGTACACAGAACAACAATCAAACATTAAGAATCAGAAAACATTTTAATGGTCATCTTTATGTAGAGAAATAATTTATGTGAGAATTTGTTCCAGCGTGTGTGCAAATAACGGCTTTGGTATCATGTGGTATCTTTCTTTCATCAGCGATCAACAGTCTTGGTAGCTGCCAGTTTGCAAAAAGGACTACAGAACTGGCCAAGCATACTGTCCTAACATCAGTCAGCGAGTATTAGCAAGGATAATGTAATGAATCATAACCATAAATGCTATAATCTTCTGTATACACAACCCAATCATCATCATAAATGTTGGTTTTGTACGTTTTTGCAAACCATGAATATGCTCAAACTTTACAATTCTTTGGGTTTAGTTTTCATTTTCATGTTGCATTTTATATGTGTTTACGCTCTGGTTACGTTTTGACACAAAAGCCACTTATTAGAGCTGGAAAAAGGTCGTATTTTGGCTTATAATACCTGCTTTGGTTGCCACAAACCCGACTTTAAATGTCGGCCTTATGCACTTATTTCTGCTCAGAACGGTGCTGGAGCCACCTATCCCAGCATGCATCAGTAAACACTGAGGATTTACTTAGCTTAACTAATCATCAGCAGTTGGATCTAACATCAGCAGGCCCAGCTGTGCCGATTCATAGTTGATCTGCGCTGAACAAATCAGGTGGTGCTGCATGCATTGTGCTGCAGACGTCTCTTGGGAAAACCCGGCCAATTGCCTGCTCAATTTTATGAAGAGCGAACACGCTGTCGAACATGATGAAATAACACTAAAACTGCTGTACACTTTTACTTTAGCTACACAGTTCAAAGATCAAAACACCGGCCAGACATCATGAAAGCTTTCATTCCACTTGTCTGGGAAAAGCCTGCCAAAAATCCTGCCCCAACTCTTTCATACCTCCACGCGTAGGAGTGTGTTCCTCTGCAGGTTTGTGCATGGGTGCCATGCATCCCTGCTTATATTAGCTCTGAAATGTCTCCAAGGAGAGACAGCCTGTAAAAAAGCACAGACAACATATCTCACATTAGTTCTCCTCTCAGCGTGACGCGTGGCGCGTTGAGCCTCTCCTGTAGGGCGGATTTATATTCAAATTCATAGAACTGCATGCTTTTGTTGCAGCAACCCCGGCCTGCTTACATGAGGAACTTGAAAGGATGTGTTCATGTCAGCTTTCTGTCTCAGCTTCCAGGCAAAGAGAGGGGAGAGTGTTGTTTCACCACTAATTCTGAAGTTGTGAATTGGATCTGGGCTTTACCCCGTGTGGCTCTGGTGAACTGAGGAGCTCTTATTGGAGTTCATTTGCATTCCAAGGAGCTGTTACTACACGCTATGTGCTGGGGTTGTACTTTTTATGAAAATGAAGGTTAATCAGCAGTCATTGCTTCAAACTTCCCTTTAAAGAGATATGTGCTAAAATATTTAACACCCCTCTGTAGTTTTTTTTTCAAGCCACTGGTTAAAAGAAAAAAAAAAAAAACAGTCTTCCCGCTCCTGAAACGGTAAGTGCAACAAAGGGTTATCTCATATTACTTCACAGACTCATAGAAAGTCGAAAACCTTTTAGATTACTTTTGAGAAGCAGACTGCTGCACTAAAGCACCGGCTATTACCAATACATCCAGTGAGAAATATAAAGCTCTACTTCTGAAAAGGTCCTGAATGGCTCCGTGATGGGCTAAAACTAAAGGAAACGTCTGCAGCTTTGACCAAATGAACAGATTTAATGAACGTTGGAAGGAGCTAATAGAACCGCCGGCTGCCTTTCACACCCATCATGAACTTATTATGGGGAGAATCCAATTTTATACCCTAACACATGTGTCACGGCAAACTGTGTAATAGACTTGCCAGTCTACTATATCACTGTTGCTTTGTAGTTTTAAAGAAGATGAATTTATTAAATGAACGGCAACCGGACAAACAGACTGAAGGGCCCGTCAGAGCTGGACTAACCCTCGACCCCGACACAAAGAAACAACTACACCTAACTGAAACAAAGCCACTGTTTATCCATAATCAGCCAGACCGCTTTCACCTTTAGAAGGCAAGATTTGATTGGGTTTAATCATCAAAACTACCCGGTTAGGTTGAGGAAAACATCAGTCAGTTACCACAGACCGTTGGCTTCACACAGGACTCAAACCTCAACCAACCCCAACCTCTTTCAAACATGAACTTACCGGCACTTTATACTCAGTTTTCTCCTGTTGTTGTCGCCCCCTGCTGGTACTGCACATTGATACATGCATGCATTTAGATTTTAGACTGTTATTCATGTCACAGCGGGGAAATTCACTTGTCACAGTAGCAGTTAGACAGACATACAAAAGTACAAGACTTAAAAAATACTATAAAAGATTTAGATAAGAGAGAAAGGTAAAAAATAGAAATGACTATGTGCATTATATATATTTAAATAAGTATTGCCCTGTTGAAGGCTGGATGCATAAATAAATACAGTGTTTGAATTAACCAGACTCGGTGTAAGACTATGAATATGTATGAAAAAAGTAAATAAGAACAGTATTATTGCACATGATGGCGGAGGTAGAAGTGTAAGTAGTGCAAGATAAGTAGGTGCTTATGGTGCCACATTAAGGGTTATAATGTATTTTTCATGTCAAGGTGAAGCAAACACACACACACACACACACACAGTCCTATATTGGATCAGCAGGTATGTTACACGCATCAAGAATACTATTAAGAAGTTATACCGTAAAATAAAACACCCCAAGTACACAACACATAGAAATCAGCCCACATTTAAAAAGAAAAACACATTCATGTCTATGGACTGAAACCTCTGCCGGCTCATTTCCACTTCACTGTCTCACACGACCACTCAGCACCGCCATCACCTTCACAGCAGACCACATACTGTTCACATGTCCACTTATGGCCTGTGGTTTCTGAGCCTAAATGTACTGGAAACATGGGACTGAGTATTCTTGTGTGTTGTCACATCAGGACATGTTACCCATTAGCTTACTGCCACGTTTTCATGTCATTAGATACCCATCTAATAGGGCTGTTATGAGGGCGATGTGCCTCGAGGGCCAAACTGCCCTTTTCAGTTTGCGCTTCTGTAATTACATTAACATCAGACATATCAGACATCAAGTGAACGGATAGCCTATTGGTGAGACACCAGAGAAGCAGGCCACAGCTTCTGCAGCTTAACTCGTGTCAGAAAAAAGAAAATCACATGATAATTGTGTGCACAGAGAGAGTTTGGGGGTTTTATTATGGTGCGACAGAGGAGGGCAAACATGAGAGGATTCATTCTAAGGTCACCACGAGATGGTTATCTTGAGAGTTTAGAAGGAAAAAAAGACTTCATCAGAAGAGATGTATTTTTACAAATCAGCTACAATTGTTACTGAGGAGTATTTTGAGTGCCTGTGGCTATCATCATTCTTTAGTTGCACCTCCCGGTCAATAGTTTCAGGGTGAATCGAGGCCCATGAGTGAAACGTTGAGTCGTCTGTCTGCTCTGTCAGTTCTGGTGCCCTTCAATCGATGGCATACAAAATGAGCCCCCTCTCTCCTTGTAAACACAGGATGATAAGGCAAGCAGCCCCTCGTAATCTCCTCCGATTCCACCGACATCGCACGCATCGCGGTGGGTTCATTTCCATTTGGATTGTCGGCCTCGTTCAGGGATTCTTTTCTTTTTCTTTTTCTGTCGCTTCAGCCAAACGCCTTCAGCGAAGAGCAGGTGCGTCTCGTGTTTCCGTCTGAATGAAAACCTTCTGCAGTGCTCGCTGCGTTTACTGTCAGAAACACTTTGGTGTAATTGGTCCAATACAATGTTTATGAAAGTGCATTGAAATTGAAATTTAGGTAGCATCTGAAGCAACAGCTTCATAATTTTTTTCAGTGGCTGCCATCGAGCGAGTGTGTTTTTAATACAAAGGATGTCGTGACGGAAGAAACTCACTTCTTTGAAAAGTATGTGAAGAACCAGGTTCGATTAACAGCCGTATGGACGCGCAAAAAAGTCAACTAGCTTTCTCTTTTCCTCCCACCGGCTCGTTCTTACATTTCTTTATACTCGTGTGATCTATTCAGCCAAACAAATACAGATGCATTTTATAGTGTGATACATTTTTGAAGTGATGTAAATTGGGCAATCAGCTCTGATCTATTTTTCACCCACAAAGTGAACCATGACCCATCAGGATACATTCATCTTCCTTCATTCTTCATCAGCGGCTCTGTCTTCCATCTTCGTCGCCACCCTGCCTCGTAACCAAACAGCCCATAAGCAATCTTCCCTTTTTAAACGGCTTGTGACCTTTGGGTGATGCTCATGCTGAGCCGCCATCAGAGCTAATAATTTCTCATTAGAATACAATAGCCAAGTAAAAAAAAAAATCCAGCTTCTAAAGCTGCAGGAGGATTTGCCCAATACTAACAGTGCCTGCCAAGAGCAGAAAATGAGAGGTCTGTGTTCATATTTAAAAAAAAAAAGGCCCCAACTCAGCATATACAGCATGGCAGCGTACACAAAACTACAGCGTGTTTGTTTTCCTCGTTTCATAACGACTAAAGCCAACTTCATCACAGCTTAGAAGAACAAGAAAGCCTCCATAACATATGGTGTTTGCTGGCACTCCTCAGGTAAACGCTTTGAGGATTTATAATCTTTCTGTACCAAAGTTTAAATCAAAGTTGATTAATTTCTTGACTGCTAGCAGTTGGCGGGCGGCTGGTTGCCGGCATCCACTCATTCTTGAACCCAGAGACCCGACAGCCTCCCACCAGCAGACGTCGACGCCTCAGCCGGCGCTGTGGAGCCGCATTAATTCAGTAAAGGAGATAAAACATACCTGCAAAGAGGCGAGGGGAGAGAAAGAGGAGATGGTTGAAGCAGATGGTCTCTTTTGGTGTTAATGCACCTGGAGCTTATAGAGTGATGGAGGAAAAAAAAAACAGTAGGAAGAGGAGGTAAGAAAACAGCTCCTCAGGAGGAACGTAACAAGGTTATCACTGTTTCAGCTCACATGGCCATTACACCCACTGATTATTTCATAGAAGCACTCAAACACTTAAGATATTTTGTGTTTCCCGGCAACATTCAGATGAAGGTAAGCAGATAAGCTTTGTGTTGATCGCTGCAACGTAAAACCAACAAAGAAATCTCAAAGTGAAGCTGTAGGTTTGCATTTTTGTATTTCTCAAAAAAAACCACATCAGTCAGAAAAATGCCCAGCAGCTGCAGTGATAACCATGAAAAGAGCCTTCTGTGTAACCAGAGGGGTTGAAAGGAGACAAGTCTGGAGTTCCAGGACATGTTATCCTCTCGTGGAAAGTTCAGCAGTCATTCGTGACAAGAAGAAATGAATGAAAGAAACATGACGAAAAAAAGCTCATTTCGGTATTTGATAGCAGAAAGAGCTTTTCTCTCTCAACCTGAAGAGGGACTCTAAGAAGATTGCATCAATCATATTTCTTTCTGGTCTCAGATTACTTTGATATATGCAGTGCAGCCAATCCTATTACTCCCACACACAAAAGGACCGCGGAGTGCTCTGTGCGTTTCACCAGCTCAGCACTTTACACCTCTGTGGGAAAATTAGGATTCTGTATGATACTGTCAAGGTCAGATTGTTGGTTACCTTACCTCTTGCCCTTTGATTGGGTGTTTTAAATTTTGTCACGCCTGGCCTCCGGCCGGCTATCAACTCACCCTTGAGAGTGCCACTCTGGAGGAGATCTCCCCCGAGCAGTTAGAAGCAAGTGCTAGTGGGCAGCCTAGGGAGAATATGCTTTTAGTGCAGAATAAATCAATCTGAGAGAGAGAGGCTTTAAATCAGGAAAGATGACACTGCTGTCCTATTTCGCCGGGCTCCATCTGTGTGGCGTTAGTTTAAGGTCAGTTTCATTTCGGGGCGCAGAAACCCGACATTATCTCGGCTGTTTTCTATTTCGTGTCATTTCTATAGATTGAAAGAAGCGGTCAGTGAACCACAAAGCTCAGAGGTCGTGCACCGATCTATTTATAGCAGCCGGTGTGTTTGCTCTGGGTGTTTGCTCTGTACCCTTCAGTTGTGCGGCAAGTTCAGGCTTGTTAGAGAAATAGGTGTCATAGTTAATGACGTGCCGATGAGATGGCGCTGCTAGGTCCGGCGTCGATGGCAAGGAGTGTAAAACTTAACTAGCAGAGTGAGGAAATGAGGTCAGCGGCGCTCCCACTCCGAAGAGTTTGTTTATGAGCCGCAGCTGTGAGCTAATGCAAAGTGAATAGGGGTTTCACAGGGTGCACAGCAAAATCCCAAACTGTAATATTAAACTCACATGGTGCGGAAGAGCAAGTAATCAATTACAAGCAAAATAAATTGGGTGGCAGGCAAGGAAGGGGATGGACAGCTGATGACATATTTATCAAGGCACAATCACCACTGAGGAATTTTCCCGCTCTGCGCTCGCTGAGTGACAGATGGAGAGCGCTGCCTCTTTAACAGCTTCCCTGGGAGACGGGTTTTAAAGGAAATGGGACCATGCAGTGCATTTTTGGCTATTTGGGGAGGAGACTTGTGTTTCAAAAGCTGGAAGGCAACGTAATAAAGAATTCATCTTTTCACCTGAAATAAGAAAAAAAAGGCGGAAGAGGGTGAATTATGCATCTAATCCCAACGCGTGCATTTTTTAACGAAGTCAGGATTGAAAAATTGCGAGAGAACAAAAAAAATACAGCTGATGAATCCGAGACAATTGGCTCCTTCTGTGAGAGTGCACACCTTATGGCATATGAATGAGCTCAGGAGCCACACACACACACAGGCACAAAGTTTCAATGATAAAAAGTAAGGAACATTTTTCACCCTGGAGCTCAGTCCACTGTCTTATACTCGGATATTAGCTTCCTCACTGACCAAACAATGCAGCTCCTCGGGCTACGCTCCCTCTCCGAGATGCGATCGCCGAGGAGAGGACAGACACTGTGAGACATGTTTGTTTTTCTGGCCCACAGTGCATGCTCCAAATGAATCACACGAATGTTTATTTTAAAAGATTAATTCCTCTTACAGTGTATTATTCATCAGGTTTTTTGAGCTCATCCTGGCTTATAATACTGCTTGTCTTTTTTCCTCTGACTGACTGAAGCACGGCTAAATTGTCCTGAATAATTCAGAGGGGGGGGAGCTGGTAAATAAAACAGCAGACGGGGCCGGCGTTTGCCTGGATGGAACAGGCTGAAAGGACTTCGTCGGTCTCCAGGTGAGGAGTCCGCTCCTCTTTCAGAAGCAGGGATGCAAGAGAGAAATGCACATTACTTAAGCTTGGAAACACTGGGCCTCATTCCAGCACAGGAAGCTACTGTAGGAGACGGAGGAGGGAGGGAGGAGCAGAGGACGAGCAGTTGGCAGCCCGTGGTCGAGCCTGGAGAGGGAAACAAACAGTACCAGTGAACAGAAGGCAGGACCTCGGAGGAGGGGAAGGCTCGAAGGGCTGGACGACGCAGCATCAGAGCAAATAAACCCTGTGGTGGTGTATTGATGACCTGCAGATCAGAAAAATGTCCCGCGGCCTCATGTGCGATTTTCAGTTTGTGATTATTTGAGCTTTTTTTTTTTATGATATTCAGGAGACAGAAAGTCGTTAACCAGTCCAGAATTTACCCGTCATTAATATTCCTACCATTGGCAAATCAGCAGCAGCAGTCTGTCTATCCTAAATATTATTATCAGACATACTGAAGTTACATTTAGAGAGTTAGGCGTTAATACAACACAGTATATCTGTGCAGTGTTTCTCATATCATTACTGTGTGTGTCCATTTAGAAATGTAAATGATAAGAAAGAGCTTCAGACTGTTTTTCTCAGTAAACAAGAATTTGGCCATCATAAGAGGAAGCACATGCGCAGAAAATCACCCAGCAGGCCCTGAGGGAGGCTCAGCGAAGTGTCGGGTGTGTTTTGGGCTTCTACTTTCTATGCCGGCTGTAAATTCATTTTTATACATGCACGTGCTCCCCGATACAAATGGCTTTCTAGAATCTCTTGAGTGAAATTTGAAACGATCTGTTGCACCATCAAATTTTTTATGCTATACTTCCTCTATACGGGATATCCTTGGATAAATATGGATTGCATAACATGTCTGTGACTTTGGACAAGTGGGCAGAGACATGATAATAGAGATGGTAATCGGAACTAATGGAGGCTCGCTGAGCCGTCGGAGTGTGTTTTCTACGCGTTGCATGGTGAGATATGATCGCTGTGGCGCGGTCCGCCATGACAGGTCTCTCAAAGAAATCGAGGAAGTGGAGATGACTGAAACCTACAGCGGATAATAATTCACAGCAGACTAGAGTCCCATTTCACTGAGAAGGTGCCGCTCCGAAAAACCATTTGTTACACAACAAGCACAGTATGTGCAGCATACAGCAGCGTTGTGTTCCAGCACCAATGTCATGTGCTGTCTGTGAATACTTTATTGATGCAGCAAAATGCTTAAAATAGAAATAAAACACATTTTTTTTACAACCCACAGGTGATTTCTATCCGTCTTAACATTTCTTCCCCTAAAGGTCCAAACTGTCTTCAGTATTTCCACACATTGACCAAAGCAGAATGCAATATTATCGATATCAAAGCTCCCATTAAGCAACACTTTTAAATTAAGACTTCACCTGAATATTTCTAACAATGTGGACGTGGATCCCGGTACTGTAAGACAAAACAAAACAAAGGGATTATCAGTAAAATCAGATAAATTATGTCTTGGATTCCTTAATAGCAGATGGAAAACAGCTGTGCAGCAAAAAAATACAGATGTGATTGATAAAGTTATCTAAAATGAAAAAGTGGTGATTGTATCGTAATTTTGTAGTTGCTTGTTGTAATTACATCTCAGAAGATTATGGCAAATAATGTTTATATTGCCGCTTTCCTACACAGAGCACTAGTGTAAGCGAAAGCTGCTGGTATCATTCACAGCCACACACCTGAATGGTGTGTCACCTGCGTATTGCACACATAATTGTAGGATTGAATCAGCAAAGAGACTCTTACAATATGTTCTCAAGAGGTGACAGATCAAGCCTGAGCTCTACAGAAAAAGAAGAAAGCATTGAATATAAGACTTGCATTCAGCAGGTGACAAAAAGAAAGACTCCACTGACAAACCCAACGCGATCTGTTCAGTCAAGTAACATATTCCAATGAAAATGAGACTTCCATTGCTTTGTAGATAATAAACGTCAAAAGTCAAATTTGAAATATAAACATTTTTGTACAAACATTTTCAGTGGAGACCCAACATCCATTCAAAAGATAGTGAACTTGAAATGAACTTTGCATTTTTCTTCTTTTTTTATGTTCTTTATTTGGCTGACAAACTGCAAACTTGGCTTCTGCATTTGAATTAGGGCACAATTTTATCTCATGGAAATGTCAGCATGCATTTTAAATTGACTCGTGGCAGCTCTGTCTCGTGCTTGTTTCGAGAACTCTGTCAGTGTCTGCCAACAGGGCCAGTAACTTGGTCGGCTGAAACCCCACCAGGCCTCTCTGGAGTATTTGGGCTTTTATTTTGAGACAGCGGTTTAGAGAACTCCAAAACTAAACTAAAATGAAATCTTAATCTGTAAAGTGGTGAGGGACAACCTCTACTGGCTTCCCCTGGCGTGTAATACTTAGTTACACTTAATCGCCACCTTTACTTGTTAAAACAAAGCACACAGGTGTTGATTAGGCTGTCTTTGTTCGAGTTAAAGCAGGTGACAACCAACACTTCCTGCTTTTTATTCCTCTCTCTTTGAATGGGTTGCAGTGCTCTGTGTGCACATGCAACAGTTTAAGTGAAATATCCTCAATTTGATTATCTTTCAGGGTCTGCAGGAGAGAGACAGAATAAAACATGTTTCTTTATTATTATTCTTTATCTATTGTGGAGCCATTAGAACCACCAGCACTTCACCTGATAATCTAGTATTTAGCAGCGGCTGCCGTTGGGGAATCTGTCTTCATGGGGGTAAAGTTTATTATTATGATTGTTTTGTTACGGTTTTCTTGGCATGTGGTGATGAATGTGACGATGATTACTGATAAAAGTTAACACATTACACTGTTATTTAGGTATCAGAGACTAACACGGTGAAATATGGTTCCTATCGCTCTTTTTTAGAAGATTGAGGGGTCGATTTAAGGGAGTTGTTCTCCGTCCTTGTAGCTGTGATGTTGTCTGTAGTTAATCTGATGAGCTCTTAGTCTGTTTTTCTAAAATGGTTTTTGTCACATGTGTGTGGTCTCCGACTGAGTAATTATTAACTTTCTGATTGAACTTGGCAAACCAAACCATCAATTTTAAACCAATCGGTATCCAGGGAATAATTAATCAGAATTACTGACAAAGGACACCTTCGAGCGTTCAAACCAAAAATAATGAGGTAGTGATATTCGAGTCCCTATTTCTGCCTGCAAACACCCTCTCCTGAAATCTGGAGTGAACATAAGCTCAGCGGAGCTCTTATTTCATTAGCAGCTGGGTTCTGTGAGCATCGCCGGTATAATACAGGCTTTACAGTTCCCCTGGAGATTCCAGAGTGGCTGTGCCAAAAGTCAGGGAATGAATCACCATCTCTCAGTCTAATCCCTACTGCCACCTTCACACGAGAGAAGAGAGACTACACAGCTCTAGTCTTCGTGTGGGAAAGTACATGCAGTGCACCATTGTCTTGACGCATTGTCTTTATTGGAACACTGGATCAGGGTTTGTCAGCGTCCTCCACAGAGCCCACCTCAACCAACCACCCTGAGCCTCCAGAGGCCGTCACTCACCATTACCCGGCCTAATCACTGAACATGCTGCTGCCTGCCATTAATGGACTGACAGTGTTGTGCAGCATCTGGGATGTGAGTTGAGTGACACGCGGCTTGCTTTACTGAGCACCTTATTGGCCTATCGGTGCGGAGAGCTGTTTAGTGGTCTGTTGTGTGATCTAATAAGATATCCTGCCTTTTAGTCACCACGTGAGGAACGAGGGCTGTTCTTGAGGCTGAGTGGAACACCGCTGGGCAGAGAAACAACACTGGCCACGTCCGGTGTCACAGTGGATGAGGATATCTTTCTTTTTTATTAAATTCTTGGAAGGTTTGTCCCTCATCAGCTTTTTCAGCTGGTTAAGGGCAACATGTTCTCACTCCCAACGTGAAATATGGCACCTGGTCAGTGGCTTTAATCATCAAACAGTGATGGTCTTCCCACTCTCCCTGCATCAGTGAGGGGCTCCGCAGTGAAGTTAGCAATAATATGTAATATCCCACATGCAGTTTACCTTTCAAAATAAAACTTACAGTGACATATTATGACTTTTAGTATTACAGACGCAGATTGGTTAGGGGCACAAAAAATACTTGGGTTGGATTTAGGAAAAGATAAATTTGAGTTAGAATAACTACTTTCAATCTTGTACAGTGTAATATAAATATATCTTAGTATCATTTATGTACATTAACGTACTTACATAACATAAAAAACACATGACATTTGGTCACAAACAGGACACAAGCCCCATGTCATACACTACTGCGCTAGAGAGGCGCTTCAGGTATAAAACTTGACCAGGTTGCTGTATTTGACATTATGTGTCTTCCTCAGCTCCCGCCTCATGTGGGATCCCTCAAGGGTCGATCTTTGGACATATTCTATTTCTATTTCTACATCTGTTTTTTACTCCTCTAGTTGTACCTCTTTCACCATTGCTAAGCCGATGACACGGGCCTTTACATCTTGGATAAACCTTAAAACCTCAACAACCTTACCACCCTTCATGACTGTCGAACCTTTGCTACAAATGAGATGACTTAAATCCAACCAGAGCTCCTTGTGATCAGTCCAGTTTTACACTGACTCCCTCGCTACCAACAGCCTTGGATTGCACATGTATACGTAGGTACGTACAGTATGTATACTTGCATTTGAATGCATGTATTTTCATCTATATATGAGTCACGTTGAAAATATAAGTTTTAACGAATATAAAATAGAAAGACTGTTGGATATAAGAACACGGAGTACACGATGAACTGATGGACAGTCTTCTCTGACATTGTATAGATATCATGTGATACCTGTGTGCCTTGATATGCTATAGAAGTACAACAAACTGAAAATAGTTCACCACCGCATTGCAAACCTTCAAAATCAGTTGAAAAGCAAAAACCGGATGCCTGACACGAGTCTCTTGTTTGAACCTCGTTATGCTGCACTGCTGCCACAGTTCCCCCGCTGTACTGATATCAAAACACTGATAAAATCAGCTAGTCGATAGTTCAATCAATAGGTCAGTTTGGTTCTCACAGCATGTGTGGTTAATAAGACTATGCGTTTATTGAACGCAGGTCGATTTGCAGTCAGCCCTAGTTTCATTTCTGGCATTGATATGTTTCAGCCAGTCCCTGCCTGTCAATAATTGAAACGTACTCTCCAAAACATCTTTCCCAAACATCTCTTAATAAGGCACCCTGCGGCAATATGCACTGTGTTACGGGGAGAAAGAGAGTGTGTGTCAAGATGTTTTCTGTCTCCCTCCGTGCTCAGACGTCCATAGGAAAAAGGGAAGAATTTACTGTAGTACCCGTTTTGCCGCTGACCTAGAAATTAAGAGTCTGACAAGAACCACATAGAGAACTTCAGCCTCTCCCCATAGAGTGTCTATCATGGTAACTGGCAGAACCTTTCTTATAACTCTGAAAGCTCTCAGTGTTGGTGAAATCTGAATTTGTCCCTTTCATAGTCGGTGATCTTGACGGTTTCTTTTACTATGAAGTAGAGATTGGGCGAGAAAGGTTTTAAGGATAAGTGCGGCAAATCCTCGAATTGAAAACATAAAATCCAAGGAGGGACATTTTTCTTCTTCTTTTTTTTTTATTGACAGCCGTGTGTCCGTGTGAGCGTGGGCAGGTTACACCATCACCTCCGAGGCGAGAACAAGCTGGATTTCTATAAACTGTGGTCGTCACTTTGTAAAAGACGAAATACTGCAGAGCGTCTTTTACAGAACGTCGGCAAGAAGAGGAGAAGTAATTGTGTTGACTGTCCTATTTGGGGTTGAATCTTACAGTCTGTGTGTACACGATGTGTGTGCGCTCGAAAGTGAATATCATCTCACACCCCCATGCACACACACACACACACACAGAGCCTGGGGTTGAGCCATGAATCATTTTAGACAATAAAGGTGAGTGCAGCGAGTTGGACAAGAGACTAAAACCAGAGAAAACCTGTGAAGGCCTCTGCAGCTGTTCAACCACAGTCCATGTTGTGATCCTATTATTTAAATGTCCACATCTCCACCTCCACCTTAAAACACACATACCTGCATACACTCAAACTAAATCCAATCCTCTTGCCTCCCTAAACACACACATTAGAAACCAGTGACTGAATCTGCACAGTTGTAGTCAAGGTCCAAATAACGCTCAATTAAAACCGTTTTACTACAAACTAGTGGTATGTAAATAAGCCTGATGTAAATAGTCTTGAGTAGGAATTAAAATCCCATTTCATCAAATGAGTTGTTGACCTTCCCTCTGTAAGGGAAAATTATGCAAGCAGTGAACTCTTAAAACTATTATGCAAAACCGTTTCCTCCCCACATAATTTTCATCTGCGAATATGAATCATTAGCCACCCTTGTGGATAAAAAGAGGAAGGGAAAGAAAAAAAAAACAGAAATATCCTCATATCATTGCCATTAAGTTATTATTCAGGAGTGTCATCCGATGCACTACATCTACATTTGCCGTCACTGAATGTAAGTCACGGGGAGCGGTGTCAGACGCAGAGATAAAAATGAGTCCTGCTGAGGATATTAAATTATAAGGATATTAAAACAGCTCTTTGGTGGAATATGAGGTACTGTCTATGGACCGGAGGATTTTAATAACAATAAAGTATTGCTTTGGATATTCATAATAAAAGTGGCATGATCTTTTCAGGCTGCTTTCTTTCATTTTGAGAATTATTTATCGGTGTCTGGCGCACCGCGGCTCAATTAAAGTGACATTTGGAAAATCGAGCCTGTCTTCTTTATCCAGCTTTCTAATTTACATGCAAAGAATGGCCGTCGCTCCAACTTGAAAAGCCTGGCGATATTAATCCCCATGTACAGTGTGTTCCTTTTCATATAGTGCGTCCCGACATGACATTACAATCTTCAAAACGTTTTCAGCCTGAGAAAAGAAAGTCGGCGTAAACTAATCAATAAAGCAATGACCGGACGAACGATTGTGAAATGTCAGCTTTTAGTTCGGCTCATAAGATTTTTGCCGTGCAACAAAAACAATAAATAAATGAAATAACATTTTTGGGAAACTGAGGATGATTACTGTTTTTATTTACAATTGATAAAAGACTTAAAATTTTAAAATAAAGGATAATAATGTCATCAAAAACCTTTAAAAATGTATTGAGAAGCAAGTAAGTTAGTTAAGTTTCGATGCTTAACTCCATCACTGGTTATTTATGACAGAGCAGCAGTAAAATGAAAATCAAGACAGTGCTGTGACTGAAAAGATGAAAATGCAAACACAGTTTACTGCATCAAATCCAGTTATTCATGTGTACATATATAGCATATAAAATTACGTTCCTCTGCAGGTTTGTATCACAATCACGTTCTGAATACAGGCTACTTTTTTTTATTTATATGTGGCTTCTGTTTGTTGACTGGATTAGCATCCCATTTATCCGCTCTGCTTTATTCTTTGTACTCTGTATTTTGTTGTTTCTGTCTCTTTTTTGCCAAGTACTTCATGTTGTTGAGTTTGAACAGTGCTCAGTAAATCAGCTGTATGCATCATTAGCGGTAGCATTGTTGCACCCAGCAGGAAGCACAAATAACATCAAAGAACGTGTATCTGATAACCGAGCGGAGACAAACAGCAGATAACACCCGTTTAGTTGTGAAAGTAGTGTTAATTGTCATAGAAGAGCATTTTCAGGCAGCGCCCAATTAACGATGCATGCTTTAAGTCAGAGGAAGGTCACGTCAGATATTAATATGGCTGCTGCGTGCAAGCCCAGTGAGTTTCATCCCTAAGTTGCCTTGGATGGCACAAAAAAAAACAACTGTTCTTTCTCTCTAAATATGAAAAGAGTGAGGCCACACCGGCTCCAATAGGTGAGGAAAACACTTTTCAGATGTCTCTTCAGCTAAAGTCGCTCCTCATGAATGATAAAAGCTACAGAGAGATAAAACAGAAGCATGTTGTCGGCACTTGTTTTACCCAAACTGCTGCTTTTTCTTGCAATTTCACACGGTGCAGTAAACTTTGGGAGCATCTTGAGTTGAACAGATTTCACTGCCGATCAGTTGTATTTATGGTAACGGTGCTTTGTTGTATTGTTTGTGTTCAGATGTTTTTAGAAAGTGCAATTATAACAATTAAGATGAATTCAGACACGACTGCCACACAGTGACTCTACTAAAGTTCAATTCTGAGACACTTGGAGACCCCGTTGCTGTGTTTCAATTCAGGGTCTGCATCCTTCGAAGGACCCGGTCTTTGCGGTCTTCGAGGGCGAGTCCTTCAGAGAGACCTTGTTAGATGGGACGGTCGAGCCTACGGAGCATTTCCTGGCTGTGTCACTGTCAAGTCCTCCTCTTGTTCAACTTCCAAAGGACACAAGGACAACTCAAACTTCCGACTCAATCACTTTTATTTTCCTTTTGGTTTTGTCAGTTGATTGGTCTGTTCAGTTAATTAGGTTGTAAACCTTTAAAGACAGAGAAACAAGAGTCACCATTTTAATTAAACATTTTAATTTAACATCTTAATGAATTAGCCACTTAAGCCTCTTAAATGGAATAAAGAAAAATCTCATTTCATGAATTTTCCACATTGTTTATTAAAGTTTTAACATTTAACTTTGTATTATCCTTTTGTATCTTGTACTTTTAATTTTTCAAACTCAAAATGAAATATTATTTTAGCACAACCCATTTAACACAAAATCAATGAAGTCAACGCTGCAATGTGTTCCTTAACCAATCTACACAGCAGTTAAACATAAACTGGTGCACTCTGGGAAGTGTGGTTCTTTGAGACCCATTCCTGAGATTCAGCTCAACAGTCACCAGATGTTTTACCCGTTACGTCACGATTTCTGCCGCCCAGGCCCGCAAAAGTGACGATCTACACCACGCGATGTCGCCATTTTGTCTCTTTCTTTCTTTTTTTTCGGGCGCTCAAAGACTCTTGGGATATGTGAGGCCACGAAGAGGAGCCTTCGGATTGGGACAGCCTTCGTGCAGCGTAGTGACACAGTTGGCCTTCAAATGCTCCTCTGAAGGATGCAGACCCTGAATTGAGACACAGCATGTGTTTATCTGATAGCTATAGTTTATGGTTACCTGGAGCATGATGGAGAAACATCCAGGTGAACTCCACTGACCAGACGGACCAAACTTGAGGGGCTTGTAGTGCTGCCCAGTTCCTACAAAATAAAATACTATCTCAATAACATATTCAGAAGAACACTATGAATAGCTTCCCCACGACTTTATAATGCAGTTGTAATGTAAAGAATCTGAATCCACTTCTTCCGCTGCTGCTCAGTTTTCAGCTCTTTATGTGAAACCTTTGTTGACTGCCACTTCTTCCCTCCAGCTTTGTGGTTTTTTTTACCCTCTGTAGACTCTGATAAAGAGCAGGCGTACAGCTCTGGGAAATCTCACACAAATAGAATGAGTTTCTTTTCTATGACTGAGAATCAGCAGACTCTCATTGCATTTGTCAAGCAGGATGGCATCCATCGATTGATCAGCCGTGTGCAGCCACACCATGACAGGTTTGTAAAGGTTGAGTCGGATCCAACTTTGCCTTGGCAGGCCTGTCGGCGGCCGTGTCTCAGGCAAAAAGTAGTTTTATTCCAATGAGGCCGCTCACTGCTCTTCCTTCCACACCGCTCCTTTCATTATTTATTTTATGTAGTCGTTCATAGCTTCTAGGCTTTATTGCCATATAATGTGAAGACCTGATGCCCAGTTCAATAATTTAAATGAGGATTGACAAGTTTTCATTTTCTCTGTCTGGATCTGGAAACAACCAAGCAAAACTAAAGTTTCTGAGGTCTGTCTAAAAACAATCAAGTGTTGATATGAACTTTGAAAGAGGCTGTAGTCATTAACCCTGTTCACACTGACTATTCAGGGATCTTTTGCTTATGGGTTTTCTACAGAAGTGGTGGGAGACCAACTTCAGAAGAAGAAGATATGCACTCGATTTGTCTTATTTGAATACTGAAGCCTCCCGAGCTGCAGAGAAACAGATGTTTTTGCTTTAAAAAGATAGTCTGTGGACTTTGTCTCCACAGACATAAGCACAGAAATCTCTCTCAAACTTCTTGTTCAGACTAATAGAATAGTAAGAAAAGCAGCGAGAAAGCGAGCTTTGATAAAGAAAGCTGCACATGACAAAGAAAATACAAAGACCAAAACACAAAAGCTGACTAAAGTACAATCAGAAAAAGCAAATTACAAAGCAAAAGACAAGGTAGAGAACAGGAATAACATGAGGAAAGAGGAACGACAGGAAGAAGGAACTGGGAGGACCAGAACACCAGAACAGAACAGAACAGAACAGAACAGAACTGTAGAAGGCTGGTAGGGATCATTGGACACAACGTAGCCGAATTCAACTTTAAAAATAAATTCACCAACACACTGAACAGCACGTATTGAATTTTGCTTCTATTTCATTAATGGCACTACAGTGTTTTTTTTTTAAAGGCGCCCTGTTGGAGTCCTGTGTTCTGCTGGAAGCCTTTTGTATTGAGCGTGCTCCATTTCAAAGCTAATGTTAGCTGCTGCTGCTGCCGTCTGTTAGCAGAGCAGAGAGAGGAACAGAGACGAGGCACTTTGAGAACATGCATGAAGTCACATCCATTTTTGGACTTCCGAAGTCTGTAACAAAGACCAAGAAAGACGGTTTTTTATGTCATGTTACAATCTGCTTACAGATGGTCAATACAAATCTATTCATTCGTGTATACTGCTCTAACTTTAGAGTTCCTTTAAGTTCAGACGGTTAGTGTACACATAAAATCATTCTCCGTCACTCACAGTAAACATGATGACTCCTCAACATGTCCAAAAAGAGTGAAGTCTACTAAACTACGACGCTGTTCTCGGCAGTTTGAGCAGCATTCGTATATGAAACTCTGCACATTCCCGTCAGCAGCATATTTCCTCTGAGGTTAAACACTCAGAGGATTCCCAAACAGTCATGGCGGGGACAGCCGCGCGTTTAAAAGGGAATGAAAGCACTGACTGTGATAGGCTGTGACTGACAGACTTTAATGCAACCGCCTATAATATATGATAATGTATTCTTTATGATCCCACACAATTTGCCCAAGTGCACCGCTGAGGGAGCCCGGCCATAAAAAATTACCAAAGGTCATTTGGCACGCTCTCGAGACGCCGGTCAGGAAGCGTTTGATTGCGATCTGGCTGCAGAGCCCTCTGTGCAGGAAGTAACCTCTGTCCGCAGCATCAACCTGTGGCGATAAGGAGATCAAAACAGATGCTACGCAGGCAGAAAGTACAGACAGCTGCATCCTCTCAAGACAGTATGGACAACATGACGCATCAGTAAAAACACACAGTCAGCCAGAACGTCGGTCGTCTGTATGTTTGTATGTTTAACATGTGAGCATTTCCAGT
This sequence comes from Diplodus sargus, assembly GCA_903131615.1. Taxonomy (NCBI): domain Eukaryota; kingdom Metazoa; phylum Chordata; class Actinopteri; order Spariformes; family Sparidae; genus Diplodus; species Diplodus sargus. Next base: position 560,084 of record CAEMYA010002120.1, read on the forward strand.
TTTTTTCATGATGTGATGTTTGGAATTTCATCCTGCTCCTTCTTCTATCTGTGTGTGTATGTGTGTGTGTGTGTGTGTGTGTGTGTAGCCGGTGTGGTGAAGGTGGGGGTACACTGACCTTTCTCTGATGGATTGTTTTCTCCCAAATGAAGACATAAAGGAGGCGGAGGGAGCGATGGGGAGAAGGTCTACGTTTGTGTGTGTGTGTGCGTGCGTGCACCCTGTAGAAAAGAGGGGAAGGAGTTCAGAGTACCAAGAGATGAGCTTCTGCTCTGCCATGTAATTATGTACTCCTCTCTCACCTCCCTCCACTCGCCCCCCTTCTCCAATTCCGCGTCGCCTCTCCTTCTTACGCGCCTCTCATTCTGCAGCAGCTCCCAGCTGAGCCGCAGGTGGTGGCAATCTCTGGTCTGTCCCGCCGCTCTGACTGTATACACAGAGAGAGCTGAAGGCTGGAGGGCTGCTGCCCAATAACACAGGCTTTACCTCTCAGACGGCACGACCGCACTCACGCGCCTGGAGGAACAGCTCAGACACACAGCAGCACATAACACTCTTGGATAGATCGCTTAAACACGGGCCCCACATGTGTTCATGTAAACAAACATTCACACCCTTTATTCAAACAGTTTACCGGCGATGAAATTCAGTCTAATCATAATACTAACATCCCTTCACACTGGTCAGAAAACCCACTGTGAATGTGAACAGTCAGCATCAGTAATCACAGGTATTTATCGTCTCCACCTCAGATCAGCTGTAATTTGAACACCTCGGTGGAAAAACGTTAATATCCGCCTCTCCTCATGCTTGTTACTATGATCCGGTGTTGAATACAAGACTGCTGGCATGTTAATACTTTTAAATCCGTCTGGCAATATGAAAGAAGTTAATCCCCGATTTGTGGCGGGTTTACTTGCATTTAAAACAAAAAAAAAACTGTACATAAACTAACTTCTGTGTGAAAGTGGTGTATGGAAGCTCAGATGAAACACTCACGCAAAGAAAGTCGCAAATCCAACAAAAGCAATAAACCAAAAAAAAAGGAAACCTTTGGCCTGCACATGATTTCAAGAAGGCAATTTTATAGTGTAAACAGAGTTTGCACGTTCTCCCGGTGCTTGCGTGGGATTCAAGTGTCCCCCACCATCAGAACATGTACATTAGATTGATTCTTCAGTCAGCGCCCGTAGACCAAGACACTTCTTCCTCAGGATGGGTTAAATGCAGAGAACCACTCCCAGCACGTTCTATATTGTCTGATATGTGACTTAAATAAAGATTCTTCATTACCCGTCTTTAATCAGATCGCCTTTAAATGAATGAGTCGGTTCTGACACTGCATCAGTCTCGTGCAGTTTGCATGTGGTTTCATCACATCGTTTTTACATTTTCACACATTTTTTTCCCCCCCTCATCTCTAAATTTATCTCATAATTTGAATACGTCCAGCTTCCCTGCGTCTGCCTCTGAAAGGTAATTTTGTTCTTTACATGAAAAATGGTTCAGGATAGAAAAGGGCTGATGAGTAAAAAA
>CAEMYA010002120.1:562854-572860 GCA_903131615.1 Diplodus sargus
GGGGGGCGCGATTTATCGTGCGCGCTGGGCGTTAACACACCACCGCTAAGAACAGATGCAGTGCTTTAAACAGATAACGCGCTGGAATAAGATGGAGCATTCAGATTAGCTGCGGTGTCAAATGAATTGCATGCTCTCGAAGTCACCGCGGAGTTCTAAAACAGTATCCTCGGTATCAGATCTGCCCTGGGTTTTGGCATGACAGTGAGTAAATGAAGCGTGGCCTTCGCATGGGCTGCTTCCACACGGGAACCTTCAGCGCGCCTCCTGTTTGACAGCGAGAGCCTTCACATGCAAACACACCGAGCACACACACGGGCGCAAGCACACGGAGGCGAGCCGCACATGTTTTTCCCCTTCTCGAACTAATCAAAAAGGCTCCTCGTCTGTCAGTCCAAAGCTAACATTTGCTTTCAGTCGTTTCATTAAAAATCTTACATGTGAGAAATTTTATTTCTTAAAAAAAGACAGATTCTGTTTGGTGGATCCTTTAACTTCACGGCCTTTCATCAGGGTCTGACAGGCGTTACCCGGAGAGCGAGAGCGTATAACTTTATACTTTTTTTTTTTCCTCCCTCTTCTGTGAAATTCAATTCCGCTCTAATATCCTGGTATTAATGTCTAATTTTCTGCACCATGACCGTGTTCACTAGCAAATTCCATTTTTGCTTCAGAATGAAAACATTTAGGACTTCAATTATGTGAGGGGTAATTACAAATGCATGCCTGTAGCTGCATTAATGCTGTAATAATATGCCTAATGTGGAAAAAAAAAGAAAGTGGTTTGAAAATGAGATATCACCAACAGTGTCGCTGAGTTTTTCCACTGCAGCTCGAGATTCTTTTTCCTTTAACGCAGTGAGAACGACGGCAAAACGTCTCAGAAGCTTCTGCTCCGCCCTCGTTCGCACACTCTGCCGGGTCAGCAGCTTAAATCAAACGACCAAGAGAGCCTTTTTATTTTGTTGACTTATGAGAAGTATTGATTGAGTGCTACGGCTCCAAGTCCCGACTTTCTCCTTAATAACTTAATCACATTTCCTCACTAAGCAAATTTTTTCACCGCCGACGCACCCGAGGGAACACGCGAATGCATCCGAGCATCTCAGAACGGACCTTGACGAATCAATGGCCACTTAATTGAAGTTTCCATTTGCTCCTGAATATTGTGTTTGAGGTGGCGAGATCCCAAACAATGCGCCGCCCTCGCCCCCGCCGCCGACCTTTCAGCCTTTCAGCCTGGCAGCCATTAGCACCAGAGTCCTCTTGTGTGGCGGGGAGCCGATGACTGCAGCTCTTTATTGATGGGAATGTTTATGAATATTTGAAGGCCCTTTCAACCTCGCATGAGAGGAAACAGGGAATGAGCGGCCTTTGTGGGTGGCATTTACGCTGCCACAGCACAATATGCTCCTCCTCTTAGAAGCCCTTTATAACAGCTATGTGAATCCTCCGCTGTGGCGAAATGTCAGCGTAACCCAGAGGCCCAGCAGCCACACCCACAACAATGGTCTAATTCACATCGCACCCTTTTCTTCCTTCTTACTATCGATCTATTTAATATGAATGATTTCTAAGAAATCCGACAAAGACGGCCGCAGCGGGAGGAGGCTGCATCCGGAATCATTACTCCGCTGATTGATCGTACAGCAGATGGCCTCCTTTGTGTGAGTGTGCACATGCGTCTGTAGTGCATATTAAGCAGCGCCCGTGTATGAAGCTCTGAAGGCAAACAAACAGAAAAGAAAATGAAAGAAAAGATGACCAGAGGTATATGGAGAGAGGCGCCCACGCAGCGGGGGGGGGTTGCTGCCAGGTCAGGACGATTCGCCCCTCCGCCGGCTCTCTCCACACCAGTTGCTTTTGGAGTAAATCCAGCTCCAGCCGCCTCCGGTGAAAACAGAGCTGACCTTTTTCCAGCACTCGGAGCTGTAGGATATGGACCCTGAAAGGGCTGTGATCCTCGTCTTGGCTTCTCTCTCGTTGATTTTTATTGCTTTCTCTTGTTTTTCGGAGCGATTCAATCAGCACAGTGCGCACGGCGTGGTTTGGAATTTGTGTCCTGGCTGTGACACATGCATGTTAGCATTCCGCCAACAGGGTTGTAGCACAAGGGGAAGCTAATTTATCCTCCATTGGACAGTTATGTGTTCGGGTTTTTTCGCTCACTGCCACCACGACAGGCATGGAAACATCCCAAGAAAAGTTGCAGCCTGCCCTGTCATCGCCCCCCACAAGCTGACCCATGTCACTCCGCCCACACGGCTCCTTCTGGCTGCTTCCATCAAACTCAGAGCTCTGCTGCTGGCACAGAAGGCTGCGATACTGTTGGTGTAGGAACTGAAAGCTTATTTTATTGCAGCACTCACTGTAAGATGCTCAGAACTAGCACATCAGCTGAATGGCTGTGATGAAAATGTGACACCGGAGACGTGAGGACGGTTTTCCACAGCCCACACGGCTGTCTCCGAAAAAAACAAAAAGATAAAGTGATTCATTTTGTTCAAAACCGCCAATATCAGACGCTGTCTATCAACCGGGAGACAGCATGCCAATGTTCATATTATCCCCTTATCTGTCTCACATTTTATCTGATAATGCAAAGGGAAAAGAAGAGACGCTGATGGTGCGCTCAGTGGCTTTTTGGTCGTGACACCGTCCGTCAAACTCTGTTCCCTGAGGAGCGTATCGCATTTATATGAATAGTTTTATCACTGGAGATGAGGTCAGAAGTTAGATGGATATAAACTTTTCCTCTCCAGGATTCGCAGGGAAATTGAGAAGACACCGGGAATACACCTAATGTCATATCCTAATGTGTGTTAAAAATAAAAGAGGAGCAAACACCGTGATGAAACAGATCATTAAGCCTGAGGTGAAGTCATCTCGATGAACTCGGAGAGTCGCTCTCGTTTTATATTAACTTCTAAATCTCTCACTTTAGAGGCAGAGCAACTTCGGGCTGCCTTCATTTTTTCACATTATGACCTTATCCCTCGGTACTGGGGGAGAGACTGTCTCTCCGGAGCCAATCTCCACACTAATGTTAAAATTTTAGGAGCGAAGAAAATTGAAACTAGATTGTGAAAAGCTGACAAATAGGGAGAGCGTCTCCCGACCGTGCTGTTTGTCACAGACTGCAACATCCGAATTGAGCTCCAGTGTACGTGCTACTGTAATGAATGATGCCTCCCAGGTTCCATTCGCAATTAAGGTTAATTAGCAGACGTACAGTCGTCTTTAATATCTACTGGCTGTGGATTATTGCGCGGCTGTATGACAGAAAGACACCCTATGGACCGGCACTCGACACAAACCCAAGGTGAGATTATGCCAATACCAGTAATTAGCTTACATTTGGTCTCTCTGGTGAACCCGAGCGGTTCACGTCACTCAGCGCTGCAGACGGGATCACATTTACACCAACAGGAGATACACTGGCTTGTTAAGATGACGCCGTGCCGTCCTCCCCGCTGAAGCTGTGGGTGGATGTGTAATGTGCCTTCACCGCTGACACACTGTCACTTACTGTACGAGTGTGGGGACGAGGACAGGGGTGTTACATTGGCCCATCGCGGCACAGCTGCCACCACTTCCCATCGAATTCCCACTTATTCTCAGAGTCACTGACTGAAGTTTGTATGTTTCCTGTACATTTCTGAAACTTAGCGTTTGAAAAAAAAAAAGGGGTGGTGCAGTTTTCAGTGTTTGCTCACTTCTAAAAGAAAGTTGCTGTTCACAGGAGACAGAACGTGTCACTGCTGCCGTCTCTTCTCCATAATCTGAACGTGTGTCAGTGGGTCACTAACAGTTACTGTGATGCTTTTGTTTTGTAAGTTGTGAACATTTGGTGATCAAATCTGACAGCTGCTGTCTGGTTCTGCAGCATGGACATCAGCAGAATGTGAATGGGTGAGCCTAGAAGAGACAGAATGTAACTAGATTTACTCAAAGTTAAGTTAAATTTTGAGATACTTCAGTTGAGTATTTCCACTAATTTACACTTCCTACCTACTATAAACATATCCAGTATAAGCTGAACACTATAATACGCCAACTATAAGAAGTAATACTGATAAAAATTAAAAAGTAAATGAATAAATCAGCCCAATCGAATAAATATTTGCACTTTACGTTTCTGACAAAACAGGAAAAAGTTGTAACTTTACATTTCTTTAACTTTCAATTTCTATTTGATCTTGTGACACATTGTGCTTATGGCACAAAAACCTCTTGGTTAGGGTTATGAAAAGATCATGTTTTGGTGTAAAATATACATTTTTTGTGAACACAAACATGGCTAGAAATTGTCCCGGGATCTACGATTTCCACATTCTGCAGATTTCAATATGGCACAAACAAGAACGTTGTCAGTGGTTTGCAGGAATATAAACACTCTGACGACTGAGCAGAGTAAATTCATGTTTTTAGCACGACACCACACAGCAGCTTTACTGCCTTTACATCGGCAAGGCAGATAAATATCTCATCTGTAACTATATCTCAGTTATAACCCATAACTATGAAAGGTAAGCTCTTCTCCTGAGCACAAAAGACATTAACTTCTGATCGAAGGTCTCCTTTTCCACTTTCATGAAGCACACCGGGCTTATGTCCCCCATTTGGCTTAATTAGAACAGTGCTTCATGCCTCCCTGGTAAATGTTTTCATTCTGAATGCTCGATATGGGCCACGTGTACACCAGAGAGCCACCTTTAACGCAGGATATGGCATTAGATAGTCAAATGAAGCAGCTCGCGTTACATCAAAGTGCCGTAACCTTCAAAATGATGGAAACGCTCAATGGGAGGCACTCGTTCCATGCTGGCAGGCGGGGCAATTACTGCGCTCCACTGTGGGGGGATGAAAGGTGCAACCTGGCACAAATAACACTTAAAAACTTCCCGTCTCCTCGCTGAGCTAAACGTGATCGAAGAAACTCTCGCAGTTAACCGGGTCTGAATGCAGGATGGGTTGTGAGGCATTGACTGGCAGATAAAAGTCAAAGGCTTGAAGTTTGGAGTTGGTTACTGGGAAGTTTAGGGCAAGAAAGCACCTTTTTCTATTCTGCTCCGTACAGTGTTATTAGACAAGATGTGAAAAGCCGACTTTCCCTTTCAAACTGCTGTTGCGGTGCTCTTTTGAGCAAGACAAATGCAAGCCCACATCCATCATATTGACCAGCAGTATGAAGGTGATGCACACTTTTATTCTAAAAGATAAAAACTAATCCTGTTCATTCCCCCGAATACCAGAGGTTAAAGCCGCATTCATCGATTTTTCCAGTATGTTTTTCATTTTTTTTGTTATGTTTTGTCTCCTCTAACTCTGGAGGAAAATATCCTCGGCTCTTTACCAGCTCAGCACTGCATTATGTTCACCAGCTAGTCCCTTTATCTGTCTGTTTCTTTCCTTGCACTGAAAAACATCTGCTAGCTCCTGCTGGAAACACAAGCTAATGGGAGCAGTGAGAGTGAAGCCGAACTGTAAAGCTGCCGGCTGTAAAACCAAAACAATGAGCTGAAAGACGCTATAAAAGCTCCGTAAAGCTGCAGAGCTGGACGATAATTCTCTGCTAGATCATCCTTACGAGCGACGCTTTTCACGTTTAACACAGCAATTTGACTTATTGTTAATAGAAAGATTATTGATTGGCGCGGCTTCACAAAAAGGCAGGAAAAAAAGGAAGATATTAGCAGCAGCGTCCGTCTCTTTGGACACTCCCGTGCTGAAGACCTAATAGAATTACTCGTCCATTTTCGGCGGGAGCATTGTGAAGATTAATGACAGGAATTAAGTCTATAGCCATGTCATACTTCAGCTCTTTAAGTTCCTGTGAATATAAAAATTGGCCATGGGGAATAACATTATCATATCAGCTGCTAATCTCACCTGCTCATTGCTGCTGTCTGACAGCCATTATTGTGGCTGGGCGGACATTGTTCTTCTTAAAAGGAAGCTGTGATTGCGCCGACTGTGGCCCGTGCTGCTCCCTCATTTTTATAAACTCCCTCCTTTTTTCTTTCCTGGTATTAATGTAGCGCAATATTATTTTTGGTGGAATGGTTAAGCGTGTCATTTATTCATTACCTGGCCAATCCCCGGCAGGCTGAGCCTCCGAGCCGTCAGGCGTAGACCCACAAGCCGAGGCTGTAATAAGGTTTTAAGAGTCTGTCATTAATAACGCGGCGCTGACAGGACGCAAAGGCTGATCTATCCTGGTTGGTATGTGGGTATGTGGGCCGCCATCATTAGGCGGGACGGCTGGCAAGGCGATTGACTCGCTCCTCTCCCTCCTCAGTGAGCAATTGGCTGTTGCCTTTTAGCTTTCGGCTGCTGCGAGTCTCCTACAGGTCTGTCAATCATCCGAGTGACAGCTCATCTCCCTGGTAGCTCGTGTCATCCCCACTCTGTTGTTCACTTAAGGCCGCCGTGGACAGCTCGCTATTAGATTGATGCACAGGACAGATTAATGGGTTAAGTAGCGTGAAGATGCTTCCCGATGCACAGACAAGGAGCTCAATCTGAGGTTCGAGCCCCGCTGGGACAAAACACTTCAAGTGCACTTTATTTGGTCTCACAGAGCGTTGATCTAAAAATGGTATAGAAAATCATTAAAAAAGGGCCAAAAAAACCTGAACATAATAATGTGATTCACAAGCTTTTTTCCTGCTTATTACCTCCGGAATCTGAAACTATAAGTAATACAGTCATCAGTCAACTTTCCATTACAATACTATTAGACCAAAGCAGAAGAAGAAAGTGCAATCAGATGACATGATTAAAAGAGCATCAGTCAAACCTTAAACGGTGGAAAACCGCTTGGAAGACATGACAGGAAAATGATATTCATGTTTTATTTTACGGTCTCCTCATTCACTGCTGCTGCTACTACATCAGTGTTGTATTCAAGTCAATTGGAAATGCCAGGAGAAACACTATCTACGCTGTATGACTTCTGATGAAGTTGGGCTCCAGACAATGGAAGACCACAATTCAGAGACGAGGTCAACCACTGATTTCTTCCTTATATCGACACAGAAATCAGTGGGAGCTGCTTCATTTGTTCATAATATCATCAGCCCGTCAATCACACAGTGGAAAACATGAAATAAGATAAAAATCAGTGGTTAAGCTACTCTCTTAAAATGCTTACAAACCAGCCCCAACCTAAATAAAAATGTAGACAAAACACTCTGTATATCTACAGGGAATGTATTGGATGATAAACAAATGCTTCTTCTAGGGATAAACTGAAAACCTGCAGGTGTCCAGCTGTTTGGAAGGTGAGCAACACTTGAAGCAGGTCGCCTCGTTGACTGGTGACTTTCTCGATCAGCTGTGCTGAAGAATAAACACAATTTCCCTCGACTAGAATGAAACAAGGCAGCAAAGAAATCTCAACAGGGGCCCGAACAGGCCGGAGTTAATGGCTGGATGAGGTCTGCAGTGTGACCCGGGTGCCATTCTCCGCCTCTCTTAAGCCTTCATCACACCCTGATTGGGAGGGGGAGCGCCCCAAGCTGCTTCCACTCATTCATTAGGGGTCAGTCTGCAGCACCCTGCACACAGGTGATCCGAATCCACTGCCATCAGTCCAGCAACACGTCTTACGCAGCGTAGCTACACTCTGAAGTGTGTTCTTTCAGTTTCTGGAGGCATTTCTTCATCAGAAGACATACGACGTGTAGATATGTTGGGTTTTAGTGGTTTTGTGTTCAACACAGCCAACTCAGTGATGCAACAGCCTTCCTTTTATTCTCATGGTTCCTTTCTGTGTATCAGGAAGTTATATTGGAAATCGATTCTGTTAAGCCTCAGTTTTATAGTCACATCTCCTTCTCAGAGTGTTGGCATTAAACTGAGAGGTGTGTTTATGATTAACCCACCTAAAATCTCCAATATCACAAAAAGCCGATGTTATTTCTTGTTGAAATGTGAAACAGAAACCGAGCGGGACACTTTGTACCCTCAACCCACACGAGTGGAAAAGGAAACATCTGAGCTCAACACCCGCGTGCACGTGCACTCAGATACAGACGGAGGCATTCAATAATAAAAAAAAAAAGGTCCCATGAGGCTCAATGATTCATTGAACCTTGGTGAATAATGGAAGGACAACATTGGTGGACGGCTGTAAGCACAAACAAAATGAGTTCCTCCCCTAAAATGAAGTGCATTAAAAACACTTGAGTCTATAAATACAGTAACAGTGGAGTTTGTAAAAATATCCACCGCAAAGACACACGAGCGTCATAGAAATTTCATTCAGATATGACTAATTTGTTTTTCACAGATAGACTTTGAAGGAGATGTTATTTTCTGCCTGGAATATGTTCAGTAGCTTTTTTTCCTTTTTTTCTCTGTTTCTGGAGGAAGTTGTCTGGCAGCGGTGAAGACGACGGTGGGCGGTGGAAGGTTCAGTTCTGGCTACCGATAACACTCTGGTCAAAGTTCAGGGAAAATTGTGGTTTTTCTTCCTTTATACAAAAAAGAAAACCAAAAAAAAATAAATCCTAATTGATTTTCTTTTGCAGATTAGTTGTGTGTAAATTGATTTTCTTTCTAGGAGATGTGGTCCTGGGAGATAATTGGTAGCTGATGTATTCTTTAAATTTTCAAGACGTAGGGGGTATTTAAATGAAAATTATAAATAAAAAGCAGCCATATGAATGACTGACCTCGCTTCATGAATAATTATACTGCGAGAGGCTGGCAGAGCGTCTCAAGTCTTCCCACTTCTCTCATCCGTTTTATTTCGCTGTCATATTTGGGTCACATATTGTTCTGTTGCACTCCGCTGGTGTTCTGTTTCTGTTTCTTTACGTCTTGTTTTTTTCTCCCTCTCTCTCTCTCCTCTGTCTTATTATCTTGCGTGTCTGTCGCTCTGCCCCTTGGTGTCATTTCTTTTTCTTTTTCCTTCACTCTGCTCTCCATATCTCTTTTTTCCTTCTGTCTTTCTTTCTTGTTTACACCCCCACGCCCCTCCCCCCCGTGCAGCCCACCAGGGTTTTTTCTCTGACTGTCCTGGTTGTCGACGTTGCGCAAACTAAAGAGCTGGTACATTTGTTATAAGTCCATTGTCAGCCACTGAGCAAGGCGCTGAGTTCAAAGTGAGCCCCATTCAATAACACAGATCTCCCATAGAGCCGGCGCTCTTGCAACGCACCGCCGGCCAGACTCCCGCTCGGCCGGAGCCCTCATCAGTCGAACCTGCTTTTCATGCAACATCAGAGCTGTCAGTCGATCAAGCCGCGGAGGGGTAGAAGCCGGCCAAGTTCTTGCAGCACAATCTCATAGCACAACAGAACAAAACAAGACAACAAGACTGTTTCATAAAAGGCGAGCAGCCACAGCGGCAGGACTACTTTCACTTTTTTTTTTTTTTTTTTNNNTTTTTTTTTTTTTTTTTTTTTGCAGGCAGTTCACTGATGCTGTGAGTGCAATGATGAAATAAGCTTAAAGTTTTAGGTCAGCGGCATCAAACAGCCGGCGGCACAATAACAGTGTCGGGAAGGCTACATAGTTTTAACCTAAGATGATTGGGCATGCCGCTGAAGTGTACACTTTCCGCAGCAACACAAGCCGAAGCTCGGCTGCCCAGCAGAGCCGCCGTCCTCCTCTGTTCATCAGCAAATAAGCTTCTCTGAGGCTGTGGAGAAACTTCGTCCTCCAAAAACACGTCCACCGTCGCCAGGCTGCGATGTCCGATGCATCACGAAATGTTGTTTCGAAAGTGCAACCTGCGTGCATTTTATTGCATTTCATAATTATTTCAATGACTCGAGTTCAAGTTTGTCTGCCAGCTGTGCAGCGATGACTTTGTTGTACTAAATGTACCTTGATGGATGATAATTCCAAGAGGAGTTGAGTTTTCTCTTTGTGCAAACTACTGTAAAGTTGCCGCTCTTGATATTCTCTATTTGACTCTGAAGCACTTAAGCCATTGTCTCCTCGTACCAACTTATTTTACAGTAGAGTGCATACTCAATTTTGTAGTAGCTCG
>CAEMYA010002120.1:589002-599551 GCA_903131615.1 Diplodus sargus
GTCATGATGGGGTTTAGAGGGGCTGCTGAAGAGCGAGGTTAATATACCCGGCTGCTTAGCAAAACCACAAAGTGACATCGTCCTTTGTCAGAGAAATTACCACATGTTTTTTATTCACAGATAAAATGTGAATGCGGCACTGATTTAAGCGAAATGTAATCACAGTTATTGTCTGCGCCTCGCACCCTCTTGTCTCTTTCTTTGACTTCACTCATGTCAGCCTCTCATAAATATACTGTGGCTTCATTAATCATAATGTAGCTTTAGAGGAGCATAGCCATGCGTGACCTTTATCAGCGTCTATTGATGAGCAGACAGAACTGCGGCGACATTGTCAGAAGGGAAAAAAAAGGAAAAAACCTCCACGACCCGTATCATAAATCTAAAGCCCGTAATTACCCTGTTCTCGATACAGACAACAAACAATACCGACTAATAAGGTGTAATTAGGACACGGAGCCAGAAACAGAAATGTCAGATGGATACAGAAGCCGTCACCGTGCAAAGTGCAGCAGTAATGAAACGGCTTTGTCATTTGGCTGGAGAGGAAGACATCTCGGCTCTGACATGCTCGAAACCTTTGTAGGTGGCATGTCTTCTGATGCCAGCCGCTCGCTCGTGGCACTGCGCTCCGTCGGTGAGCAGTGCTGGAGGTGTGGAGTGGGAGAAGCAGTGACACTGGACTCACACTGCCAGATACCTAGAGAAGTGAGATCACTTCTACAGGAGCAAACACACGGTGATCTAGATAGAACCACAGTGGACGTGCCGTCCAACAACTTCCTGCACTAAATGGGGGCTTTGGCTGTGATTGAAAGTATTTGTTAATGTTATTATTAAGTAAAGATGTAAAAGATCTGCATTTAAACTGTCACGAAAGTAACAGTACAAAAGCATTATCAGCAAAATGAACAAAACAAGCCCACAGGAAGAAAAAAACACACCCCGCCCCCGTCAGCAGTTCTCCTCAGCGCCACAAAGACTTGCAGCGTATTTTAGTGAAATGTTTTGGTGCTCAGGCCCAAAACTCCACTATTGTTTCTGTTCACGCTGAGGTTTAGGACATTAACTCAACGTGAACACAACAGTAATACTGTTCTCGCAACATATAACGGTGCACAAGCACCAGATGCAAAGCACCTCGCGTCTAGTTTACAACACCGGTCTGCAGGAGGCGGTCACACTGTTCCATGCAGCTGATTTCAGAATAAAAAAAGGTCTTAAAGCCAACTGTACTTTACCTGCCAAGCACCAGGAAGACAAAGTTAGGGACCAGCTGGGGGATACAGAAGAGGATCCTTGCCAGGTAATTCCCTCAGAAGTTGGTGAAAACCCAAACACAACTTCAAATGAACGTTAATGATGCACATATCTGCTGAATGTCATAATACACAACCAATAAGTGTATCATATATACTAAAAAGGTGGTGATATCAACACTCCACAGGTGGTAAAACCATTAATCTTTTCTATACTGAGATGTGAGTCTGGTTATGGGATGATGGTCTCCTCTGAAATAATCTGTTCCTCAGTGTCCTGGTAGTTAGTTTCACTCGCAGGGCATCATAACTGATTGGATTAAAGACGTGCGAGTGAGTCATTCTTGGCCAAACCTGCGCTTTGAGTGGTGAACACCTAAGAAATTCTGAACTCCTCCAGGCCTTCTCTCGCAACACAGGCCAGTCATCAGATGATGATGATAAACAGACATTTCAGAAGCTCCCGCGTTTGGTCTTTTAAAGGGCACGCCTTCAATCCCGAACCACTGATTGCTCACCCGTCACCTCCTCCTCCTCCCCGGCAGCTGCTCTCTCTGGCCCGGGCCTGGAGGATATCTGCACCGACTGAAACGCCGTTTTATCTCCTACCACAACAAGTTAAAACATCAATGGGGCAGAGCTTAGCGCCTAATACCTCTGTTCTCCAGCGCTTTTCCTCTGATAAACCACGCCAGCATGCCAGAGCCGTGTATTCCCACACAGAGTCAAGTGGAGGAGGAGCAGGTGTGCAGAGTGCAGGTGTGGGTGGTGTGTTGGGGAGAAAGGGGAGTGCAGCTGGTTGGGGTCACAGTGGCTCAGTGTGCTGAATGACTAATGAAAGGTTCATAGTGGCGCAGCATGGCTGCCTGGCCTGAGTCGCGGGCTGGAGGAGGGACACGCCTTGTCTGGCTTCCAGCAGCCTCCCGGCCTGTCTCTGGTTAAAACCAGGCATTTAACAAGTTCTCCCAGAACAGAGGGGCCACAATGCTTCACTTAACAAGCTCATTATTTCACATTGTTTTTGTCCTTTTTGCTCCTCCTCGGCGGCGGTGGCAGGGAAAAAAGGGTGTTTGATGTGCGTCTCTGTTAGAGAGTCGTAACAAGGGTCTTTGAGAGGGAAGGATGATAATAGATCTGCTAATGATGTGGCCCTCGCTTACGTGGATCCTTGCAGTGATGCGGGGTCGTCAGCATGAATATTCAAAGGCGAGAGAGAGTTGGACGCTCAAGGTTACTTTAGAGGGCAACAGAGGACAAGACTCAGGAGCCGGTTCTGCTTTTAAAACCACTTCCGTCATCAAGCAGCGCTACAGCGAAATACCTGAGAATCACAGCAGAAAACTCAGCGCGGGAACTCTTTTGATCCGAGCGGTGGATTTTTTTACATTTGGATGAGTTTGCTGAGAGCGTTTTCGAAAGCTGCTAAAAGATGATCGTTTGACATTTAATGTCTGGGGATGAAAACAACTTCAGCTTTATTGGTTGGCTGTTCTCTTCCCATTACAGCATTCCCCCCGCTGGTGCGTTTATCCCGAACCCTTCCATTAAGTGCTGCAGAAAATCTTATTTATGAAGGCTACAGATTACAGAAACAACAAACCTGCACACGGGATGAAATTACTCCACGGGAGAATTATTCACTTTTCGATTATTAAAACAAATTATTTTGACAAACACGTTCCCCCCTTCTCTGCAGCTCTCTACGTCTATATATGTGTGGAATAAACCAGGATGAATTTTTCTGCATCTGCACAGATGAAACCTCAGTCTGCCCAATTTATCACAGTTTCACCGCGCAGCAGTAAAAATCAATAGCATAGTTATACTGAGTGGAATTGACTGAGTGTGAAATTGCAATCAAACAGCAACTATTACCCTCACCCAAATAGATACTACAGAGACAAATGATGTTTACAAATCCCCCTGAAATTCGGTTTACATTGTTATATTGCTTGTTTCAGTTATAGTCTATTATGAAAAAAATGTTCCACTCATGAAATGTAATTTCGGCTCCCTCCTTTAGGAGAAGCAGCGTGTTTCTCAGAGCCGCCATCCTCCGCCAGCATTCAGATTTTTTAAAGCCGAGATTTATCTAATCAGATCAGAGCCGCGTCTGATTCGTTTTCAGAACAGCTTTAACGAGACACCTTTGTCACAAATCTAATTTAACCCCGCCGCACTTTATTTCCACCCCCGTCTGAAAGTCTCTCCCTTTGAAGAAAACAAAAGGTCAAATATTCAAGAAATTAAATGCGTGTCAGACCTGGATGCTGTCGGCGGCGACATCAACAGCAGCTGTGACAAACTCCTAACAGCGGCCAGACAAAACACCTCTTCCAAGGAACCAATTAAACCTTTTGGAGATTTCAATTACCACCTTAATGGGGCTTTCAAGATCAATAACTGTGTATTTTGACAAGATGGTCAGAGCTACAAGGGGCCCCGCGCCGCTCCACCAGCTCAGAACAGCAGACACTGAAAAGACCGTTGCTGTTGTTGCGCATGGATGTGCTTCCCGGGCGATGGCATCTGTGCGTGTCGTGATAAATATTCATGCGCTTCACATGCGTCAATGTAAACTGATATCGAAGTTGCGCATCCTACACAAGCTATCATTAGGGTTAAGAGATCAAATAGCACAGCGGCACCCAAACAAGATTAGAAAATGTCACACGCCACATCCTTAGCCCACTCCTTTTCCCTTTTTTCCCCCCTCTTCCTCTTCCTCCTTCTCCTCCAGTGTCTCGTTCAGAAGAATAAAGACAAGTAAAGATTCAACACACAGAGCCAGACAGAGACGCCGGGCTCTCCGGCGCATACTAATCTGAAACAACATTGCATCTGGCCAACGCATTTCATCCCATCCCCACCGAGGCGTGTTTAAGTGTGTGATGGGGATCTGCAGATCTCATCACTTAGGGAAGGTTGTGGCCTGCATCTGCAGCCCCCCGCCGCCCCCCCGCCACGTCCTCGTGCAGGTTCCCATCACTTCCACCCTCAAATTGGAAGTGACAGGCCACTCAGGCAGAGGTGTCTTCGCTCCCCCCATCAGCAGCCATGCAGCCCCACTCAGAGCTGTCAGCCTGATTATATATCAGCGGGACGGGGGGACCTAAGGAAAGGAGATGTCCAGCTGGAGACAGACCACTAAACACGTCGTCTGTCCTGCTGCCGCACATCTGCCAATACACGCACCACCTGTCCCAAAGGCTGCCACAAAACCAATCCGCGTCTCCATCACTCCGCTGTTTTCCTCTGGAAATTCAACAAATGGCATCTTTCTCTTTCTCTTTGTCTGTCTGTCTGTCTGCCTGTCCTCCCTCTGGTCTGCAAGCTACATCCCTTTCAAACTTTTATTGATACTTTCTTTCTTTTCTCTCCTGTACTGTTGTCCTCCTCCGTCTCAGTTCCTGCTACAGGGAGTGCGACTCATTTACCAACTTTTCATGCCTGTGGCAGCTCATTACACAGATAGAGCTACCTGTCCTCCCTCCGCGGACTGGTTGATTTTTTTTTCCCTTCTTTTTGCCGACGATCAAACGTAGACGTGCTAAGTGATAGGAAGCGTTAAATTATCGCAGCCTCTGATGCGTCGGAGGCTCCTCACTCTCCACCTCAAGGAAAAAAAAAAAAAAAACACATGTTGTTTACTTAAGTGCTCATTTCCTCCTCTCTTTTCTCTTCCCTCTCCCCAGGCGTGAAGCTCGGAAGCACTCCGCGGCAGTCCAGAGAGGTACGTGTTTACTCCAATTCTCCCAAAACACAGATACACCGGTTGCCTGCAACTGTTATCTCCCGCTAAAAAGTGATTGTCAGCCTTGTAGCTCTCAGCGTGTCTGATAGCATCTGTGCAGAAGGGGCCGACCTCACACTGTGTGATACTGAGTAAACGGTCTCAGTCGGACCAGGGCCGGAGCACCTCAGGGTGTGATCACACCTACAAGTTCCTCTAGCTCAGGATTTTGTTATTTTGCATCCACTCTGGACAGTCGCACACATTCACGAGAGGCTCATTTATTGTTTTAGGCTATTCTAAGCATTAATATCTGCAGAATAACAACAGTGATTTTATGTTAGATAGCTATTTGCACAAGAACAAGCCGGATGGGATTGTTCCCGGGTGCCTTAGCAAATCAAAATTAAAGCCCCGAATAAACAATTAAGCGGGGTTGAAATGTGTCCTGAGTTTCTCCACAGCATTATGAAGAATGTGAGCCAGGCTTACATCGCACTATTACCCACCAGGTTCAGAGAGATGAAGAGGGAGCTGCGTCATAGTTTCACTCCCAGACAGGTTTATATGTCAGACATGCAGCGCTCGTCCCACTGTATCTCCTCTCGGCTGACCCCAGCTTGCTCTTGTCTCTGCTGCGATCATCAGCACCGATGAGAGACTTACATCAGTGTAAAAAACCGCCCCGACGAACGTGACGTCTGGTGAACGGGTTGCTGCCCCTTGTGCGTCGCCTCACACATTAAACAGACAGCGAGGAACCAGTCCTTTCCTTTTTCTCTCCCCTCCAGATGTCCCTGCAGTTGTGAGAATGTGACCATTTAAGTCAGAAGGGGTGGGATGAGCCGAGATTCATGGCGGCCTCATCACCTTGTCTGTTGTAAAATTAAAATTATACATCCAGTCCATTGGCTTTATGACGCCATTACAGCATTTAATTGAAATAAAATGTCAGAATGCATGATTGCCTCGGGCATGAAATGATGCTAATTAGGCTGTAGATGATTCTAATTTAGATTCGCCATTAAGTGTTTATAAGACATTTATATGGTATTACAGCTCAGCTTATTGATGGGTCATGGATGGCACTGGGCAGTGTGACATTTGCGTGAAACAAAGTTAGACCTTTGTTTAAGGTGCAGTGAAACAGCACCATCAAGTGGCCTGTTTGAGTACTGAAGGCAGTATGTGGTTGTGTCTGGTAATAAAGATCAGTTCAACCATCACATGAAGTAGAAATACTCATCTGTTTGCTTGAGCTGTCTCCTACAACTTGTGCTGTCGTTCATTGTCTTATAGACTCTTTCTACGCAGGACAGAGAGAGGGGCAAGTCTGACGGTTACCAAGACCACCGGGCAGCAGAGGGATCCTTGTCCAGCCCGATCCCTCCGATGCAGTTCCCACACTTTGAGGCGAGCAGGCAGACGGCCACCACCGGGTCCCGGGAGCAGGACATAGGCTCCCTTCACGTCTCCAAAAGACAGCGCAAACTGCTGAAAACGAGCCCGCCGATCAACCACACCAACAAAAATGTTTCCTCGTCCTCTTCCTCTCCTTCCTCCTCGTCCTCGGTCTCCTCCTCCCCGGCCTTAGGCTCTTTTTCCCCCGATATCCTGGAAGCACGGCGGAAACTGATGAAGGAGATCTGCGCCAAGTACAAAAGCAGCATCTCCAGGACAATCACACGCCATCACGTGAAGCACCTCTACGTGGAGGACAAGTACAAGTTGTTGTACTGCCAGGTGCCCAAGGCGGGCTGCTCCAACTGGAAGAGGACCCTGATGGTGCTGGCGGGCCAGGCGCCCAACGCTCAGAGCATCAAACACGACACAGTCCACTACGGCCACCATCTCAAGACGCTCGACAACTTCGACCGTCAGGGAATCATGCACCGCCTGGAGACGTACACCAAAGTCATGTTCGTCCGAGAGCCCCTGGAGAGAATGGTGTCGGCGTACAGGGACAAGTTTGAAAACCCCAACAACTACTACCACTCCCTGTTTGGGAAACCAATCATTTCCAAGTACAGGGTGAACCCGTCCCGGGCTGCCCTGAAGACTGGCAGCGGGGTCACATTCAAGGAATTTGTCCAGTACCTGCTGGACGTCCACCGGCCCGTGGGAATGGACATCCACTGGGAGCAGGTGAACCAGCTGTGCAACCCGTGTCTCATAGACTACGACTTCATCGGCAAGTTCGAGAACATGGAGGAGGAGTCCAACTTTGTCCTGCGATTGACTGGGGCGCCACCCAACATCACACTGCCCAATTTTAAAGATAGGAACCCGACGGACACGAGGACCTCTATGCAGATCACGCAAAAATACTTTTCACAGGTCAGCATGCTGGAGAGGCAGCGGGTCTACGACTTCTACTACATGGACTATCTGATGTTTAACTACTCCAAGCCTTTCAAAGATTTATATTGATTGACTCCTTACAAAAATGCTTGAATCACAGTCACATTCCACCACATGTACATCTCAACCATGATAGGAATCTCAACATACAGGAGGCTCATTCACTTTGCTCACATGGATCTTTGCATCGAAGCACAGAGATCAGAGACTAAAAAAAAAAAAAACGCTCTCTGAATTTCGCAAAAAGCTGCTTTTTATGAAACGCATTTCTACCAGATGATCTTACTTTTTAGACTATACGCTGAGATGAAAAGGTTCATGTGATGTCATATTAGATATATTAGAGCTGTTTATTCACTACAGGCACACGGTGAAGTAGAGTATTAAAAAAAATATAAATGTTATGCTTCTAAAGAAAAAAAAAAAGTTTATTATCGTTCAACAGGCTTTAAATTACGCCTCACTGTGAGTCAAACAGCATTTTGCAAATGTGTGTTATGTGTTTAATTCAACACTTTGGTGGGATTTAATAGTTCCCAAACACATTTCTGAATTCAGAGGTAATTTCAGTTTACAGAACAGTTTGTTATGTGAGGACCTACCGACTCCCCTCAGAGTAATTACACCAAATTATTTATGAGTACAGTTGCTTTGGTCCTCGATCAAAGCCGTGCAGACTTTTGTTTTTTGTTTTTTTAGATATTTGCTTTTACTATTTGACTCACAGCGGGGTTAAGCATCAGTATACCTCTATATATCAGTACGTACTAATACAGATATTTCATGTAAATGGTTTTTCTGAACATAAACCGCGACGAAATGAAACAGTATAAATAGTTTAAATCTTTCAAATGTGTCAAGTGCTACTCACTCGGAGGCTGTGTGCACTTATTGTAGCATTTTTGTACCTTCTAACTTTGTGGGTTAGGTTCGTGCTTTAGTCTTAACACATGCGTGTGCTGTCAGTTCCCCCATCACCAGAGGTATTTACTCCGGTGGCTGTTTGAGGTACAAAGGTACAAAGTATCTGTTTGTTTTTTTGTAAATTAATACCTGTTAGTGTTACAGACGTACTAATCGGTACTAATCTCGAGTCTTTTTTGACAGCGTCGGACACAAAATGCATAAAAAGTCCACGATGCAAAAAAAAATCAAGCTACAACAACAACAAAAAAAAGAAAAACAGATGTTTCACACTCTGTCTAAAAATGTATGATTTTCTGACGTTTGAGAAAAAGAAGAGCGTGCCCCAAACATCTCCATCCATCACGCTTTAACACCTCCCTGAACAGCCATCACTCACTGATCTCACACTGTCAGCATCTCTGTATGTATCACATCCTTTTCCGCACCATCTTATAGGCTTTTTACTGACACTACTGTGTAAAATTGTATAATGGGCATTCAGATGACTATATATTTTTCTATGTATTTCTAAAATATATATACTCAGTGCTTCTTTGTGAAGGTACGTTCATTTCCTTTCTAGATGTCATTGATTGTTCTTTCAGTGATACCAGTGTAGAGTGTCGTGTAACAGAAAGAGTTTCTTTCCAAAACAAAACAAATATCCACCAGCTGAGAAAAAAAAAATCGAAACTTTCAAGCGACTAAATAACAAAAAAAGAAGAAAAATCTGTGGTTACATTTAAAGTGCAGACGCTGACTTAGTCTGATTGATGAATTGATACAATCCCTCACGCTTTGAAAGGTGCTGAAAGATTTTTTTTTTTGTATTATGAGAATGGATATGTTACATTTTGGAAATTAGCTCTTTTAATAACGTATCCCTAATCTGTTTGGTCTCTCGATAGGATAATAGACCCTGTACAGATGAGCTGCATTCCACCGAGTTAACCACCCTGACTAATGACGTTTTCTACCCACAGCTACTCCACTGTGTGTGTGTGTGTGTGTGTGTGTGTGTGTGTGTGTGTGTGTGTGTGTGTGTGTGTGTGTGTGTGTGGGTGTGTGCGCGCCTGTGTGTGTGTGTGTGTTTTACAATCTGTTGTCCGGCATTTTTCTGGAAACATTAAGATAAACACACTGTTAAAAGGGAACGAACACATTGAAAGTTACAACGATGTTCCCAAAGATGCGGAGAGAGTGAGGAATGAATCAGGAACGACGTGCTGATTAAAAAATTGTTAACGAGCAACTCCTAAATAAAGTTAACGACGAGTCAGCAGGGAGCAGACTGGGAAATACGATATTAATGACGCATTAGGTAATGATTAGTTCATAAGGACTTTCTTCATGCATTGTTTCTAATTAACTACAAATCAGCCGCTGAGGAGCAAAAACTAGTGTCGACCCATCAATGACTAATCACAGTTACTAATTAACTAATCAAAGTAAAACATAATACAGAGAGTAACCAGATAGACTCATTAATTACTGATTACTTACTCATTAGTTACTTGTTGGTGTACTTTTAAGTAGTGAAACTAATCAGTTGTTTTTGTGCATTATATTCAGATATTTATGAACTAAACATCAACTAATGATGAGTCCGTATACGTATTATCCCCAAACTATTCTCTACTCCCGTCTTTGAGTCAGAGTTATTCAGGGATCACTCATTAACGATTCAGTAAGAATGAAGTCGTTTCTGATTCGCGCCTCACCCGCTCCTCAGAAACCTACTCACACTTTTGTGTACCTTTACTGTAAAGTGTTAATGTCACTTTTTTTTTCTACGTGATGCAGTTCAGACCACAGAACAATGTGCACTTGTTGAATCCGCACGGACGCCGACAATTCTGAGGTCCTGAGCACTTAAAACATTTTTAAATTGGGGGGGGGGGGATGTATTATAACACTTTTCTCAGATGAGACACGTCTGAGATACTGTAAGATTTGATATAAAAAGGTAGAAAGAAGAAAAAAAAGGAGCAGAACCATTCGACAGGTAATCACGTATTGTAAATCTTCAAGATTATACTGACTGGATGGAAACGTCAACCGAGGTTTCTCCCAGATTATCTCCCGGTTCAGCTGAAGCTCACTGTGGCGTTTGTGCAATGGAGAAATGAATAAATATGACACCAAAATAATATATTGCAATGTGAAGGTTACATATACAGTGAAATGTGTTGAATGACCAAAAACAAGAAGTAAACACAAGATGATCCTTAAACGTCTGGCTACAACCGATGTGTGCTGTGGTATATTGTTTTGTTTTTTAACGAGGGCA
>CAEMYA010002120.1:624905-637612 GCA_903131615.1 Diplodus sargus
ACACTGTCTTGTAATAGAGTTTGACAATGCCAGTGCTCAGGCAGTGCTCATTGCATGTGTGTGTTATGTGTGTGTGTGTGTGTATGTACTGGTCGTTTTGCAAATAGGTTTTACGATTTTCTTTGTCATACAACTTTGTCAGCCGACCTAGAAGCTGTTACTGTGATTAAAGAGCTGATTGCATCAAAATGATGATAATAGCGGCAACGCAGCGCGCTGCCAAGAGCTGTTTCTCACCGAGACGATGGAAATGTGCAGAGGAACCCGTTAAGGAGGTTACGCGCAACAGATTTCTTGTGTAAATCACCGCTACGACTTATTTACACAGCGCAGGCACTCCAGGTTTCTCTGCTGAAGGAATGAGTCACAAAATTAAAGCACTTTTTTTCTTTTGCACAAAAATTTAAGCTTTGGGGGAGCAAAAGTTTTAGAAAACACTCGGACAAACTGCATTCTCTCAAATTTCGGAGATGCTAAATAAAAGAAAATAGAAAGAAAACTTCTGAATTATTTAAAAAGGGATTTTTTAAGCACGTGGGAGTGAACAAACAGATCGAGTGGAGGCGCCCAGATGAGATTATTAGACCAGCAGAGAGAGAAAGGGGGACCTGCAGGTAAGAGGCAGGGAGACGACACACAAAGACGAGGGGGGAAATGAATATCTGTCCGAGGGTATCTCGAGGCACGGCGCCCAACATGGTGTGATGAAAGTTTAAAGATAACGGCAATTTCCACTCTTTGCCTTGATGAGCCCCTGTAGTCAACTTGGAACGAAGCCCCTTAATCTTCCTGTGCACCGGTGGAAGGGTTTACTGAGGGCCGCTATAGGCAGCAACAAGTGTCTGATTATTTCACCCAGTTGTTGGAAAAGCAGAACATCTAATTACTGCTTTTAATTAATTGTTGTGTTTCTTAATAGGAAATCGTTATTGATGTTATTTGCTGTGATGTTTTTCTCTCTTTTAGGTGTTCTTCAATATTTGCTTTGCCGTTTGGAATATGAATCCAAACAACCAAAGTGCAAATGCGACTTATTTTCTTTAACTGATCAGTGACAGCTAAGGCAAATGTGTTTAGCTCATTTGTAGTAATTTGGTTCGTTGAATTATGGATCGCTACAGATTAGACGGGAACTCAGAGAGTCGTTAAAGGTGCATTGTGTAGTTTTGGGAAAGAAATTTAAATCAGAAGAGAAAAATCTTCATTGGCTGATTTTTTTTTTTTAGATGTCTGAACCGACGAGATAAACAAACGTTCTTTGTTTTCATGACTGAATAAACTGAATAAACAAACATGATTTCATACTGTTTTGACTTTGCTCATATTTGGCGGACCCCGCCACCTCTCTAGCTTCAACTTTTGTTCTGGGAGGATTCTTATTTTTTTTCCTCTGAGAACATCTTGTTTATTCAGTTATGGAAAAAATAAATATTTCTGAGTTTGTGTTATTACCTCATTATTATTGTTAATGCTAAAAAATCAGTGTTTGAATTTCTTCTCCCAAAACAACATCCTGTCTGTCTGATTTCAGTCCAGTCAAGCTGTCGCTGTGTCGGCAGAATTATCAAACAAGACACACAGATCATGTGATCGATATCTGTGCATGTTATTATAACAACATACAGTCGAGCTGCAGCTGTCAGAAGTTCTCTTACATTCACAGGAACAAAGTCAAACTGTAAAAGTGGAACATTTTGTCCAGAGGTCCTCTGCACATTAGTATGTGTTACTCCTACCTCTGTTTCATTTCCAGCCCTCTGACAGATGGAATAATAGAGCTGTAATGCTACATTCATGCCATTAATTTCTGTAAGTACAAGCAGCGAGCGTGTGTGTTGTTATAATCTCTCTGCAGAAGGGACACTTCAAACAAGTCTGGAATGGAGGAACGGTGCCTTAAGCCCCTTGTTTCAACCTGGGATGCTAATGCATTTCAAGCTTAGTGCTAATAAAATTGAAAAATAAATGGAGGGTAATTGTTTCATGCATTTGAAGGGAGCTGGCTCATTCCATTATGTGTGTGTGTTTGTGTGTGTGTGCGGCTGCCTGTGTGCGTGTTTGTGTGTGTGTGTGTGTTTCAATTTTCAGAATCAGTCGTCTGTTCAATGGCACAGAGCCCATCGTGTTGGACAGCTTGAAGCAGCACTACTTCATAGATCGGGACGGCGAGATATTCCGCTACATTCTCAGTTTCCTCAGGACCAGCAAATTGCTCCTTCCAGATGACTTCAAGGTACATATCTGCACCACAACATACTGTATTGTGTGTACTCGCCTGCACCATCAGCTTCAACAACATTAAAAAAGAAAAAAAAACCTTGAGTATGTTCAGCCATCTGCCCAGACTCGCTGTAGTATTGTGTTAAACTCCTGATTTTTTCCTCCAGATGATGCACCAAAGTGTGAACGTGTTTCCATCTATTAATGCTCTGCCTGCCCTCTCAGGGGGTTTGCGTGTTTTCAAAATAGACCTGATACCACAACAGAGCCGCCAGTTGTGTTTTCACAATGCCGACGTAGCCTCATCCTCCTTCCATTCAACACATTAATTACCTGTAGTATAAGCGTAAGCAGTAATTAGGGGAAACTTAGACAAATATGGAACAGACTCAGCTGGAGTTTACAGTGTTGGAGAGGTAAAACAAAAAAAAAAATGCTAACTGGCTAACTGGAGCATGGCCCGGCGATGTGTGTGTGTGTGTGTGTGTGTGCCAAAGCCCTGAGCTGTTGTTTTCACTCAGAGTGGTTTCTATAGAGGTGAGCCCAGGTGAAATAGCCCTGCACACCCCCAACGCTCTGATGACCGACTCCCACGCAGACAGGAAGTCTCACTGACGGTCAGGGACCCACAGGATGGTGGCGCACTTTAATATAATGCTAATATGCTTCTGTAGCCACGTAAACATGCATCTGTGCACACACACACACACACACACACTTCTGTCTGTATTAGACTACCGAGGCTGCACACACACCTGGCTCCTGTGTTAGCGTCTGCATGAAAGAATCCTCTTCGTCTCGATATGAGTGAACACACAATTGTTTCATGCATCTGAAGGAAGGGACCATTGTTGATTTCCCATCCATAACAGGGTCATTTTAAGTATCTGGTAAGAGTAACATGGTAATATTGAAAAGCAAGCAGCTGTTATAATTGATATCTATGATAAATGTACGGAGAACATGTTGCTTATCCATCAGACATTATTTAAGTCTTGTTTCTGCTCTCTGTCGTTTGGTAGCATCAATAAAATTTGGTGAAAGTAAACGTAATGTGTTGAAAATATTACTTTGGTTAAAGTGAAAATCAGCCGTTCGAATAGTACTTCAGTTAAAGTATCTAATATTAAATGAACTTGAGATAAAAAAGCTATTTTCTGGCAATAAATGTACTTAAGTATCAAAAATATAAGTAAACTATACATACGTTGAAAATGGACACGCTCAACAAAAGTACTTCAAATTAAAAAGTACTTGAGTAAATGTGCTTAGTTACGTTCCGTCACCGGGGAGTATTCAGTTGGTCGAGCATTTTTTTTAGCACTGAAAGTCGCTGAGGTCGATGAGAGCGGTGACAGCGAACTAACACAGGAAGTAAGCGGGCTTTAAAACCAAAACAATGATCTGAAATACTATGTAGAGCGCCGAACATTACACGTATTAACAATATCATATGTAACATTTCGTACAAATCGTCAAACACAGAGAAAAACGTAATTTGTTAAGGTTGCGCTTGATTTTGTCGTCGTAACTTCCAGGAGAGAGAGGGAGAGAACGAGGAAGGAAGGCTGCGAACGTAACGTAAACTAAAACAATATGTCTTCCACGAATGAGTCACGTAGACAGATTTTCATTAGCAGTGGCGGTTGTTTAACGCGACTCCCATGATCCCATGCTGGTCACGTCTGTTGTTTTTGTTTTGATTGACGGACCTCGAGCAGCAGAAACGATTGTTGATATTAAAATATTCATCATTGCACCTTTAAACCAAATTTATGGCATTACTATTAAGCGAGTCTCAGCCCAGAAGTAGTCGCACATCCACATGTGGCTTTGTCAGAATGATTATATATTCAGCCTACAGCTCCTTCCTGTTCAAGGTTTTTATCCAGTGATACTGTTTCCTAGGTGTATTCTATTCTCCACTTCTACTCCACCTTAACTTGCGTGACCTTTCCACCGGGCTGGCGCTTGTTCATCATTCTCTTCAAGGGAACAAGGCGAGGCCGAGCCACACAGCGCTGAGGGGCAAACTCTCCGGGCCTCACGGATAGTCTGAACGAGAGCCAAACCTCAGACAACAGAACATGACATGAAAGCGCTGCATATTTTCTGCAAATGATGGCCTGACTCAGTAGCGATTAGTTTCTCCCTTCTTATTCATGCTTTTTTTCCCTCCCTTCCTGTGAAGTCTTGACAGTCCAATCAGGCGCCACGGTTGAAGAGAACGCATCGGGCTTCATTGTTTCAACTCATTACGATCCCCTCGCATAAGCCCCGCGTTGATCTGCATACCTTTCAATTTGCGTGAAGCCGGGAGGAAAAAAGAAAAAAATCCAAATAGTGCGAGGCGGAATTGAGCATGTCCTTATCTGAACACAATCAGGCTTGCCGTCGCCAGAGGGCTGGGTCTGTTCTGCTGCTGGCAGCCACGGCGCTGTGTGTTTTGCTAAATCAATGTGAAAGTCTGAGCAGAACAGGAAAAAAAAGAATTTTTTCAGCCTACATCAGTGGAACAAAATATTCACTATTAATATCCTCCCTCATCTCATTATTCAAAGTACGATTAATCACGAGAGTGTAAGCAATGCTCAGTCATATCGGGGGCATGGTTACAAACCGTTAAGAGTTAGCGGTTTATGCGTCGGTTCGCTCAGGCTTCTG
Organism: Diplodus sargus; assembly: GCA_903131615.1. Classification (NCBI taxonomy): domain Eukaryota; kingdom Metazoa; phylum Chordata; class Actinopteri; order Spariformes; family Sparidae; genus Diplodus; species Diplodus sargus. Next base: position 629,790 of record CAEMYA010002120.1, read on the forward strand.
TGTTGCACTTTAAATCAATAACGCTTTGTTTTTGTAGGTATCAATCGCTAAAAAGAGGAAAGAGCTAATGTTTTTTTTGTTGTTGTTTTGTGGGCGCTGTGTGTTAGATGAGAGTCGGCTGTTCGCCTCCACCTGTGTGGCTTCTCGTCCTGTTTTGTCCAAAACACACAGTGGGTCTTTATCAGTCCTCCGACGCCCTCATAGTGACAGTTTCCATCATTTTCTTCCTCTTCTTCTCTTCCCCTGCCTCGCTTCTCCGTCTCTCCCTCCCTCTGTCCTTCCCTGAGATGTTGCCTTGCCGGTGGGCGATCAGGTCGGATCATTATTTTGAAGCTCAAACGGGCTGTCTGGACACAGGATTCGGGAATGAATTGTCTCGTAGAGCTGGCAGCAGTAGCAGCAGCTCCAGCAGCCAGGACAGAGCTGTTGGCCCTGTCTCCCTCTCATCCTCACCTCAGCGCTTAGGATTACTCTGTTGTTTTCTGCGCTGCTCAGGATGACTAAAGTGCCTCGCAGACAGACCCCTGTTAAAAACATATCCATCCATGGCTTCAGACCTGTGAAGGATGAGGAGCTACACTTTGATACAGAGAGCCGCCTGAAGGGGAGCGTCTCAGTATGAGTTTTGTCAGCTGCAGCAAGAGGGCCAGGAGAGAAAAAGACAGGGAGAAAGGGAGAGAAAAAGGGAAAAAAGGACCCACTCCCCCCCTCCTCCCCCTGCAACCCTCTCTCGCATTCTGAAATCTTAAATATTAGACCGTCAGCCTAAGATGTGTTGCGTCAACGCTCGTCCAGATGGAGTTGTATTTGGGTGTCGTTCACACGCCTGAGATGAAGGCACGGCTTAGATGACGGGGTAAACCAGAGAGCGAGGCTTCTTTTATTTTCTTTTTTTTTTTCAAGGCTAAACAGTCTGAGAGAAGCAGCAGGGTTAATGAATATGCTGTTTGCTGCCATGCTCTGTTTCTATACCCAGCAGTGGTCCGTGGAAGGGAAAAGGGGGGAAAACTCTTTTTAGATCAGGGCTCCCCGGCGGCTCCTGCACCCACAGCCACCAATGATGCGGACTATACGAAACATATGTTGTTTCCGCGGCACAAACACACATCGGATCGGCTTTCAAGGGCGTTTAGACCGCGCCAAGACGAACAACCTCTATCTGCCGCTGCTCAGTACGCAACCAGATGCACAACCCGACACACACGCTAACACAAACTTATAGCCAGCGGCGTCGTGTAAGAATAAACTTTGAAAGGCGGCGATGTCAAGTTCACAAACTAAGAATGGATTAAGCTGTCATTCTTTGTCACGTTGAAACACTAATCAGAACACAGATTTATTAATTACTAATTGTTTAGCAGAAAGATTTGCAGCATTTAGGTGTAACCTAATTAAATCTTGTTCTAATAGGAGCTTAACATCGGGCCACAAGCCTCATTAACATAAAACTCCCTCCATGTGAGGAATACATTAAAAAACCCTCCTTGGCTGATGATTGTCCTCATGTTCACTTGCACATATCTTCCTTTCACCTCCCGTCTGCCTCCAATCGTGAACCTCCGCCTCTCCGTATTTTCTATGGTAGCGGTGAATGATGGTGCCATCTGGTCTTGTGGGAAATTAGAGGCAAGAGCACAGGGGCAAATGGCCCCCAGCAAGCTTTGCCCAGGAGGGAGAGGCAGACAATCTGCTGCAGACTGTCTGCACACAGGAATGCACCATCCCACTTCACTGGAGCCCCACTGACGGCCTTTCTGGAGTCGGCTCGCTGAGACATGCTAAAGGCTAGCGCGGCTCTGCCAAGAGCTACTGTGAGGGAGAGCTGCAGCGTGGCTATGCTTTGTTTATTGAGCGTTGTCCTGCTGGTCGAAGGCCATCGCCGATCTTGGTTTATTGTTCTCCTCTCCAGAAGATGTCTTAAGCTACGTGCTAACAAGTGAGATGTCCAACTCTTTGATATTCTAAATGTTGCAACGACGAACAAAGATCAGTTTGGTACTTTTGTACTGTGTGGTATTTCTCCGATTCTCATCCAGATCAATTGACCAAGAGTGCAGGATTATGAATTTAAACTTTTCTACCTCTGACTTTACAGGAGAAGCTTTAGCACCCCTTTCTTATAGTTTCTTATTATGGACGGTGAGGACAAAGGACACTGGTGGCATCTGATATATGCGTATAAACGTGTTTCCTGAAAATATTCAGAAATATTCATGTCCAGTAATTATTTGTTCTCCAATGCGTGCAGCAGTGCTGTTTTACTACAGCAGAAAGGTCAAAGTGCAGCAGCAGCCGCAGCAGCTCTCCTGGAGTAATTAGAGGTTAAGTGTCTTGCTCAAGGACACTTTGTCATTAGTTGCCGTGGGGAAGATTTCAGGATTCGTTGTAAATACAGAACACCTTGTACTGTCATGTTAATATGACACATTGCTGTGTATGTGTGGGGTCTGGTCCCGATGACCTTGGTGAACTCCCTGCACTCATCTCCGTGTTTTCCCCTCCGTGTAGGACTTCCACCTGCTGTACGAGGAGGCGCGCTACTACCAGCTGACGCCCATGATCAAGGAGCTGGAGCGCTGGAAGCAGGAGCGCGAGCAGCGGCGGATGGCGCAGCCCTGCGACTGCCTCGTGGTTCGCGTCACGCCCGACCTGGGCGAGAGGATCGCCTTGAGCGGGGAGAAGGTGCTCATCGAGGAGATCTTCCCCGAGACCGGAGACGTTATGTGCAACTCAGTCAACGCCGGCTGGAACCAGGACCCAACGCACGTCATCCGTTTTCCCCTCAATGGCTACTGCAGGCTCAACTCCGTCCAGGTAAGACAACGGAAACACACTTCAGCTGGTTGTACTTTTACCCGGTGCTATTCCGTCGGTCGGTGTGGTGTTCACGTATGAGCCCGGGACGGATCATCTATCAGATTGCTTCTCCTTTTTGCAGAAACTGATTTGGCAAACTAAGACATTACGAAATGAAATTGTGATTTAAAGAGATACATAAACTCAACAAAGTGCTCTGAATTTTAAAAAGTATTTATAACAAAGTTACAGGACTCAAGGGAACGACTATTTTAGTGGTAGTTTTTCAATTTCTAAATGTGTGGTTCTTGCAATGTCTTATTGCATTCAATCTAAATTAAGAAAAACATATATTTGGCACTTTATTCCTGTTTTAAAATCAGTGACATAATGAGTTAAATGACGTGCTTTTCCACCTTGCTGCACCAGTGCAACCGATGTGCAGAGTTCGTCTGGAGCCTCGTTGTTACCCATCCAATACACACTGAACCAGTAAAACCAGATCATAAAATGTACGTTAACTTCATAATATGTAGCCTAGTTTTGTATTTTATAAAACCTGGAAAGTATAACGTCACCCAAACAACTGAAAGGCTGAAATAAACCAGAAGCCACACCCACAGCGACTAACAGAAAGTCCCGGGTTCTTGCGATGGATTTCAGTGTGAGGAAAGTTGAGTCTGTGGTGGAACAGAGACGTCTGGATGTAACACAGAACAGCTTCAGAGATACAACACGCAGCACAATGACTGCCAAAAGACGAGTCGACGCACTGCGAGTTAAAGAATACACAGAAATCTGACTGTTGACAGTCTGGCGCTGTGGTAACTGCACGAAATACAGACGGAGAGCGTCCAGTGAAGCTGATTACGCAGCTTATCTCGGTGGCCAAGGCCTCTGGTGCGTAGACGCAATGTGCAGCATGTCGGGTTGAATAACTCCTGGCGCGGGAACAAAGTAACTTCAGCTAACACATTGCTTGTTTCCTGTGTTTTTACCACGAGGGCTTTAGCCAGGAATAAAATCTTTACTGCGTCAAGATAATCGTTCTGTTAAATCCACATTTTTCTCCTCGTCGTTTCACAACGGCGCCCCCGTTTACATTTCGTCCAAACACGTCAAACTTCTGCATCCGTTGGCTTCCACCACAGGTGCTTTACGGGATCAGTCCCGTCTTTTGAGGTTAACCGTGGGACGCAGAGGCACTTCACAACCAGTCAGTCAACATGATTTGCCGCGTTGTGTACACTCTGCGTGTTGCCACAGTGGAGCCTTTCTTTACCCTTTATTTATCCAGCAAAGGATTTTTGCTGAGCAGGCCAAAGCTGCCCGTCAACACTCTCATACGCACTCAAAACATCGTCCACTGCACGGCTCCACCGGTGCTACTGAGCCTTAGCATGTGCTGAAGGAGAGGACGCTGTCGTCGTGATATTCTGTGTCACCTCACAGATTTTATTTTTCAGGTCACCAGCCGGCACAAAGCCTGATGTTGTGCTCTTTCATTTTTTTTCCTTCATTGCCTATAAGCTAAAATTCCTCCTCTAAGCTTTGCTGTGAGGCATTTGGCACCATTCCTGGTCCCTTTTTTTATACTGCATTGTGCCACAGCGGAGATAATAGCATGTTGTCGCTAACTGAGATAATAGCTACTCTGATGGAGCCACAGTCAGTTTGTCAAGAGATTACCAGAGGTAATAACAGGTGTACGGAGTGTGTGTAGGTTTTCATTCTGTCACAGCCTCCAAGTGGACTGAAGCAAGATGTGAAACCCGAGCTGCTCATTGTAGCGTGTGGCTGCCCTTTATCTTTGTATTGTTCTCACACACACAGTCGAGGAATATGGTGCTGATTTAAATCTCAAATAGATTTTGTTGTGAGCATGTTGTACAGTTTTAAAAAAAAAAAAGCAGGCAGTCTGGGCCGAGATGCATAATCTCCTCGTTTGAAAGCGAGAGTGTGAAGTGAAAGCAGCGAGATGCTAAAAACAACTTCAGAAACTAGTTTTACAGTTTTGTTACCCGGAGAGGTCTGTGAGAGGGGAGAACGGGGGGAGAAACATAACAGCCTCACACCACAGGCTCCGTATAACACACTCCAGCGCCCACAGCCATGAAACAGGCCAACACGTAGAGGAGCCTTCCCCCCTCCAGCACCCAGAGGGAGCTTCTCCCAGGCAGGCTGGTGCACTCTCACACCTCCACCTCCCTCCTGCCAGTGCGAGAGACCACCTCCAGGGAGGGGAGCCGAGCGAAAAAGCGGGACAAAGCACGTGTGGACTGCGGCCATGTTTTCCTGCGAAACGATGAAGAAGAGGAATGGAGAAGAAGGTGGGGGGTGGAGGGTGCGGGGGGGGGGAAATGATATGCATAATTTACGCTTTACTCCTTTTTAAGACACAGCTCCTTTTTTAAAAAGACTCCAATATAACACCGCTCAAGGCGATTGAAATACACGTATTGCATTTTTTAATACCATACTTACAATTTCTCAAACAGCCTAAACCGGTTTATACTTCTTTTATAGATTTTTAAATGACTTGCAATATAATTAATTGGCCGCATCAACTAACACAACATTTTCCCACTCTGTTTACCAGCGACACTGGTTATGGAGTGCGAGCACACCCGACTTAACGTGGTCTGCAATGAGCTTTTTTATTGTTTAGGTTTTTTGTTAGCGCTCGTCTGCAGGTGAGCTGAGCTTGAAACCCTCCTTTCAGACAAACCTGGTGGAGGAGGTGGAGGAGGAGGAGGAGGAGGAGGAGGAGGAGCTGGACCTTCGGAGGCGTCCTGTAAGCGATGCTCCCTTTTGTCTCGCAGCTCCTCTCGGTTAAGGTGGCGTTCGTTACGGCGTCGGGCTCCTTTTTTTTTATCTCGCGGCCCCTTTAAGACACACGGATGCACGAAATTGTGTTTTTAAAAAAAATAAATAAAAAATCAAAAGCGCAAACACACACACACACACTCACACACACATATGCGGGCACAGTAGAAGGGGGCCCGGCTCATTGAGTCGATGTAGATGAGGACACAGGGAGCAGATGGAGGTGTTTTTCGGTGTAAGAAGAGATTTTTCTAAACAGCTTACTCATTCTGTCCTCTCTCATTGTTGCGTGAAGGTATGAGAAGGTTAGGAAAATAATCCTCGTCTTACCCGCCAAGACAATGAGCCTCTGATCTGATTTCAGCCCTGGACCCCTCAACCCTGGGGAACGCACACACACAACCACACCCTGCCCAGAGAGGAAGACCAAGCAGAGGGAGAGAGCAGGCGGTGTTGGGGGGTGGAGGTGGTGGGAGGCAGATGAAACGCTGTCTGGAACAGTTTTTATGAGGAGGTCCTGACAAGAAAGAGATGGATTTATGACAACTTGTAAATGTACGCTGTTTTCAATTTATTTTGGCGTCCCTTGCGCGGAGAATTCATTTTAGTCCCGAATGATTTTATCAAGGCTAAGGTATTGTTGCCGTCTCGCCCTGGGCCGGGAACTGCTAGACCTTGTGATACGTTGGACACAATGAGGATCACGTGACATTTCTCAACACAGATACCCAGTTTGTACACTTTATTATTCAGTTTGTGTTCACTTTGAGATATCCTGACGTCCCTGAGGTCGGCGTAATTGGTTATAAGTAATATTCAAAGCATTTTCGAGGACTTTATTTTCAAGAGTATTGAATTCATGTTATGTTATTATGTCATCATCTATTTACAGTTTGGAACTATAGTGATGCTGACTGTTTGTGTCAGTCCGTGGAGAGAAGGAAGAAAAGCCTGAGAGGCTTACAGTGTACGCTGCAAATTTAGCCTTTTCTTCAGTCCCTTTCTCATGTGTATTCAAATGTGAGAGAGTGAGAATAAACAACTCCACCTTGGCGAGTGATTCTCCATGAAGTCATGAATGGAATTTAGGGAATAACGCGAACCACCTGCGCTGTGATGTAGATCCAGCGGAGAGAAAACCGAGAGCTGCAGAGGCACTTAACGGAGGGAAAACATTTAGCCAAAGAGCCACAGAGGTGTACACACACGCGTCCCAGAGCTGGAGCCGGGCCTGCTGCTCCATACATCACCATGATGAAGCACTCGGATCAGACCAGAGCCAATCCGTCCTTCATCAATGTGACAGCGGAGGCAGTCGTAGAGAAGGGGCCCCCTGTCCCCCCCCGCTGCCCGGGCGGGGGAACGCAACACGTCGCAACACTCTCTTACATGTCACACTGCCACTCCATCAATCCTGCGCCGGGCGCAGAGAGAAAGCACAGCTCATCAGAGCAGACAAGGCCACACAAACACCTCAGCTGTGCTCCTCAGTGGCAGAACAAGACTTTAACATCGCTGCGGTTAGAGGTCTCTGTGCTGCCTGTGTGGCTCAGTGGGTGGAGCGCAGCGCCGGGCACTCGGAGAGCCCGACAGGCAGCAGATTAACCTGCAGCTCGGTGAGGATAAAACCCGCATGATGCTGCCTGCCGACAGCTGCTGGTGCAAGAAAAATGGTTTTGCTGGATGCAGTAAGATTAGGGAGCGTAGATCTTTGTGAAAGTGACCCAGCAGGAGTTAGGATCCACCTGGAGGGAGACGAGGATGAAGGGGAAGATTAAAGTTTGTGAACAGATTAAATAGAAAGAAAAAATAAACTTAAAGATTAAAAAAAAACAACCTGAAGAAGAAATAACAGTTTTGACATCATGTCAAAGAAATTAAAGAGATATCTACTAGAGTTAGCATGCTAACCAGCTAGCCTGTCCCTTCTCGTAATACCACTCTGAGCTCCTAGTCCAGAGACCACCAGCTGCATGGCTAACTGAGCTAATTAGCTAATGGCAGCTACAGGTTGCAGCAGTTAGCAATTACTCAGGTCGATATGCTGCCTCCCATTTGTTGGTGGAACCCTTCAGGAGGTGGCAAATTCTAACATATTGCACCTTTTAATATAAGAGGGAATGTGTAATAATGCAATCAGAGTTATATATTTGTCAGTAAAAGCATCTTTTACTTCATATTTTTATAAAGTGTTTGTGCTT
>CAEMYA010002120.1:646572-660713 GCA_903131615.1 Diplodus sargus
TGAACTGATTAAACCTGATACATCTCCCCAGCCCTCTCTGTACACCAGCGTATGTGGACTTCTGTGAAATTCATTTTTTTTTTGCAGAGAGGGAAGGTCGTCTTCAGGGCTGAATCCAGATCAGCAGTCTCCAGCTCCAGAGGGACTGAGGGGGGCGGGAGGGGGGGAGTAGACCGAGATCCTGAAAAACCAATATGCTCCTAAACCCCAATATTTTACACCGAGTTAAACAGTTTGGTCTTTTCAAAAATGCTTCTGCTTAATTAGCAGCAGAAACCTAGAGGGACTTTTCATAGTTGAGCAGCGGTGCCTTGACTCAGTTTGTACTTAGCATGTGCAATGTTAGAAATGGAAATGAAGCCGGCTGAATTAGTCGTTGACTTTGGTAAAGCCGTCTCGCGAAAAAAAAGGAAAAAACATAACAGCTTATTTTTCCTTTTAAAGAGAGAGAGAGAGAGAGAGACGTGAACAGAGGGAAACATATTGCTCAGTTGTTAAGTCATTCTACAGTGAAATTTACATTATTTTGAAGGTGTCTGCTGTCAGGAGTCAAACAAAAAGAAGAAACGGACGAACTCAGCGTCTGCTCAGTTTAGTAAACAGCTTATTTATTCCTTTACAAAATAGGTACAAATACATAAGTATTGTTTTTTCACACAAACAGGAAATTTTCAAGATATGTACAAGAGTTTACCAAAAATAACGTGGTTTCTAATAAACACATAGTTTTGTAAACAATATTTACAAATCATCCATACAATTGAAATGTTATTTTTCCTCCATGTGTTTTTACATCAGTGATATTGTTTTCTAATATTTTGGCTAAAAAGCTGTAGTAGTAGTAGTAGTAGTAGTAGAAATGTCCTCCTGTGAAACCACCAGAAACCATAGAAATCACTAATAAAATCATATTTTCGTCGTAATCAATAGATATTTTTTGTTGTGCTTGTTTTTAAAACATGGTAATTTTTTTTTGAAGATAAAAGTTATGAAAAATGTGTTAAGCATAAAAGCCGATCAAATAAAAGAAACAAAAAGAAAAGAAAAGAAAGAAAATATATTAATTGTTAAAAATAAGTCTCTTTTGACAGAAGTTGGCAAATACTGTTCACTACTTAAAAGAGTCGTTTCTTTGCTATTATACAGTGACAGCTTTCAGTTGTCAGGTAAAATAGATATAAAAAAAAGTGCTGTCAAAATGTACAACGCACAACAATTGTTTCAAATGTCACCCATATTTAAATAAATTTCAATATGACAAGAAAAAAGCTGCATAGAGGCCAAGATATTTAGTTTAAATAGAAAAAACATAATGGACAATATTACATATTACAATAAGGATTTGATAATAAAAAAATAACAAAATAAAGAAGGCGACGATGCGATACGACATGTAGAAAGCAGGCGTTTCGTCTCATCCCTCTCTTCAGTCGATCAGTAACACAAAGACGGAAACAAAAATGGAAATCAATCGACTCGCACGTCACCTCACAGCCGCGATATTTCATTTAGGGTCAGATTACAAACAAGTTAAAGTGCTGTGCACTAATCCGCCGCGTGGACTACATGTGTGGTTCAGTCGTTATCAAAGTTAGAGGACTCCAGAGAGGACGACGACGGGAAAAAAGATGAAGGAATGTGTTTCTGATCCGAGGTTTCAGTCTCCTCCGTCACCGTCCCGCCTGCAGTACTGACCTCTGAACCGCACCTACCTTTATAACCAGGTAAGCTCAATCTGAAGAAGTGAGCGTGATAGTACACAACTTACAAACATCTAGTTATAAAAAAAACAATGTTCACATTATTTGTGGGTAAAAAAAACAAACAAAACTCCCTCATCAGGGGCGACTGATCAGAAACGGGTTTAGTTTGATGACCTTTGCAGGTCGTATAACTAACACTCTACAGGTGAGGAGAATAAACTGTCTAATCTGTGACTCGTTCAAAAGCACGTGGTTTTACAAAACATGGGGTTGTTTATAATATCGACACGCGGGTAATTCTTTTCTTACAAAGCTTACGGGTGATTAAAAAATATACATGCTGTAAAATAATTCGAAAAGAACTATTTACACGTACAGTAAGGAAATGTAACGTGATGCTGTTATTTGGAATCTTAATGTCTCAGGACGACGTCTCTGCAGAGAAATCGGTTGAAGTGTTTATTGAGTTCAGCTAAACTACATTCATTGAACCGCGTTCAACAAAATAAGCTCGTGGAAAGTATCGTAGGCTGTATCGAGGTGCGAACGTAATTCTTCTTACATTGAGGTGGTTCCTTGAAGCTACTGCCGACAACGTCAAATAAATAGCTACCCGGCATAGTTCCGGATCAAGTCCTGCGACAGAAAACCACTTTGTTCCTTAAACAAATTCATCTTCAACACAAAGAATCTGATATGGCCTTTAAACTGATTGATCTAACTACACACCGTGAATCTAAACGGAGAGGACGAACGGAACAACAGCTTTATTTTTGTACGTTTTTTTTTTTCCTCTCTCTCTCTCTCTCTCTCTGTCTTCTCACTTCTTATTAAAAGCTACATCAAACGTCACTACAGTACATATGGAGACACAGAGCAGAAACATTAGACCTGATCTGAAGGCACGTGGCTGGGGAAGGAGGAGGAGGAGAAGGAGGTGGAGGAGGTTGAGGTGGGCGCTGAGCGGACCAGAGGCTACTTGAGCAGGGCACGGTAAAGGAGGAGGGAGTGGGCGGTCTCTCTCTCCTGCTCCATGTAGAAAATTAAGTCCCTGAGGTTGACGCGAGTGATGCGTTGCCGTGTGTACTGGCGCGATGAGGTGGACGGGGATGAGGAGCTGGCCAGGGAGCCCGCCGTGCTGCCCGAAACCTGCAGACAAGGGAGAGGTCAAAAGGTGAGATGGAGGACGTCAACTGGTACCCTGATGTTTGACATTTTCAAGGGTCGACGACGACAATGTCTCCTGACTGAACCTCGGAGACAGAACAGCACTGGTAGTTGTCATAAACAGTAAAAAATGTGCATCGGCTGACCACATGAACGTGACAACGAATCAACAAAATGTCAACAGGAGAAAAGACTTTAAGTTGGTTGAGTTGGCAGCACTGAACACAGCATGCCTGCAAAATAACAACAAAAACTTCACGGTCGTGCATATTTGGACTTGGCAACATTCGCCCTGGCTGTGTGGGTGGGAATGTCAGTCAGAACAACATCGGATGGATGGGCATGCAGATATTCTGCAGACATTCGTGGTCCACTGAGGACGATCCCGGATAACTTTTATGATCTTCTGACTTCTTCTCTGGCTCCTCCGTGATTGTGGTTTTGCATGAAATGTCTGAACATCTATTGGATGGATTGTCATGAAATATTTGGCAGACATTCATATTCCCCACAGGATGAACTTTAATGTGTTTAGAGGAGTGGAAATGTCTCGATGTGGATTAATAAAAAGCAAATTGAGGTTCATCCTACTGTATTAAATGATGAAGAAATAGCCATGTGAAGGAATATGGACAGATTAATCATTCAATAATCAATAACAGGTCAATCTTGAGGCCAGTGAAGATTCACACTTCTAAATAGGTTTGATAACCACTTAACTTTTCATCTTCATCATATTTTGATTTATGACCTACAAAACTAATCACATTCCCATCAGCCTCAGCTGTGTTTTGCGCTTATTTCTAATCATCTTACACCTGTTAGCATGCTAAAGTTAGCATTTGGCTAAAGCAAAAAGCTGTTTGTTTCTGTTCAGCTCCACAACTCCTCCAGACATGAAGATGATAACGTAGTTTTTTCTGCATAATGACGAAATCCTGAATGTAGGACGAACTTTTCCGTTTGCTTTATTTTAATAAACAGCGACCTTCAGAAACACCCAACTGTGCTCCAATCACTTGACTTTATAAGTAGAGGCCTTTATGTCTTAAGCTTTGTCTTTGTGAGAAACATCAGGTGACTTTCTCCTTTTATAGATGTGTGTTTTTCATTTGTCTTTGAGGGAAAACGTCCTCTCTTTCCGTCTCTAATGACGCCAATGATCTGCGTGGCGCAGTCTAAAGGACCGTCTCCATGGTGAGACATAGTAACGGTTTGTTTTCCGTGTCCCATAAATGAAGTAATCGCTGCTGAATGGCAAACACATTGACAGTATCAATAGTAAGGAATGTTGTGGGCTCTGAGCATGTATACACCTCCAATTAACAAAAATAGTCCCTCTCGCGGAGCTCGAATGAGATCAAAAAGATTCGCTAACAACGTCCAGATCTTCAGGTGCAGCAGAGAATTTTTTTTTTAAACTTCGACTAGAAGACGAGGTTGAGGAGAACACTGGCGACGTGCTACGACGGCGAGGGAAGCCATCATTTTTTTTTACTTGTGTGCTCTACGGCTCGCTCTGGATACGAACAGACTGTTTTCCCTCTTAATGATCAACGCTGCTGACATAGATCTGAGCTGACGTCTCACTCTGAAAACGAGCCCTTGTTTTTTGCATTTGATCCAGGAAAAACAAGAAACATAAAAAAAAGAATAAAAAAAAAGAAAAAGGGAGTGTATACAGAGGCCGATACAAATCAAGGGATGCATTTACATTTGGAAATGAGAAACACTGGGAAAGAAATCCAGCAAAGTGCCCACTTGAACCCAAGCAGGGAGAAATAAGACAGACATCTCAGTCAGGAACACCCTCTCACAATTACATTGATTGCACCGCTCTGTAAACACACAGTACAGACAGGCCTTAATTGCAAACATATGATGAGTATGAATTTACAAGAACCGAACCAAAGTCCCTCCAGCACCCGCCCCCTCGTACTTTGTCAAAGTGCGCACTGTAATACTCGGTCTCGAATTTCCCTTCATACACTCTCTGACCTCTGGACGCTGGATGATGAGTGACGGGTGACCAGGCCGCTTTCTTATCTCAGCCACATCCACCGTCAAAAACCCAAAGATATTCAATTAAATCTTCACGAGTGCTGAAACCTTTAACCTGTTTTTCTTAGAAAAAATTGCTCAAATTGATCAACTGATTTTAAAAAATAGCTGAGGATTAATCTACTGGTTCACAGGTAAACAATTAACTGATTAATTGATTGCACCTGTACTGCGCACATCCTAACATCACAACTATAGTTCCGGAGTTTTAAAAAAGCAAATAAATTAAACTTTATATTGTTTTTGTCTTTTCATACTGACGCCATTTCTGACTGTTCTACTTGTTCCGACTTGCTTTTAAGGCCATGTCGCCCAACCCAAAAAATAACATCAGCACTTAATCATGCTATGCAGGAAGTTATAAAGAAGATGTGAGTGCTTGGAATTCATAAATAAAGAAATTAAAGAGCTGTGTACTAATTTCTGTCAGATGGACGTCGCTCTGGTTGCTCAGAGCTACAGCTACATGGTGATCAACTGAAGTCCAGCAAAAGCTCTGAGGAAATGCACAAAAAAACCATTTCAAAAGTCCACAGAAATTACTTTTTTTTATTCCTGTTGCCTTAATTATGGAGGTGAAGCTGACTAACTCTTGAAACTGGAGAAACGTTGCGGTTTGTGGCTGTTTTGGATGTCCGCTGCGGCCGTTGTTGTGGGTAGTAATTAAACTAGAAGATGCTGCCGGCGTCAATGGTTAAAAAATATTTCAACTGAATGATTCCAGTACATGTCGCCTGTTGTGAACATGTGGAGACTGGCCTGAGCTGATGTTAGCTTCCCCGCCCGAATCATCATCATCATCATCTCAATCCGGCCCGGTCAATTGATTGGTAATGACCGGCTGAGAGCGCTTGCAGGTTGAGGTGAAGCGGGAACAGCAATTTCCCGGAGGCTAGCCAGACCCTCCCTTTGAGGAGCGACCCGGGCCTAATCAGGTCAATCATGGCTGACCACATGTGAAAGATGGGCCTGCCTACTGCCGTGCCAATTACTGCCACTCACAGGTGAGCCCGGCGACAGGGGCCACAGATTTTACCAATCTTAGCCATCCATCTACCTGGATGGACGGGCAGCGGTAGCCGCAGGCCGTCAGCGCTGGGTGGTGGGGTTGGTGTCGGAGCCGCAGAGCGACTATAGCCAGACGACGCTGCTTAGGTAGTGTGTCAGGGACAATGTGGGGGAGCCTGAAGTGATCCAGATACAGTCAGAAAGGTCAGAGCCGGTCCAGGACTTCACTCATCGCAGCCTCTCCTCTTGCCTCTGTCTTTATATGCCTTCCACGTGCCAGCAACCAAAACACCGGTATGTTGTCTGCGGTATCTATGGCGACCGATCCCTCTCGCCAGTACACGCAGGAAATCATGTTGTGGCGGAGGCAGCGCGGATGGGAGGGGTAAACACTAACACTAAACAAAGCAGATGGCTGAGTGTCAGTTAAAAAGGAAAGCGAGACATCAACAACCACGCTTTGCCTGTCGCTAGCAATTACGCAGTAATCGCGTCTGAAATTGAATGAAAAACAAAATGGCAGGCTCTGTAAGGTCACGCTGGATGAAAATAAAAAAAGTGAGAAGAGGAGAGAAAGCAGGAGAGGAAGAGGCACAGACAAGAGAGGGGGAGAGCAACGCTGAAAGTCTCAGAATCAGCTTGGCCAAGAAAGATCCATGAGGCAAAAAACAGCATCTGTCATTTTATCTGTGATGGGCGCTCGGAGGCATTATGTCATATGACATATCCATCGTACAGAGCGCGCAGGGATACTTCGATACATCTCTTCAGACATTTGACTTGTTTGGAGCGAGGGACAGAGGGAAAAACAGGAGAGGAGAGGAGAGGAGAGGAGAGGAGAGGAGAGGTTGCCTGTAATCAGACCTCCTTGCTGGCTCTGGTCTTGAGCCACATTGTTTTGACATACATGACAACGTGCCAATGGGCCAGACACATTATTTTACACCATTTCACCCTTCTATGATTTCCCACACACACACACACACACACACACACACGTTCGTGCACACAAGAGCAGAAAGCCAGAGTGCGCCTGTGTAGCTGGAATTAGTATAATGGAGTGCAGCGCGTGGAAACAATACCAGAGAACATACGGCAGAAAAAGGGGGAAAATAATAAATCTGAAAAAAAAAAAAAAACCCTTGTGTGCAAAAATGTAGACGATTTATAAATTCTCCAAACATGTTTCAAGAATATGCAGTCTGAATATAATCAGGTTATGTATATATTATGTAAAATTCAGAGAGGTTATTCACAACTGATATCAACAAAAAGGATAACACTGGTATTATTCTGTATTCTTCCTTTTGTTTACAAATTAAAGCGCAGATGTTAGTCTGCTCGTACTAAAGCATGTTTAAAAGTAATATCCTAAAAACAGTTGTCAAGATTTGACTTTCACTCGTGGATTAATACACATTTGGATCCCATTTTTAGCGTAGTGTCCTCAGACAGAACTGTAGTTCTATTATGCTCCTATAAACATTGGCTGCATCCGAAAATGCCGTTCTAAAGTGCTATTTGTTAGGTTATGCTACGTTAGATCTCACGTATGTCCTGAGTGAAACCAACAGCACAGGAAGTGGATATTTCACGATGCAATGTAGAAAGTAGCATAACAGACAACGATCGCACAGTTACTAATAGTGTAAAGTCAGCGGCGCTTCAGTAAGTACAAGTAAAACGTTGAGTCTGCCAGGATTAATCCATTTTTTTATATTTAATTCATCGTTGTCGTGGGTTACTAGGCTACACATCTCCAACCGGCAAAGGAGGCTCTTAGCATAGTGACTCAACACTATATAAAGGATATATACTAGTGGTTTTTCATACAAAAGTATGAAAACATAAGAACTGCTCTTTGTATTATCCCGATTTAAACCCTCTACGTGCTGTTATGTGTTACTGGAATGATTGGGACGCCATGTTTGAACAACTCATTCATAGTTTAACACATCTGAGACACTCAGAGGTGCAGATAGTAAAAATTAAAAGCAAAGTCAGCAGGTCAGACTTTCACGCTCTCAGACCTCCAGTGACCAGACACTTCAAACTCAGACAGGGACTCTGATTAATTCCTAAATGTACTTTTGATTAATTATGTATGTTTTTACCCCATTCTCTCTCTCTTTCTCTCTATCTCTGCTTTTGACTCTCCGATTGTGCAGAGGCAGCAGCGATGCTTGTAGGTGTCTTGAGGAATTTACATTCAGTCCTTTATTGTCTGAGGGTGGGGGGACATGAGCAGTAGTGGGGTTTCTTGCTGATCTGTGGCTTTGAACCCTGAGTGGCACCTGTGCCTTGATGCTGGAGCCAATATTGGATTTGGCCCCGGTCACACCTTAGGGCGGTGGGTTAATGGCCCACTTTGCCAGGCACACAGAGCTGCTCGGCCCTGCGCCGGCCAAACCTGCTGCCTCAGCACTCCGGTCCTCATAGCAGAAGTTGCAGACTGCACGGTAAGAGAACACACACACACACACACATATATGAGCTGTGTGTGTACTGTATGTACCGTACTGTATGACAACCCGGCTAACATAGTGTGTTAACTAAAGCCGGTGGAACAACACTGCTCAGCATTCACGTTGAAGGATAAAGACCAGCCCCTTGTTGGTAGAGAAATAGATAAGCTGTGTTCATGATGCAACATTATTCTTTTGTTGTTATTACTTTGATGCAGAAAAATCCGTTTAAACTCTGATGTCTACGCTCCAGGCAAAGAGGACATATATAGCACAACAGAGACAGACTGTTGACAAGCTAAACAAAGAAGCGAGGCAAAAGCTGAACCAGGTGGTGTTTTTGAAAAGTTGAAGCCAGGGTGGAAATTAACAGCAGCCACGAGTCAAATATTGATGAGTTTTGTGTGTCACGCTGGCCACTGCGGCAGGTAGCCAGCCGTGACTCGGTGGTCTGGGTGTCTTTCCTGGATGGAAGAACCTTTGGGGTGCTCAGGTTCTCCTACAGGGTGTCCCGTCATCAGGAGAACGCGACTGACAAACAGGCTTACATGCTGGCCGACTGACGGGACCGACTCTGCTTGGCGGACTGGATGAGGGCCTGACTGACTCACCGACTGGCTGACTAATTTACCAACTGGAGGACTGACTGACTGCCTGGTTGACTGACGACGTGCCAGGGAGCAAAGCTTTCCCACATGTTCTTCTCCACGCCGCATTTCAGCTGGGGAACGCTGCCTCGTCCCTTCGCAGTGTTTACAGTGTGGAGCCCAGCCGTGGGAGTGCAGCCCCGCTTCATCTCCACACTCGGCCCGAAACGCCTCTCCTACGGCCGCCATTAATCAGCACCAGAGACTTTCTCTCTCCCTCTCTCGCCTCTCCCTTTTTCTCGCTCCTCTACGCCCACAGACATGCTGGATGAGGCCATTTTGAAAGAGTTAACAGATGTCGGCTGATTCGCCCCGGGCTTTCTGACATTGCCCGAGTGATGTATTTGATGTGGAGTTTATTCAGCTCTAATAAACGTATAAAGAATTAGAATAATAATTCACAGATGTACATACCCAGATTATATGCTGGAGCCTCTCTTTGAAGCAGACAACGCAGCCAAGATTAACAGAACCAGGGGAGAGGATGAAAAGGGTTTTTGGATCAGCCCGCCGATAATAAGAGAGGTCAGGATGGACTAATACTGCAGCTTTATGCTCGTGCACCGACACAGACGGCCTTTGTTCCTATCACAGGTTACTTCCCCGTGAAAAGCCTGAATAAGAGGCAGCCATTGTCACTCTGCCTCTTTTTTTTCTAAATGGAGCAGAGTGAAACACATTTGCTGTATCTGTTCTTTCTCGTCTCATACTTGCTTTTGTTAATTTGTCATTTCGTGTACAGCAGAAAGAAAAACCGAGGGGGGGGACACACACAAAGGAGGGATAAAAGTGAAGTCTAGCATTCTGATCAGCGCAACAAAAAAAAAAAAAATGAGGGAATTACTTTCAAAACAAACAACTTCCATTTGCTTCACAGCTAAAGAACAACAAATCTCAAAAATGGCCAGTTGCAGAGCATCTTAATACCCACATAAACCATAAAAACAGCTACACAGCTCCATGGCAATGCATAGCAACCGTGCAGAATTTCAGTCAAGGAGAAAGAAGGCAAAAAAACACCTTATTACTTCTAACTCCTGCAAGCCATTTTGGTCTCCAAAGGTTTTAGAGCGCCGCAGGCCATGTGTCTGCAGTGTTTCGGGAAATGACTTGCCTTCGCACGAACACTGCTATGTTCTGCAGCACTGCTGCCCCCAGCATCCCCGCTCAATTTCTGTTTAACCCCTTCCTGCCTTCCCTCACACTGACTCACTGCAACAGAGAGCTCACACCCAGCACAATACTGTCACATTGTTCAGCCTCCCACAAAACCAAGGCAAATCAGACCAGCTTTTTCACGAGCTAACACATTAACTCCACGTCTAATTTGGCTACTTAAGCATGTGATGGCTCTTAACAAACACGGTGCAGGAAAAAGGCGTAAGGTTATGTGGGGCAGAGGAAGACGGGAGCGAAAAAAGCCCCTCCGCCATTCCACTCGATCTGGTACAATGTGCGACACAGTTTGCACACTTGAGTGTGTATCAACGGTGGATTAAATCTGCAAACTCGTTGACACAACACATAATTAAAACATCTTGCTCGAGGTCAGGAATTTTCTAATTAGTAGTGTACTGACAAAGCTGCAATTCCATCGCCCTGAGTTTCAAAGTCCACAGGTTACTGCTAAGATGAAAGCTGACCCTGGAGCACAATTCTGCAGGGCTGCTCATACAATTCCTCAGAAGACAGTCACAGGGTCACCAAGCTAAACAGTGTGCTGCACCCGGAACCTCGCTTCCAAACAAAGAACTTCAAACTTTCCTGCCTGGAAACACAATCTTGGCTTCACCCGCCCCCCCGCCCCAACTCCCTCTTTCTTCTCAACCTGAGAGAAAACAAAAGATTGTGTGAAGGCGACCAGATGAAGAAACCGTAACATTGTTTTGAATCTATTTAATTAAAATGCTCAGAGCCTGGCTAGCTGAACAACCTGTTAAACACAACAAAGCCTTTATTAGCTGGCTCTTTGTAGCTTAAGTTGGTAAAAAAAGACATATAGGATAGAAATATATTCACACGTTGGTTATTACGATCTATTTAATTAGTAAAAATGTGTTTCCTACAACAGAAACGCCACGACTACAGTACAAAAGATGATATCACATGAATCCAGACGATGATTCTGTTGTATTTGTTGTGATTTATAAGTAAAAGCTTTATTTGTCGGACGATACGTTCAATGTCTTTTCCTCTGTCTCTTCAATACGGAGAGCAGACGACGCTGAGGAATCGCTAACAGCCTGCCTGATAACCTGGACAATTAAGGCAGGCCAAGTATCTTTGGCTACATAAAGTATCAGAAGTGGAACTTTTCCGACATTAAATATTCAAAGCGTTTCATATATAAAATGAACCCAATTAGAGTTAAAATAGAAGAAGTGTAATGAGTCTCAAGTCAGAATGCTTGTCTTCAGAACTGTTCACTAATGAGCCCTTGTTGGTTTTGCAGACTTTACTTTCAATGGTGTGGCGCTGTCATTTTCTGCTGGTTGTAAATTTTTAATTCAAGTTGAATGAGAGGGTGGTGACTGAGTTAATAATCAAGGCACCGGGGTGTTTTTGCAGCCGATGGATAGCTGGGAGAAGTTGCCAAATGAGGCTTGTGGTCCGCCCTTTGATGTCTTTTTGCGAAACGTTCTAAATAGGAACAACCGGTTAACAAAAGCCTATCAGTTCAGAGTGGTATCGAACATAAATGACCACACTGAGGGGGGGGAATGCATCCTGCAAATGGCCTAATTAGGGGGGTAAAAAAAAAAGAGCAGGCTAGCAAAATAGCACTGAATAACACAGAACCGGAGCACTAACGCAGTCTGACTCGAGAATGAGACGAGAGACCGAGAGGCGGTGCGACGGGTCCCGCCGCTCGGCAGACATGTGCTGCATGCCGAGCTGTCAGTCTTCGCTTAAATCCTCATACGAGCAGTGAGACATTTCACTTACAAGAAAAAAGGGGAACGCACCGAGGGGGCCACAGCGGATATGCAGATGGAAGAGATTAGAAAGCACATTTACGGCGGAGGTTCACACTATGAAATGGTCCTTGATCTCAAATTGACATAAATGGGGCCATTTTTGACATCATTTAGCCATCACAGGCTCCGTTCCAAGCAAGCGCCGCTGTCACGGGTCCCCATGCACCTGATGTGACGCCTGCTAAGTATGAGAGGCAGGAAGAAGGGCTGTCTGAAGAGCAGGTCTGATTAAAATCCAGGCTCTACTGGGGAAAGAGTAGAGTTTCATGTTTTATATAGATGGCCCAGAAAGAAGGAACCGAAACTTTACTGGAGGATTTTTATTTTTATTTTGTAGAAGTGCGTCTGCGAACGTTTGTGACCCCAAGTGACATTATTCTTCAAGCTGCCAGGATGAGTTTCAAATCTACTTCGAAATAAATATTTCCTTTACCATTTTGGGCATTCAACTTTGATATAAACACAACTTTAACATAAACCACCAACCGACCAAACAACCAACGGACGAGTATGAGCACACAACGTCCTCGCTGGAGCTAATAAACATGCTACTTTTTCTGCTTCTACCTTTTGCTGATCAGCATGAGATAGACGTAGAAGTCTACCGACTCCACAGTGTGGTACATTTGGCACTAAACTGTCAAAATAAAAATGATATAACACGCTGTCAGTTAGTAATCTCGGTGGCTCGGGGGGTAATAGTGGCAGGCAGCACCGCAGAATTTGGACTCAGTTAAGGAGTTCCTCATTACATTTTCTTGGCACTTTCCTGGAGGCCTCATTCCTCCCATCAGGTTCCTCTTCCACAGGCCCACAAGGCTTCCTTCCTACCTGCGCAGCATTTTGGCAACCTGCTTTATTATGCCGCATACAACAGCATCATTTTTCCAAGCAGCTGTGTGTGCGTGTGTGTATAACGCTTATCTACATATTGACTCGGTTTAAATCCACATCCTTGTCTGCCATAATAATTACACATCTTGTAAAAGGAAGTGCTCGACTCTTCCTGCACCTGAGGCGGGCGGCTCGAAGGAGTTGCCCATCGGCGCCCAGCAAACACACCTCCGGCGCTGCCTCGTATCCAAACAGCTTCAGCGCACACCCGCGGCCATCGCCTCGCGAAAGTGTAATGGCGGCTGTTTCTATTGCACTCGGCGTGAACAGAGAGCGCCAACACGGGCGAATGTGTTTCCTATGTGTCGCAGGAACAAAGCAGACGGGATAGGTCGGACAGGTAATAAAGACAGCGGGGGCCTGTTTTATAGTTGTCAGCGAGTCAGACCACACGCACGCATAGCTGCACACATCTCGGTACACAAACACACAACAAAGCAGCGGCGTGTAGTGACACAGGCTGGCCCGGGAGGTGTGTTTACATTTTGTGGCTCTCTGGACCTTGTTGTGTGTGTGTGTGTGTATATAAAGATCGCTCCAAAAGGCCGGGCTTCATGTGCTCTTTTCTCTCAGCCAAACCACATCCACTGCTCTGAACTGCCATAACCCGCAATCAGAGCGCCGATGCGGGTGACAAGAGGCCATATCCAGCGATTCACAACTCTCTCTCTCTCTCTCTCTCTCTCCAAAGTTCCTATCAGTGGAGGGGCGTTCATTACTCCAACAAATACATAATTTATGCAATCTAAAAAATACATGTGATCATGAATCAAGACGGGAATGAGAGACACAGAAACATCCGAGGTTCTCTGGTGATGCCGACTCTTTGTTTCGGGAAAAGCGAATAGAGGTCAAGTGCTGCCAAACATGGCCGACCGCAACATTGTTGTTGTGCCGCTCCGAGGCCAGATCAGAGTCAGACCTGGTGACACTCCGCTCCAAAAGAGCAGCAGCGTTTTTGCTTTTTTTTTGCTCTCGGACTACACTGCTGTATTTCAGAGAAAACTGTTTCCTCTATCATCCGTGAAATGGTTTTAGCGCGCAGAACAGGAGTCACATAAAAGCTAAACATGTTGTTTGATTGCACTAAATATACAGAGAGGCGCCACATATATGGATTTTAGTGGACATGTGTGGCCCCGTTCAGGAAACAACTCGGGGAGGCATTACGTTTTCGACTCCGTGCTAACAGACACGAACAACACGCTGCTGGAAGCG
>CAEMYA010002120.1:667386-681096 GCA_903131615.1 Diplodus sargus
AGACGGGTGTTGTGGTGGTGAAAACATGAGGGGGCTGCAGCGAGCGCTGTATAGTCGCACTTCTCCGACTGGATCAACAAGCAGGCATGACATTTCAGCCAAATACTATCCCCCTAAAAGAGAGAGAGGCAAAAAAAAGCTGCAGAAGGCAGAAGAGACGGGGAGAAGAGGAGGAGGAGCGAGTGGTTTCCACCACGCTGTCCCTTCTGCTAGCATTCACTTGGCCTTTCTCCTCCTTAACCAAACAGCCTGGTTGGTCCTAGTCCTCTGAGTCCTGACGCCCCCCCCTCCAGCTCCGGAACCGTCGTGCTCTGCGAGCTTCCTGTTTGTCTGGTTGAAGACCTGGCCGTTTTACTCCCAGGCGGCACTCTGGGAGCGACGCAGGAGGAGGAGGAGGAGGAGGAGGAGAAGAAAGAACGCACAAGAGAGGAGGACAGAGGGGAGGTTGGCGGGGGAGAAGGCAAAGGGAGAGACACTGAACACTCCCGAGTTGGGATTGATTTACTTCATTAACCGAGATTACAAGTTTAACTTACAAACCAGAGGTCAAAATTTCTCATTAACAAGGGGACCGTGGAGAACCTCGGGGCTTGGAGACCACTCTTATTACTGACTACACATTTCAATCTGTCTTTGATGTTCCATGTCTGCCTTTCTACCCCCTCTTTCCCCCTCCTATTTTTTGGCAGCGAGGTTGATTTTAATTGTAGCTATAGAACAGAGCATAGTTTGCCTGTAAGCCAGCCTCCACATCTGTAGTGAGTGCAGCTTTAGTGATATTGGGTGCAGTCCATAGCTTGGGGCTAATTTTAATGGTCCCCCCCCTCCTCCTCCTCCCTCCCTCCTTCATTGGAGACTCAGATTGTTTTCCACGTGATTCCTGTTAATTTAGCTGGAGGAAAGGGCATCAGTTTTCCTTGTGCTTTTTCCCCCCTCTCTCCCCATGCCTCTCACTCTATTGCCTCACTCCTTCTTTCTGATCTACAGCCTCAAAGAAAAGAAGGTGAAATGAATTCAAATGGAAAAATAGACTGTGCTCACTATTAAATCGCACGCCTACCTTTGTCCCTTGCATTGCGCCTGGTCGAGACAGATACGAGGCAGGCGAGCGGCGGCTGTACAAACCGAGGCAATTTAGCTGCTATTGTCGCTTTTTTTGACGTCAACAAACAAAGCTCTCCCTTTGATGTGATAAACGGCCTCGGTGGCGGGATGATAACTACGAAGCTCGTAAATGTGTCAAGGATGTTTCAAAGCGCTGATTGTGTTTAACACTGCAGGACACGGTGCGTCGAGGCACGTTTTTTTTTCTAACATCGCCGAAACCTTTAAATGCTAACCCCAGATGTACCGAGGAGCCTCCTATCTGTTGTTTCACGAGCTAGCAGCAAAAAAAAACAAAAAAAAAACAGACGGCGCGCACTTTAAGTCAAGATGCACCAAATGGGAAGAGAGGCGATCACAGCACACAAAAATCAATGAGGGGGAAATGAAACAGTAAAGTGTTCAAATAATGTGAAGTGTGTGAAGGGACAGAATATAGAGGGTGTGATGGAATAATCATTGTGAATAAAGCTCTGGTTGACAGACTCTCCTCTCTTCTATCCCCAATTCAGTGAGCTAAAATCAATTTTTTATATCCTCTCTGAACATTATACAAATACTGATGTGGCCATAGAGGAGCAAAGAGCCGGAACGTGGTATACAGCCTGCTAATCATTGAGCTAAAAAATACGTCCAAAATGAAAAATAAAAGGTTGTTTCTTTCCTGTGGTGCCTAAATTGTGTTAGCATGAGTTGTAAAGTCTCGGAGATATTAGCCGTAGAGTTCTGCCTGCCGTCTCTTGAGTATAATGGAACTAAATGGCTAAAAATACATTTGAAAATCTCCACTGTGATGTCGCTTTCCAGAAATCACGACGTGGTTACTCATGATAATCCGCTGACATTTGTTGTGAGCAGATTCTTGTAGGATCTATTTTCTCTCTACCAAACTACATCCAACAACCGTATCGCAGCGCAGCATTGCGCGTGAATCTACTCATGGATGAGACGCTAGCTATCCGAGCTAACTAAGCTAACTAAGCTATCTAAGCTAGGTAACGACAACACATGTTGCAGTCGGTGAAGGCAGACGTCTCCAAAACAAAAATGGAAACATGTATGTTGGATTTCCAGCTACTAGCAGCGGTGGACTTTGATTTTTCCCCTTGTGGTGTATGAATTTTTCATATGATTGATGCCTTACATGACAAAACATACATTTGGAATTCATATATAATTTTTCATTAGCTCAACACTTTTTTAATCAGGCGTTATAACGTCATCTTCTCTGAGCTAATGTTCTGGGGGCTTTGGAGCCTTCACCACATTTCCATTCTCCTTCAACTGCCCTTTGTCGCTGCGCTTCATCCCTCCACCTTCTTCAAGGCGGCTCACCCTTGACTTTTGTGCTGAACTTCAAAAGCCTGGGTGTGCTGATTGGAGGGTTAGCGCTGTAGGACGGGGACGACTGGGCTGGAGGGGGCAATCGCGATGTGTGTGCCTGTGCGGCTCCTGCCTGTGCAGTGACCCACCGCTGGGGCCACAGCAGGCCTTCTTCCAGCCAGCCAGCCAGCAGCCCCAGCCATTGGCTCCTTGGAACTAATCCACCCTGCGGAGCCCTGTAAGGCCCCCTTTGTTCCCTCCTGCAGACTAGATCAGGCTGGAGACAGACACTCCAGTCTTGACTGGCTATCAGTTTCACAGCCCGTGGCGATCCACATCCAGGCACAGGCCCAAGCCCAGTCGAGCCACCATCAAATTAAAGGTGGGTGAATAGGGCGGGGGGGGGGGGGGTTGGGTTGTGGGGAAAGGAGCGAAATTGTGTCACCTGAATTCCGTCACAGTCCGAACATGGTGAAAAGGTGGTCTGATGAGGAAAAGAACAAGCAGGCGGGAAGGAATATTGAAGAAGAGGATTTCAACAGGAGCTCTGCCTCTCGGTGAACAGAGCAGGATCTCAACAAGGCCATTATCTGGCTCCTAATTTGAGCTCTGGCACAGCACTGAAGGGCTGCCTTTGTCTGGGATTAATGCGGAAAGCTCAGGATGCGATGTCAGAGGGAAATAATCAGCATGGGCCCTTCATAACGTAGGCTGCTTGTGCTCCTGGCCAGGGCCCCCCGGCTCATTTCTGTGGAGATGAAATCTATGACAAGCCCCTCAGTGAAGCTGAGAGCAGGCAACAGTCCAGTAACACCCACAGGCCTCCAGGCATCCTGTGACCCCCTTAGAAAAGTCACATTCACTTTGCTCTGGAGAAGGGAAAGAGAACGCTGCAGGCGCTTCCAGCCCATGTGAAATGAAGAAATGTGAGGAGGTGAAAACGAAGTGAAAATAAGTTAAGATTCCTCCTCCGCCCCCTCTGCAATCACTCCAGAGGAGGGGCGCGCTGTGACTTCACTTCATTATGCCCCTCTAATTAAACATGAACAGGACATTAACAAAATGGGATAAAATAGAAACAACTCCAGCATAATGTATATTCATGTTTATGTTGTGTAACTGCATTCGGAGGAAACGGTTTGAGAAAGCAGATTTTTCTGAGCGCAGCAGAAGGTCGCGGGCTAATACCCATCAGGGTAAAACATTCTGAAAGAGGTTGGCACTGCACTCAAGGACCAGAAGTAATGCTTTTATTTTGTTATTTATGCTTTTTTACCGGGTGCATTACCATGCTCCTCTGCAGCATATTGCTGCCAAGCGAAGGATGTGAAGATGCAACTCAATAAGCAGGTTATTAAAATGACCAATTGACATTCAAAATGCAGACTTATTCTAGATTCATCATATTTACAGATGAACATGTTGAATTTAAATGTTTCCCCTGAAGGAAAATGTGACTCTGTACAGAAACTGTGCGTGACTTCATGTATGACCCACTGCTGCAGAAATACGATACTCAAGTCAATTCTTGTGGAACTTAAAACAGGAGACTGCTCGTTGTAATAACACAGTTCAGCTTAATTAAGAACAGACTGGGCGAGTCACATGGGAGTTTGTCACCAAGCTGCCTGTAACGCGCAGAGATATTTCCTACCAGCTACGTCACGCTGCTAAATTAAATGGGGAGCGGGTTATCAGACGGATTTTTAAACTTGGCTGATGATTAACAGGTTAGGAATGGGAGAAAAGGGAGGAAAGGGAGACAACCCAAACCCAAACCTACTCCTTGGTGCCTCCAGAAAGGTACTGGCTCACGACTCGGATCAGAGGTTTTTCAGATTTGTTTGTCCTCATCCACTTTGTAGATGAACAAACACGAGAACAATGGTTCAGAGGGCCGCATGCTGTGTTACTTCACAGCTCCCTCACCACATGACCCTCAGCTGCAGGAAGGTTCTGCTGCAATAAGAGTCGGACGCTGATCTGTGGCCACTCAGTAAAATATATATGTGTATATAAGTAAACATACATATGAAGATATAAAATGAAGGCAAGGCTTCATCTCAAATGAGTTGTTGTCATTCACTTCAATGATTTCACGCAGGATGACAGTAACCTGCTGAATGCAATTCGAATTAAAGTTGTTTTTTTTTACTCTATGTCTGTTCTTCTGCTTCTGATTTCAATGATTTGCTGTTTATTTCTTGGTGTGTGGCTTTGTGCTCTCTCTTGCGTTGTCCACAGTACCTTTGTAAGTAAATGATTCCCCCAGATGTTCTTATATCTAAACTCAAGTCAATTACTTGGGTTGTAAAGATTCACCGATACGAATCAGTAACCTTTTTTAACGTTAAAGATGCGACTACATCGATACGCGGACCCCTTAATCGATATAAATTTACCTTTGGCCCGATTCTAAAGTTATGTATCGGTTGACGGAAGCTTTGCTGCTAATTCTGCAGAGCGTCTCTCAACTCTCGTAAAAGGTTAAAGGTCAACATGAGATTCTAGCGAGAGTAACGTTCGCCTATCTGAGGGAAAAACCACAAGAACAACAACAACATGTCCGACAACTCCGACACTGTTTACAATGCACCAGCTCATCTGAAATCTAAAGTTTGGAAGAGATTTGGATTTTATAAGAAGGAGGAACATTTGGACAAAAGTCTGGCCTTATGCATCGTATCTCATAGAATGGCACCAAATCGTTCTGTATTTAAAATGTATCGTCCCTGCATCGTATTGTAGCCCTTGAATCTAGAGGGAGAGATGCACACCGCTATCAATTACTGAGTTATTTATTATTTATCACTGGACAAAATATTGTCACCGTTCTTCTTCTCTCACATTCTGCTCACCCCTAATATGTCAGACTGTCAACTGAAGAGCCAGACGGAGAGGAAACTGTCGGAGAGGTTGGGGTCAAACTCCTCCAGGCAGTTTCTACTGTTATTTTCAATCTCGCCTGTTATGTCTTCTTATGCATTCTGACATCTTGACGACATCTCAAATATATTACATAACTTGAAACAATTAAGCACATTGAAGGGGGATTTGAAGAGAAGCCGATCGGTAGAGAAGAAGTCCCGAGAGTGAACTGTGATGCGATCGCTTCCTCCACCACGTGTTATTCTATCAGCAGTGGCTAAATAGGTTATGCTGGCTGTGCCTGGATAGATGATATAAAGTAAACAATTGATTTTTTCTTTTTTAAGTAAGAAGTGAGTAGAGTGCCATTGTGTTTGCCGGCTGCACTGATGCACTATTCTTGCTTCTGCATCAGGAAAATATGGTGCAACGAGATGTGCTGTTGAACAGCGATACGTGAGAATTCAGGACAATAGCTTTTATATTAGGCAGATAAATAAAACAGGCAGAAAACTAGAGTAGGTAAACAAGAGCGCCAATATGCTAAATTATCAGGGAGATAATAAAAACAAAAAGTGGACTGTCTGTGTAATCTGAACTAACTACAATCGCACATCCGACTGTACATTACTAATTGTCTGAGGACAAAGTCGTTCCCTGCACTCATGTGAATAATGTCAGAAAACTTTTACAAGAGTCGAGTTTCTGAGTACCACAAAGCTCAACCTACAGACTCATGAAAAGGGTTTGGAGCGTTCTGTGGAGGTACAACCTAAAGTCTCCGAACAACAACAGGGTAATTAGATTCAGGAGAAAATCCTGCATTAACACAAAAACTTTGCTCTATCTGACCAGCAGCTGGAATTTAAACTCACCACTTTTACCTGCAGTTATGGATTATTTCTTTATTCACTTGTCTCGCAGATACATATTCAGTGACTCATTCTTATGCATATCCACCAGCCCTCCATGTTTGAACTCACCACAGTCAGGGATGACAAAACCGGGAAAATTAACATTGAAAGCTGTCGACACAAAAAAACATTTTACCTTTAAGAAAAAACTGAGAAATACATTACCTTTGTTCAAAGTACTCTTTCTGGAAAGCAAAGTAGACTTAGGTTGTAAAGCTGGTGAGAGATCATCACCTCCTCGTCGTCACAAATACGCTAACTTCTGCTCTGCTCACATATCTGTCAGTAATAGTAGAATATATCCCCTATACGATACTGATAGCACAGAGTGTACAATTCTAGTTTTCTACAATGATCACTAATATTTAGTTCTCAAACACATGTGACAAAAGATACCTGACAGTTGAACAATAAACTTTACCGTCCAAAATGCACAGAAACAATAGACTCAATTTGAAATGTAATCATTGGAAATCCGCCTTAGCATCTTTTTCCGCATTATAATACCCCAAAAAAGTTTTTATATCGGTGCATATCGAACAAGATACAGTTCACGCCAATCTTGATGACTCTGTGACGGGCCGATGTCAGCTGCTAATATTGGCCGACTGATAAATCGGAAGGTTCTTGTCAAAAGTTAATTGATTGATTTTAGTGTTGGGGATAAATATCAGGTCAACATATGGACAAATACATCTGATACTACAGTCAGTAGGTGAGTCTCACCTCTGTCCCTGATGGGGTGGCCCCTGGAGAGTCCACTTTACGTTTTTTGCGGGGTCCAATGGCGGCTAGTGCTGTGAGGTTGGCATCTCGCTGCCTCATCTGGGCCAGTTCCTGCTGTTGCATCTGGAAAAGACAACACAAAGATCAGAAGAAGGAGAAGAAAAAACAAAAAAACTTCCACCACTACATGTGCTCACACACATCTGTGTGGGTAAGTAAGTACGTCACGTGCAGGGTGTCAGTGTGTGTTGGTGACCCGAATGCCAAACAGACAAATTCAGGGATACTGACGGAGACTAAAAAGCTTTGATTCACATACAAAGTCCTGTATGTTTGTTTTATAGATGAGCTTGCCATACAGTTAGCTCTTTCAGCTCTGATGGTCACAACCTCCTAACATGCTTCTCTCTTTCTCTGAAGGTGCACCATGGTTTTTAGAATACTGTGCAACCAGAGCTGTTTTTAGAGCAGCGTGAGACCTGGTGAGGATGAGAAAACAGTGGGGACAGGATAAAGATATCCTTGTTCTTCCTTCTGTCTGTCCATCCATGAATCGCATGAGCTCTCCTGAGCCAAACAAAATGGAAGCCATTAACAGAGCCGCTGTCAAAGACCGATTGTGTGTGTGTGTGTGTGTGTAGTCACATGGTGCCATTGTGATTTTAGCAGTTTGTGATGTATAAGGGGGAGGTTGTGGCGAGGCACTGCCGGAGGTAATGTCATGTCTCGCCGCAGGGCTGAGGGGGGAACCCAGCGTCGCTGGGAGCTGCCCTTTCTATTGGGTGGATGTGTGAGTGCCTGGGGCCATGGCACAGAGGGTGTCAGCACTCCCTCCAACATGCAAAACACAGTGCACACACACACACGCACACACACACGTGCCTATCAATCTTGGCCACAGCACAGGGAATGCCTACCCACCAGCTTGCCTGCGTGCTTGCCCGCTGGGGGGAGAGAGGCCTGGGCTGCAGCGAACAGGGACAATCAATGTGCGCTTTCATGTCTTTCATGTTCTTTTATGTTATCGCTCAGCATGCGTTCGCCGGGCGCCGGTGTTTGTGCGAGACATGCGTGTTGTCTGATCAGGGGAAAATTTCACGTTACTTTCAGATGGCGCTCTTTAAAAGGTTGCTTTGGTGTATAAAGTCTGATCTAAAATGTGCATGCAGTTGCCTCTGATTTTTATTTTTTTTCCTCCTAAAGCCCCGGTGGCAAGGCATGGCCTTTAGGGTGTTGCCACTTCACATTTAGCACGGCGGAACTGTTGAAAGATTCAAACACGCTGACAACACAAAGTAAGGGAAAATAACAGCAGTAGCACCAACCAGCTGAATATATAAACTGCATGTATTTGTCTGTTTTTAAAATGGATTGTTGACGACCATACATCCTGTGTTAAAATCAAATACTAAGCCGTGAAGCGAACTGTCGAGGTTGGGAATCAGGCTTTTAATTCTATGCAAATGAAGAAGCAGGGGGAATAATGGAGTCAGACGCTGGGGGATCGCGGCTGGATGAGGCGAACAGGCTGGGGATGATCATTGCCCCCTGTCCACATGGCAAATGTAGCATTAATGTTATCAATGCTAACCTTATTAGGGGCTCTGCCACAAACAACACACAAATCTCTCCGGGCCTGACCTTAAAGAATCCCGCTGCAAAGTGAGCTGGGAGAGAGCGATAGACCAGAAGAGAGAAAGAGAGAGAGAGAGAGAGAGAGAGAGAGAGGTCCGCTATCTCAGTGATGGCACCAGGATGCCGGCATCTCCGCCTGGCAGTTGGCACCAGGCATGGGCTCCCAGCGCCCACAGCAACTGCCTGCATTTTCAGATTTATGACTGTATGATAAATGAAGACTTCATTTTACCATCTGCAACCCTCCAGTCTGCGTTTCCCGTCAATATAGGGCCCGCCCTGACACAGGGAGACCGATTTCTGATTTCAATCTGGTGCCACTACGCCGAGTCTACCTTGCTTTAATGACCGCCAACTGATACAAGCCAGAGATGGGCCGCGCTTTGATGGATTTGTTTTCCCTCAGGAGTTGTTTTGACCTCCATTTAGTTCAAATATGTACATGAAGTACATTCATATGGACACACACGGTAGGAAGTAGTAGCAGCAGCTATGAAGGAATGTGGATACTGTCGTCTACTGAAGTGTACAAGGTTTGTTTAAGTCGTGACAAAGTATTCTCTGGTCTCTGTTTATTATTTTTGGTATGTAAGCAGCTCTTCTGTTTTCTCGTTTTAGTTTCTACTGCTCCAGAATCAAAGCTGCGACCTTCAAGTACAAAAACCTCTCTCTACCTTCAGGACCAACCTGTCGGCATTGTTAAGCCCGAGGCGCAATCACCAACCAAAACTGCAAAGGTCACTGCAGAGATTCTACCCCAGACGGGGAAGAATAACCAGCTGGCACGATGCATACATTTGCCAGGTCCGATCAATGGTACCGCATAAATATCTGCTGTTCCACAAAGTCACGTAAATACCAGTGCTTCCAGTCTGCCCGCGTGCCCTTTCAAAGCAGGGGACTGGAACTTGTAAAGTCAAATTATTAGCAAAGGTCAGGAGATGTAGAACATTTTCAAGATACCCGACAGAATCAATCTGCAGCTTTGTTAGAGAGAGGTTTCTGGTGTTGATGCAGAAAGAACAACGTGAGGTGGCGATGTTACGGTCAGCGGCGGGGAAATGTGAAGTACGCAAACACAAACATGGACATTTCTGGGGAAACACTTGTCGCAGCTGCACAAATCTCTCTCACAGAGGCTGAGCCACACGCACAGCAGCAGCGACATAATGGTGCAGTCTACAGGTCCAAACACTGAAGCTGCGAATGTGATATTCATCGGATCACAAGCTCACAGAATTACTCCTAATCTGCGCTGAAAGTTTTGATTGCTCCTAAAAAAAAAAAGAGAAATTAAGAATTAAGATCATGAATCTACGCACATTTTCTGCAAGAAGTAAAAGATCAGATTTTAGAATAAATTACATCATCCAGCGTTTTATGATATCAAATAACCAACATCCCACTCCAAAAATACAACTGCTGTGGACGCTTAAAAAAATCCAGGCCCACGCTATCAAATTACATGTATTCATCAGATTATTCGTGTCATTGGGTCATGTCCTGGAAGAGTCTTCCAAAATCATATTTAAATAAGACTAAGACCTCGAGTTTGGGGGCAGTGGAAGTTAATATTTATCAGCCGTGTAGACAGCTGGTGTAACACACAGCGGCTGAATCAGTGGAGCAAACTGAAAGGTGGAGCTGAGAGAAATACGAAGCTAAATAACGGTATTCAACAACATGTTTGTCATTTATATGTTAACTGAGCTGATTCCAGTAAATAGAAAAATATGTTCACCGCATTTTTTTCGTTAGTCACTGTTTATTTATAAGTTTATATAGATTTAGACAGTTTCAATGGTCCGTGCAAGTGATGGTGTTAATGTTATTTAAGTCATACTAAAGACATTCAAGGCAGAACAAATGCTAAAGTAGGCCAAAAGTGAGCAACTGAAAATAAAAAAAAATCAATTTGTCTGTTGCTTTTAACTGTTTCACACATCTAGTTTAACCTCGAGCTCTTCTGCACCCTTAACAGTAATGTAAAAAATGCCCATAAAGACCTAAATAATAAAAATAAATAAAAAGGAGCTTTTTCTCAACACAAAAGAACAAATATTGTGTTCCCTTCTGACGCAAACATGTCCAAAATTCGGCAAGAACCTCAGAGCGTTCTGATACTCTTGGAGTGCAGCGGGGGGGGTGAGCTGCAGGAGCCATGATGGCCAACCTGCCGTTCTCCATCTCGGCTGTTTTTAACAAAGGCTTTTCTCTCCATCCTCTCTCCCTCCCCTCCCTCCCCTCCCTCCCTCCCCCCCTCCTGGCCTGAGGGGCTGCTCGCGGCCCCCCAGACGCTTACAGACAGATGTCCTTGGTAGAGCAGAACACGCTCTGCTTGACGTCACGAGCAGCTACGGGGCTGTGAAGGAAGCTAAAGGGCTGACTGCCCTGCAAAGACCGCAGTATAAAAGCCAGACTATGGGTTTTTTTTGATTAGGCTTGTGTCTAACCCTCCCACTAGAATAGCTCCGGCCCGACAGGACACAGCGGGGAGCCTCTCAGTATATAGACATAACATATGCCATTTTTTTTTTTTGGGTGAATGCTTCTTTTTCCCCCATAGAGCCTTGGTAAGAGTTAAACGAGGGTTGGTGGCTCCAGCGGGAATCAAATCCCCTCCCCTGGTGGCCGAGCGAGTGTAAGACACCGATGATGTAATCAAAACAACGGCAGTTCGAACCTGTCGTCTCCCTTCATTTACTGACAGCAAGCAACGACACAAAATGCCAGGAAACACGGTGGCAGATTTTATGCCACGCACCATCTACTATCAAAAATCTGAGATGTAAATGGACGGTTCTGTTAATGTTGCAGTGGGTGTGAGCGCGGACGTTTTCATACGTTTGTCAGCGCTGCTATAATGGTACTGTCACGGCGTGGACGTGAACAGCCCCCGCAGCTATGCAGATGCAGAGAGAAGAAATGTTACGGATTTCAGCCATTTTTTTTATTTTTATTAAACTATATATCAAACCAAAACAGAAAACAGTAACTCTGTAGGGAATGTTAAATATTCTATTATCTTTTTAGCCATGCCGGCGGCTCTCAGCGCTCGTCTGTTAGTCTGTCAGTCGGTCGTGTTTGGTTGCTAATTATCAAACGTTAGCATGCCGACCAAAGACAGTGAACAGCGTAAACATCTGAGCAGCAGCATGTTAGCGTCATCAATACCACACTGATATATATTAATCTTACTTTAGTCACAATTAAATGACGAATAACTCGACAGAAAACGCATAAATAAAACAACATTATGTAGCTTTTTACCTTAAAATAATATCTTCTAAATCATTTGGATGGTCAGCCACATCACTTGTTTCTGCTCATATTGTTAAGACGTAATGAGTTATGCTTGTAGTTAGCACCTACATTACGTCTAACAAATTGTTACAGAATAATTATCTATTAATTTCAGCTACATCGATGCTCGATCGTTTCGTCTGTCGGTTGCAGTTGTTGCTTATTATGAAACGCAAGCAAGCTAACATGCTAAACGAAGATGGTGAGCACGGTAAACATTACAACCGCTGAGCATTAGCACGTTAGCTTTGTCAACATGAGGAGATTACTGTGCTGATATACTAATCTTACTCAACACTAATAACTTGACAGAAAACATATGTAACTTGTGTACATTGGTTGAACGGCTGCATTCAGAAATAATACTGATTATTGATTACAAGTAAACTTTAGTTCTGTGCTCAAGTATTTTAGGAATGAGGCGCGGTGGAGTTTGTTAGATGCAAGTAAAGTCATGTTCCCCCGACTTAATCACATATAAATTATTTAAAAAAATGTTTTGTTTCACCCATTTTTAGGTACCAATTTCCCAAAAACAGTGCAGAGCAAGTTTCCTACCCCCTCTTCGCATGAGAGCGCTTTGACGTTTTACGTATGTGTTTTATGCACGTCTGTTTATCCATGGATCTCATTCACCTGACACCCACATGGCCGACATTACACGAACATCTGCGAGCTGCATCTTGAGGCCTTTCTTCATGTGAAGTGCCTGGCAGTTAGTTTGCTGCGGGGAAGAAGGGCCATTTGCAGTTAACCAATCAGGTTTCGCTTCTCCATCTGCACTCAGACGCCGCAAAGAGACGAGTTAAGCCTCGAACTGCGAATGCAGGCACGTCTTTGTGGTAAAAAACTGAACAGACACATGTGTGACTTCATCAACAGAGCTCAATAATTACATTTGGCAGCGTTCCTCCAGAGAAAAATAGTCTGATGTCGAAGTTATATATGAAGATATATGTCTGATGTGCGCACTGTGTTACATGCTGCAGTGCGAGTTGTCACGTTAAATTGGCCTTAAAGGGTTGAAGTTGCACTGCACTATATTTAATGTTGAATGTATTAATACTGTAGAGTTCATATGCACAGATTCAGTACAGTATGTTGTTTTCAGGATAAGTCAACACTTAACCTGGAACAGTTTTTTGCACTATTGTACCGATACCAGTCTCTCTTTGCATAACTAGACAATAAGTTGAGACTTTATTAAAAATGTTCTGAAATTCAACTTCGTCCTCTTTTCTCAACAATATTCCTGCAAACCTGTTTGCGATTAAATTATTTTACCTATGGAGATGAATTCAAAATACATGCATGAGCTAATAGTCTTGGCTCAGAGTGTTTCATTTCCTCTGAAGGCGAGTGTGTCAGAAGTGTTTTCAGGGCCAAGGACCAATTATTCAGAGCCCTCAGCCGTCCCCGGAGCTAAGGTCATTATGTGAGTGTCACTATCATGACCCTACGGTTCCTCTTCATCTGCAACTTATTTGCAGGGAATTAAACCTTGTGCAGGGAGACTGTGTGTGTGAAATACTGTGGATTCACTGAATGCGTCTAAGAGAACTGATGCCTTTACTTTGGCGTAAGTGTTATTTTTATAAATAATAACATTTGCGCTGCACATTTTTTTCCAAGAAGCGGCGTTTAACGAAGGAGCCAGAAATCAGTGTTAAGCAGATTCTGACGGTGTTACAGAGGAGCGTCGAGCGGAGAGCGGTGATCATTAAAAATACTGCTTATCTAAGGGGAAAATTTCCTACTTTAAATGTTCTCTCGCTTTGTCTCATTCCATGCTGGCGTGCTTCGTCTAGCAGTCTTCTCTCTTCCCTTTTCTTTTTTT
>CAEMYA010002120.1:693793-705062 GCA_903131615.1 Diplodus sargus
CTCCCCTCCTCTCCCCTCCTCTCCCCCTCTCTTTCTCTCTCTCTCATCCAGCCTCCCTCCTCTTTGTTGCAGCGCTGAGCCTGCACTCTTGCCGTAGCTCCTGCCGCCGCTGCCGGAGCCCGGTTGCTCTTTAAGAGGCCGCTTTGTCTTTTGGTCTTTTTTTTCCCCAGCTCTTTTCTCTTTTTTTTTTTCGCTGATGTCAACAGAGTGGCTTCACAGAGCTGCATGCCTCCCTCACACACACACACCTCATTTACAAAACCACAAAAAGGGGGAAAAAGAGACGACGGAAGAGGAGAATAAGGAGAAGAAGGAGCACAAAACAAGATGGGGACAGCTGTAGCGACGCTCTTCCTCCCTCCTCCTCCTCTTCCTCCTCTTCGTGGTGTCAGGAAAAACACATTTTCAAAGTTTCCCCCCCTCCGTCACTCCCAACAACGCTGAGATTTTGGGATTGTAGTCGAGATGGATTTGTGCTTTAATGTTCGCCAATTAAATGTGGTTGTAGAGTTACATTCAAGGGCCACGAGAGATGAAGTCACCAATAACGGGAAAAGTAAGCAGGTGTTCAAACGCAGACGAGCGCTCAGAAGTTCTGTCTTACCTCTACTTTTGGCTGACTGACTGAAAAGTCCTGTTTGTCAACTCGAGGGTGAAAAGTATTCCTTATATTAACTTTTATGTGTTTATGTTAGTGGTACACTCGCTTTTATTTGTCGGTGAGTTTATGTGTGAGACAGATAAAAGCGTATTTGTGTGTGTGCCACCGCGTACCTGCACAGCGGAGTGCAGAGATTGTGTGTTTAAGTGTGTGTGTGTGCTTGAATGTCCCGACAAAGTTTCTTTCTCAACTCCAGTGA
Source organism: Diplodus sargus (assembly GCA_903131615.1). NCBI lineage: Eukaryota > Metazoa > Chordata > Actinopteri > Spariformes > Sparidae > Diplodus > Diplodus sargus. Next base: position 694,654 of record CAEMYA010002120.1, read on the forward strand.
TTTAATATTCCTCGCAGGGTTCTGATCCGATGTCTACTGTGTGTTTTTGCGGTCTGCCAAATCATGTGAAAGGCTGCTCGGACACCTGCCACCTGCCATCTACTGATAATGTGGCAACGCATCAACCGTTTCTGTACGAGAACATAATAAATCGCAAACTGATTTAACTGATGTTGGTCGTGTTGGGTGCTAAAATGAATGAATAATTTCTAAATTAATTAAACTGCAGAGTTGTTACTGCCCTCATTTATCAAAATCATTGCATTTTGTTTTTATTTCATGTTTGACACAGTGTCAAGTTTTCTGAAATCCATTAATTAACTTGTTTATGTTTAAAAAACGAATACAGTTTGCCTCTAATTCTCCCCGTCACACTCACATTAAAGGTGGCGGGGTCGACACCAGGAGCAACATGAGGGTGGAGTTTAGGTCTTCATGGAGAATTTAACATGTGGACAGAAGTAGACGTGCAACAGAGAGGCGGGATGGTGATTTATCTGCCCACCTGCCTTCTGCCTGAAGCCAGGTAGATAGAATACTTATTTCCGTAGGCATATTTGTGAAAGAAGCATCTTTAAAAGTGGGTACAGATGCAAAATAATTGCATCCCTGTTCAAGTTAGCAGGGCGCTAAACCAGAAGTTACTTTGGACCGCATGACACGACCACCGGGAAGTTTAGCTGCACTAGATGGATTACAACACAGAACCATCTGGGAAGTTGCCTGAGAAGCTGTTTGGAAAAGGGGAGGCTGTCATGATTTGGACTCTGTGCTTCGTGCCTTGTTTTGTTTCTGTTGCTCTTCAGAGTCGCTCTCCAGAGGCCGGGCGTGACTTCTGGAGCTCCCGCCTCTCACGCACCTGCAGCTCATCTGATCATCAGCGGCAGCTCGAATGCTCTGGTCTGGTCTACTGCTCGTCCATGTGGTCTACAGCGACACTACTCGTGCCGGTGTATTTTGTTCTCCTCGACTTCTCCAGTGATTGTTCAACCTCCCACACCTCTGCCACGAGCCTTCTCTCCTTTTCATGTCGTCCTTTGTTCTTCTTTAAATGAAGAAACACTCTCCGTTTCTAATATAATTGAAGCCAGAGCAGCTATGCTAACCTTGCCTCTCTTGCTGTTCATCCCACTTAAAGTGAAACTCTCACCAAAATGCAACCAAGGCTTTTTTTGTGAATGTACCGAGTCAAACCTTCGTGTAAAAGCATAATTACGACGAAAGAGCCACTTTTAAGATTGACCGTCTTTTTGTTTTCACGTCAAACTCATTTTCAATGGGAGTGCTACGGGTACTTTTACGATAGCATCAAAATCGCTATTTTTAAAACACTAAGAAAGCTCGACACAACATGAAACTTTGCTCGTAGTATCACCAGGGTCTCTACACATGAACACGAGCGTTGAGAACATTGTTTGTGTACACAGAGTTACTAAAAAGAAGGTTTTTGAACGACTCACGTTAGCAGCTGTTGTTTCCGAAAGGTACACAAACTGCATTTTGGCGAGTTTCGCTTTAAACCAGCTGCCAAAAGTTCCTCACAGGACACTGACTTGTTCAACCCACTGTGGTTCAGTCATGCACTGAACGACTCTGGAAATCTCTTCTTTGTGGGTTTGAGTACGTGTTTGTTTTTGTGTTCTGCTCACCTTACAGGAGTCCAGTCGGTGCTGCGCGATCGTAGAAACCTTTTCTACCACAGTCCGAAGTCGCGACTGCGTAGCGTGTGAGATGAACGTCACTGCCTCCATGGGGACCTCTGTGACTCCAAACTTCTTGGCTGTGAAGGACACACACACACAGATACACACACACATTTAGGACTAACTAAACTCTTGCCACCAGCATATTATTATATCACAACAGGAACAGTTGCTACTTTTGCTTCTCGTCATTAAAACCAAATTTTCTCGATCCGATTAAAATGTTGAATCCTCCCCCACCAAACCAACGGGAGTTTACTTTTTACTCTCACGTTTAATTCACAAGAGGGATGAACAGGTTGAGAGTGATTGTTTGATTTTCACTTCTCTTGATTCCACGACTTGCGATTTAAAAAGAAAAAAGCAACAGCTAAGCAGGTAGGAGGTAATTGTTTTAGCTACATACACACACACACACAGAGAAGCAAGACAACTCGTAAAACACACCAACAGAGGACGACACACAACTTTAATTCAGCACCTCCGCTCATTCACATCTACTGTACTCACACACACACACACACACACACGCACACATACTCGCGCCGAAACAACCGCCTGGATTACTACGTGCAATTAACTCCCAGAAATAGGACTCATCAAACAGAAAAGTTAATTTGTTTCACAGTCTTAGTGCAAATTCCGGAGTGGCTTTACTAGCTAAGCTCCTTCGAGTGTGTAAACGACATTGACCATCTCTTCTTCCTCCTCCTCGTCGTCGGAGGATAATTTAGTTTCCTCGGAGCAAAACTCATCCGAAGTCATAACAAAAGAGAGGAGGACAGACTTTCCGTTAGGGTTACAATCTGTTTCCAACTTCCTTTTTTAAATTATTCCATTACCATAATTTTCTCTCTGGCACCCTTTTAAGTAAACCACACCAATTATTTAAATCAGCTGAACAATACATATATTCCTCAACCCGCTCAGGCTTTGAAATGGATGGAGGCGGCCCTGTTAGCCTTATAATTACAGTGGCAGCACATGTGGCAATGTCACGAGGTCAGAGAAAAAAACACTAATAGGCTTTCGCTTTCCTTAAAAAATAAGATCTTTCAGGGACATTAATATTTCAGAGAAAGTTTAAGAGACTTAAGAGCCACATTTCTCTCTGAGCAAAAAAACAACTGCTCTTCAACTCAGACTGATCACAATTATCCACCTAAAGAAAAAAGGCCACAGCTAGAAACAGACTAATGAACTGGACAGCTTTTATATGCTTGTTTTTTTCTATTTATCACGAGATGAAAGAGAAAAAGCGATCGCAGGAATAATCCGCACCAAAGAAAATAAGATCTCCAGCTGGGAGAACGTCTTTATCCGTGGATTTTCTCTCGGGATGCCACGTCGGTCGACTCTCATCAATCTAGGCAGCTGTTGCACGGAGTTTCATACGTGGAATTTGTTGCAGATATCCACGTTTTTCCCGACAATATGTCCTAATAAACCTGATCATCTTCTGACCACTACGAGGTGAAGTTTTATGTGAAATGTTCACGTTTTCCATTCAATTCAATCAATTGTAATAACTTGGAGAGCTCTTTTATTTTTCAGATGCCAATGATAACAACGCAACATTTGCTTGTAAAACTTACAACTTGACACCGTTCTCCCACAGCCAAAGTGTTAAACGTGGTCAGAAAACTTATTCCAGATGTAAAAAAACACTCACAGATCTTTTTTTAACAAATTCTTAAGATCCCGTGATGTCAGTCAGTTCCACCTTCCACCCTTTTCAAAAACAGTGGCTGACAATCATTTGTGAATGACAAGGCGATGTTTCTGATACTCATCCTTGGCAGTTTGACAATATCCAAAGACTTTCAGCGATCCAACAATGTAAAATGTGTTCTTTCTACTTTTTGAAATTCTACATTTACTATGGTTTTATTGGAGGATGTCAAGGACTCTAAAATAATGACTGATTTATCTTGACCTGCCAACAGGGAGCTGCGTTCAAGACCGCAAAGGCAGAACTAAAGATATGAACAAGATACGGGAGAATTTGAAATAACAGTAAATACAATAGTGTCAGTCAGGGAAAAGACAGACAGTCACACTGAGTTTTAAGAGTTTTAAGAAGAGTTTGTTTCACAGCTGGGGTGCCTGGACGACAAAAGCTCATCACCTTCGGTCACTCAAGGAGTCGTCAGGCTCACAGGAGGTCAGCAAATCCCATCAGGATAAAAATGTTTTATCACAGTGATCAATCAGATCAGCTATTGATTTGCAGTGACCCCTCCCACTAATGGGGACAAGTGGACACAAACCATGAAACTAAAACACGCCCCACAGCGTGACAGCGCCACGACGTCCCCTCACTGTAGAGGTGAAGCATTCAGGGCCGAATCGTTCTTTTGTCTTACACCACACTGGCCCACTTGTGAAGAATGTGGTGAGGTGAATAGTTATTGCACCACTGTACTCGTAAATGTGCATTCATCTTTGCAATAAGGGCTTTCTGTTCTGTAACCCCGGCATAATATTCCTCTCGATGGACTGTCTCATCGTGTTCTGCACTGACAATCTCATTCTATTTCTGTTTCACTGGGTTTGATGTGTTTCCTTTAATGCAGGTTAACCAATTGCCAGTAGACGAGTTAGCCGATTACAAATGTGCCATAAAACAAAATCTTTTACTTTCAGGCTCTCTTTCAGAATCAAGGCTGACCATGACGATGTTTGAACAGAGACAGAAAACGTCCTTAACTTCAACACGCATTATCAGAAAAATTAGCATTTCTACCCGGGTGTTATGTTTTCATCTCAGCATCTGAAGCATCCTTGACTACTGAAGCTGTGATTTGACCTGTGAATGAATGCTGATTGGACCCTGATTCCCAAAGCAACTCAATCACCTGAGGAAGAGTCACTTTTCCGTTTTTTTTTCCCTTTCGCATCTCAATTCATGAGCTTGTGTGTTGAGCAGACACGACCGGTGTTTTCCCCCGGTAGCAGGTCATGCAAGTTTCGTGGTAAAACTGACGTGATGTGAGCGCGGCGTGAGGCTCCTCCTTTGTTTTGAAAGTGAATCATGCTCAAGTTGCAGGAAATTATGCTTGAGAACAAAAATGCATCCAATCAAGCCATGTTTGAAAACGATACTGAGGGTAGTGAGGTTGTAATCCACACAGATGTGTGAAGTATTTTGATTATTTTAAGGCGTTTTTGGACGATTTAATAACCTGTGTTTGTGTGTGTGTTCTCCGTGTGTCCGTTCACGTGTAAACTGACGTGATGGGTCCACGTGCATGAGTGTGTGTGGACCTTTGAGGTATCAGCGGACTATCATTACTTTGAGGAGCTCTTCTCGGGAGCTCCAGCTGTGCCTGTGTTCTGGTTCCTGAGATGAGGTGGGGAGTGCTGTTTTGCGGCTTCACAAATGAAACCCGCTCACTCCCCCTCACCTCCCCTCCCCGGCTCGAGGACCGGCCTGAAGAGTTATGAGGGGAGGGAGAGAGAGGTTTGGGAGAGAAGGGCGGCACAAGTGTTTGTTTGGAGGGGATAAATATGAGAGGGGGAGGAAAATAAAGAAGGGGGGATAGAAAGAGGCAGCCAACATTCTCTCCTGGAATCAGTGCTCAGAGGAAAGAAGAAGATAAACACATGTGTAAAGGAATGGTGGATCAGGGTGTCTCCTCTGATCCGAAAAACACCAAAGTGACAAAGAAAAGAAAGCTGGTGGAGCCCATCTTTCAGGGGGGCAGGAAAGGTCACGGTGAAGTTTTAGCGGGATGTAAACGAGAAGGCAGAGCAGAGTCGAAGTCGGCGCTCGTACAGTAAAGAGGAGCAGCCGAGGCGTCCTGATTGAGTGGAGCTGGCAGGCCGGGGGTGCCTCCCTCGGACTGCTGTCAGCTGAGAGCGCGGAGAGGCCAATCACTGACACAACAAAGCTGCATAAGTGCCACTTCCCCAGCAGGGGGCGCCCTAGCCTCCTGCCCTGTATCACGCTGCGTGCCCCCCCTGAGGAAAGATTTATATTTTTAAACAACCCCTCTTCCCCAAGGTGACGGGATAACAACCACGCCAAGAGTCCGCATAACGAAACATGACCTGCAGGCCTCCTTGCCGCACTAAAGATACTTTAATTGAGATAAAACAAGATGAGGGCGCTAGACTCCCCGTCACGTGGAATTATACTGTGTGTTTTTTGATCTGATGCACAGGAGCAAGATGCTAGGCGCAGTTTTATTTTGAGTAATAACGCTCATTATACGTTTTCACCGGCTTCGCTGTGCAGCGAGAGCCTAAAGTATATTTCAAGCAATAAAACTGACTGCCGGTAGCGAAAAAGAGGTAATGAAGACACTATCACTCTCATGCGATGCTGCAAACAAACCAAGACTCTTCCGCCGGTATCGATTAGCACACGTAATACTGTGTGTGCTATCAGAGTGTCAAGATCCACTGAAAGGAGAGAGAAAGAATCAAAATCTCGCTGCCAAGTCTCATTCCTCTAAACTCTGTTCCTTTTAGTCCAGAGGACAATCTGACAGCCAGCCTTCAAAAGACAAACCCATAAAGTATTTATGTGTGTGCCTGGGGTCCAGTGAGTTCAGACAGCCACTGAAGAATTCATTAAAGGAGGTGAAAGAATTGTTAAGTGCATCAAATTTAAACCGAGGCCAAACAAGAAAAAGGCTCAGCCCCAAACACTGTAGGAGAGAAAATCAAAACTGTCTTTAGTGATGACACTATAAACACAGAAACAACATGTTCCTCACACAAAAGACAACAGATAGCGATTTCATCACTACCACTGTCGGGATGTTCATCTTTGGGTGGTTGTGAGCGTGGAGGGTTTGGGTGGAGGGGTTGGGTGGAGGTGGTGATGGGTAACATTAAGATTCCTCCCGCTGTTAAAATAATCACACGGTGTCGGAGCGGCTCGCCTTCTCCAGCTGCAGCTGAGAGCATTTAAAAAAAAATAAATGTTGATGAGCTGCGACATCGCTGCGCTGCAAAGACGGTCATACACTCATCTGACCTGTTTCCAATATCCGTCGATGGAGCAGTCCCGGGTGGAGAAAGGCCTCGTCTTTACATGAGCGGATCTGCGTTCCCACGAGTTCGGAGTTGGTGGCGAGTATTCTTGCGCTCTCCTCGTTCAGGTTCACCCCGGCCATGGAGGCGACGTCGTTGATGTCGTCATCGTCCCTGAAACATGAGAGATTAGCAGATTATATGCAAAGGAAAACAACTAAATGATCTCTTCTGCAGGAAAGATCACACAATGACTTTTGTGCATTTCATACATGCACTTAACGTGGCTAGGGTTGCAGATTTAGAAGTTTAGATTGTGCAAGAAGACACAAAATATGCGTACAAGAGAGGTACAAGGTAGTTTTTGTAAACATATGCACCACTACAGGGTGGACTAAAATTAAAGTTACTAAAGTCAGTGAAAGTCAAACACTGATTAGGGCGCTCGGATCCCGCAGGGAGAAAAAAGCCCACTTGGGAAGCTGTCTTTAGAGATTCTGTCCCTGCTGCAGCATCAGCGACTCCTACTGGCTGTTCTGTCTACACCGTCGCCTTCTGTGTAGACTCTTCACAGTTAGCAGAAAAAAAAATGACTGCAGAGAGCGGGGAAATCCTCAAGACAAAGATCCTCAGACAGAAGGCACAAATCTGCTCGATCCACGGTGGAAAAATAATTCAGTTTGGGGGCGTGAAGCAGTGCACAAAACCACAACGATTACCAGAGTCATATATTCTGAGATCCTGCTTCTATTCATGACTATTTCCTTGGATGACAACATGCATTAGTTTTGTGAGCGAGTGCTTTGCTTCGGCCGTAATGGCACAGAATTCCCATTCCGGGCTCTATTTGTGCCGGCGCTGTGCGAGGCAGGAAGATGAAGAGCGTTTGGACGGAGTTAAGCTCGGTAAGGATGCTCCTGAGGATTGGCAAGGAGCCGTGATGAATCTCGCTATACGCTAATGTCCACAAACTCTATTTGCATGCTGTGTTTTTCCTTGATGCGCTGGTCATTTCTCAGAGGCCTAATGTCGTGTAAACATACACAATTTGTGCTCGGGTCGGTACATTTGACAGTCGGCTTACGTCCCCACGTCCCACCAAAAGGCTGTAACTTTCTTTGTGAGCTGTCACTTGAAAAACATTTCCCCCTACAATTATTGTACTTGGCAAGTGATGATTGTGATTCTGGCCTGAATTAGCCGAGCGGTGACGTGTTGTGCTTACAGGACTGGCCCAGAGCGAGCGCAGGGTTTTTCTGAGTGGCTCTGACGGAGGGGAACAAAGAACCACAAGAACACACACTGAGTGGCCTCTCGCCACTCACTGGCTCACCTCCACAGTCATTTACGTTCATGCCACCGATGTTGGTTGCGACAGAGCCTGTGCGTGCGTCGCTGTTGCTCTTGTGTGCGGCGTGGGCACACACACACCGTCGGCCAACTCCACCCCGCCGAGACCCTCCCGCTCCTCGGCGCGGCCACAGAGAGCCAATATGAAACTTGACACTACAGCGGGAGGTTGACAAAGACGATTAGAGCAACTCCCTGAACCTCGCACACCTCTACCATCTCCCCTGTTCTGCTCCTCTCCTCCAGCGCTCGGTCTAATTATGCCTTCACAGAGTATCTACACAACAACACAAGCATGGATACACGGAGTTATACCCTGCGCTGCACCTCGGGCGCCGCACCTTTCTTCATCACGTCCTCGTGGATATCCTAACCTGTCCTAAAAAGAAGCACGCCTGAGGCCGTGTTCACTCAGGCAAAGAGAGGAGACGCTGTTTCTTTCACAGCTTCGTACGTAGCAGACAGGTAGATGTCCTCATCACGCGTGTGTGACGCTGTATTGACAACAAGCTGTGTGAAGAAGAGCAAACTGCCATACAATACAAGATCTATGACATAATTTCACTGGAATAGATATAAATTGTCACATTTTAAGCAACAAAAAGTCTCTTTCTGAACAGATCTGCTCACTTATGAACCTGACAGACGCTAAGCGAAGCACTTTAGAGTCTGAGGTTTGAAAAGGACAACACAACAGGTTAGATTATCTCTGTAAAAATAGGGTAAGTGACTTTTAAATTAATTCCCTCTGTCAGATATGACCTGGTTGGGCCGATTTTTAACCTCAGGGGTTCTAAATTGAAATCTGAAGTACAGCTAGCTTGATTGCTAGGTAATTTATTAATTCTTTTCAAATAATGAGACAAATAATGACGGGAAAGACAAAGTCAGCTCTGTAATAACTATACTTGTTGCCCACTGGCTTAGATAATACTGAATATGTTACGCTATGTAGCATGAATCTATTTAGAAAACATCATACGCTTATGTATCTGTTCCTATAAATTTAAAAAAAAAAACATAAAAGTGAATTTAAAATGGAGCTGCGTGGCCTCTGGCGATCTGATCATATAGGAATAACACTAATAAAACAGGGAGAAAGCTACTATATGAGCAGAAAACTGAGATATGAGCTGGAATTTCTTTATATCAAACAATAGGATCAGTGAGATAATGTACATAAAAACTATACTCTTTTGTGTAACATGCCAAAAACGTCAGCAGCAGTAAAAGGGGGGATTACTACACGGGCGACAACTGTATAAATACATAAAACATAAAGAAGTATCCACGAACACGGGTAATATTATGAGTACATTATGAGAGTTTCTTTTTCTTGGATGGTGCGATTTCTGGCTATTTGGGTCCGCCGGCGCTCAAATCAAATGATAATGCCAAAGACAGGTCTGACATTAAAAGGAGGGAATGAGATATGAAATGCAAAATATTCCCGACGATACCTCGGCGCTAATAAAGCAGAGATGTAATTAGCTTCCACAGAAGCTAAAGAGCAGCCTCTCAGTTATTGGTTCGGGTTGGCCCGGGGACACGGCGCCGGCGGTCACATGAATACATATGCATGTCGTTTCCATATCAAGCTCGTGTTTCACGGAGGGCACGCCATAGGTGGTGAGAGGATTGCATTGCCATTTAGAGGTTGTGTGCGTGTGTGAAGATAGATGGGAGGGTGTTGGGTTGGGGGGGGGGTGCATCCAGATCTCCTGCACCAACCAACCCCTCCTCCTCCTCTTCTTCCACCATCGCACCAACCTCCCCCCTCCGCCCGATGGATAAAGGTCCCTGTGCCCAGGCAGGGGGCCCCGATTGATCCCTGTGACTAACACCCGGGCCGTGCAGCCTTGTTGCGTCCACACTGAGAGACCACTGCAGGAGTGTTCTCCACAGAGCAGCCCGAGGTTCACTGGGCAGCTGATGGGATATGCGCTCGTGACCCAAATGGATGACAGCACTGGTGGCAGCGGTGGCACAAGAGGGGCCAATAAACTCAGCCACGAGCTAAATTCAATGGACCACCCGCACTCCAGCTGTAATTATTCACAAACATTTATTTTTTTTAAAAACGTGGTGTCATGCGGATGAGGCGCATCGTGTGTTGAGAAAGCCTTGGTTTAATTAACAAACCTACGAGTAAAAGTTTAGCATCATAGGCCTTTGTGTTTGGTCTTTCGGCGTTTTGGCGTGCCACCATTTTCTTCCTGGACGTCTTGGAGCGACTTTATAGCAGCTCGGCACTCGATCTGAACATAATCTAATCTTGTGGCTGCCGAGTTTCCAAGTCTGCATCAACAATATTTGGGAGGTCACTTTTAAGTTCTAATTAAGTCACATTTATTTGTAAAGCCTTTTTTTTTT
>CAEMYA010002120.1:710209-732161 GCA_903131615.1 Diplodus sargus
CAGTTAAGAGCGGGTGAACAAAAAAGGGAAAAAATTCAGGTGGAAAGTTTGGGAATCAGGGGGTGAAAGTGAAAACAGTGAAGCCGAACTCACCGCTCATCTTTCATTGTGGTTTGAATGATTGCTAGTCGTACTGTTAGTGACGGCATTCTTGGAAAAGCATCTACTAAAGTGACAGGTTATGTAATTAAGATACAAAAAAAAAAGAGTAACTGTATTCCAGTAAAGTTACAGAATAAAAATGTGTTTAATGAATCAGAAATTTATCAAAAACTGGATCACAATTTTGAAATAAAGAATGCTACGCTGGTCTGTAATGATGCACAGTGTGTGTTCTTATAGAAGACACGCTTGTTTTTAGGAATAAATAATAATCTCTCATCTTTTATTTGCATATGTTTGATATCAAGCTCATCCAAAAGTAACGGAAAGTAATCTAGTTACATTTCTTAACAGGTAGTTAGTTACTGTCGTGGGGTCGACCGACATGGCTCCCGATTATTAGAAATAAGTGATACTGGTAACTCGTATTTGGACGGATATTAATTTGCAGAAAGAAAAATAAATGTTTTAATTATATTTAGAACAACCAGCGATGGAATTAGCCTCAGTATATCTTACTCAAGTCCAATCCTTCAGTATTATTTTGAGGTACTTAACTTGAGTACTTCATTACTTTGCAGATTCACATTATTTCATTCTTTAGAGGCTGTTAATTGTCAGATATTGTTGTGGGCGGGACATTGTGTGAGAGGATGTTGCATCAGAACCGAAGCAGCACATTTTTAAATTAGTTATTTCATCAGCAATCCGACAGAAAAATCAGATACCGGGCCGATTATCGGTCTATCCCTGCAGAATGCGTTTTTTGAAGTAACCCCTCCCAACCCTGCTGAAGTAATCGTGATCGGAAACAGAATTTAAGACTGTTTACCTTCAAAATACACCATTTTGTGAAGTATGCATTACTGTGTGCCTTTGTGCAGTAAATCTGATGACACAGGAAACGTTATAAATAATATAACTTCATATCTAGAGACTTTACATTACATTTGATTACATTTATATTTAAAAACGTTCCGTGCTTCTGTCACAGATGTTACGCGTACCACTGCGGTGAGAGCAGATCTTTTTTAGCCCGACTCAACTATCTGTCTGGTTTCAGACTGTTGATGAGCCACGGGCGATCATTTACTAATGTTTTGTGCGATAGCTTATGTTGGTGTTTTATGCATTTGTGTGTGTGTGTGTGTGTGCGTGTGTGTGTGTGCGTGAGAGAGAGACAGAGATGGAGAGAGAGTGAGCGCGACCAGAGGCATGTTCTGGACATAGACTGCGGCCGCCACATTGCTTTAAAATTGACCCGGGGCTGACCTAGTTACCTCGCTTCACCCTTCAACGGTTAACGGGTAGAGGGAGGGAGCGAGGGAGGGAGGGAGTGATGCGGGGGTAGATACAGTGAGAGAAACTGGTTGAAAGCGATGGAGAGAGAGTGAGAGAGGAGGGGGGGAGAGGGAAAGCAAGTGTGAGAGAAAAAACGAGTGAGGAAAATGGTGAGAGAGAGAAGAGAGGGAGAGGAGGAAGGAGGAGGGAATATGCAAAAGAGAGAAAGACAGAACCCTCCAGCTCGCCCACCCCTCTGCCTGGACCAATCTGAGTCTGACCTCACTTGACCCGTCCATAGACGCCTGTGCTCTGCGTGAACGCATTATTTCCAGTGTGCATGTACACACACACACACACACACACACACACACACACAGTGCTCCCACATGGTTCTGCGATACCGCTGTGAGTGGAGCGAGCCCGTCCTGCAGCTGGACCTTGCAGGTTACCTGGACCTGACCTCAGCTGTACCTCCGCACTGTGACCGAATGACCTGCTCACAACTTTGGGTGCTACGTCGTCCAGCTGCCAGAGGAAAGACTTAAAAAAAGATCTTTGACCTGGATCTGGATTTTTTAATTTTTTTTGAGGAACATTTTGCAGTTTAAAACAAACAAAAACTTTTAAAGATGCACGAGGAACAACGGAGGGATGATCAAAGATTACACATTACACATTTTAATCTAGGCTGAGGTCCCTGCGTGCTCAATTAAGACTTGCTTACTGCTGTTATTATGTGAGTTAAGTAAATATATAGAGAGAGAGATTCCTAAAGAGCAGCCTTTATGTGTTTTTTATAATCTTGGTGTTGTTGAGGATGAATTTCATTCTGTGTGTTATTCCTCCGTGTGCAGCGAGTCGAGGAATCATCTGTTTGAAAAACCTTTTGTGATCCTGATTTGTTTGAACTGTCTGAAGGTAATATTTGGGCAAAATCTATAGAAAATTCAGCTAAAATAGAGGGCGGTGGATTCCTCACAGAGCCTGACTGATATATTAGTCGACAGATTTCGACCTACCACAGGTATATTTGTGACAGCATATACGATGTCTGATATACGCCAATAAGAAAACTTAGGGATGCAAATCTTAAGCAATTTCTTTAGTCGATAGTCGGAACAGAAAATAACGAGAGAAGGAAGTTCTGAAGAACTGTGAGTGGTTAAAAAGCTGACGCCAAATGTGCATCACTGGCTGTAATACAACTTAATAACACAAATTACTGGCCCAACAAAATCAAGCCCACATTGAAATGGCTGAAATGCCATAATATTCATTTGTATAAAAAAAAAATGACTTGTGTTTTAATGAAAGATGTATTTGATCCTATCTCTGACTGTCAATATAACACATTTTTAATAAGTTAAATTCTTAACGGCGATTAATCAATTAATCATTAGTATCCCTGACTCCAAGTGAAGTTTCAGTGCACAGGTGTCATTTTAGACAATAAAATCTGATGTTAAACTGTAAAATCTCAGGTGTTACATATATACCTTTGTCACAAGTGTTTGATAACCACATTTAAGTGATTATTGCAAAAAGTGTGTCACCCAATATATCGATATCAGATTGTTTATTCAGTAATATTGTTATATGCATCACCCTAAAAATCGTCCAGACACTTTGTAAATCTAATGTTTCCTTCTTAAACTTGTGTGACTGTGGGTTGCGATTGTGATCTTGCTGGTTGTTGAAGCTGTTTAGTGTCTCATAAGCCATCTGATGAAGGTCAAAAGGTTCTAATACAATCCTGCATATCACGAATATAAAGGACACATGACCTGTATTTCTATAGGATCATATATATCTCACAAAGAACCCTAAAGAAGTGTCTTGAAAGAACATATTCATCTCCAGGTCGAATCTCTAAGAGCACACTGCTCTCTGCTACACACAAGAAAACACTGAGATAAACTTTATTTATGCACCTTGCAGACGTGATATCAAGCGTTTAAAAAGGGTAGAAAATGATCTTGTCCCTGTAAAGTTCCTGAGTCAGGAACTTTACTAATCTGCTGTCAAAACTCTGGGCAGGAGTAAACAATTACCAACAAGGTGCCCTTGAGCCGAACGCTCGACCGCCATCTGCTCTGATCAGCGGCCAGCGCCACAGTTTGTGTCGTGCACACGCAGGTTTTATAAAACGCATCTGCATCTTTTACCTAACAAATCAATATGTTCTTCCCGTTTTGCATATTCATCCTGCGTTTGCATGAACATCTGAACTTGTATTGATCTTGTTTAGATAACCGTACACGCTTGTATACTGAAGCCCACCTCTTTCTTTCTTTTCTGGTAAACTGAGCGTGAATCCTCAGTGAGTCTGAGAGCTAAAATGTGACTCTAACTCACTGTTGGCTGTGTGACTCCCAGCCATGGCACTGTGACACTCTCCAGCCTGATAATTCAGCCTTGTATAAGACCTATCAACACACAAACACACACACATCACACACACACACCACCACCACCACCCGCAGGTCTGCATCCATCACATTCCAGCAGTTCTCTATTGAATGAAGGTATAATGTGGGTAAATATTTGTCACATTTATTACCTGACCACTCTTCAGCTCTCCATGCACACACACACACACACACCTTTACATAATAAGCTAATGTAAACTGTACATGTGAGTGTGCACTGGGATCTGCTCCAGCTGGTCAGCCCCATACATACCACAGCAGCTGCATGTCCCATCGTCCCGGCGGGCAGCGCGCTGGCACCCGCAGAGGTGCTGACGCTGTTCGGGTGGCGTATGCGGACAGCTGGCCCGGCCACGATGGCAGGGGGGGTGCCGCCGGGTGCCGGTTTGACTCCCTGCTGCGGGGGCTGGGTCAGGGACTGCTGACTATTCAGCAAAGACAGCCTCAGGGCCGGGAGGCTCTTCTGTTGACGGGCAGAGAGAGAGAGAGGCCAGAGTTTGTAGTCAAACAGCAAAAAACAGGCATGCATGAGGAAAATACCACACGCAGCTGCAGACACAAGCGCTGCTGTGGTCAGTGGCTAATTTAGCATGATGTTATCATAAAAACATGGTTACAGGCAGCTGAAGAAACACCTGCAGAGGCGTGTGACAGCACCTGTACTTCCCACATTGATTCATGTGGTTCTATACGTCATGAGAAAACATTAGTCCTGTAGTCGATCTGTTTGATTTAATTTTAGGTCAGCGTATCTACAGTATGTTTAATATCGTGTGCGCTACGAAACGGGGCCGCTGGCGGTTGCCGATGACCCGCTGTCACCGCCGACCTGAGGAGCTCAAGTTGCTGCATACAGACTATTTCAGGCAGATTTTTTGACGTAAGCGACCTAACATCGCATGACAACATGTGTTTGTGGCCGGGTTGGGCAGTCGGGCGCCTTGATGTGACGCTCATCACGGCTGGCTGGAGAAACCTGCTGGCTACTGGCAGGGACAACCGCAGGGGCCACTGTCACACACAGTCAGAAGTCAGGCCAGAGGGATGTGTGTGTGTGTGAGTGTGTGTGTGTGTATCATTCTACTGTCAGACCTAGCCATCTCTAGCCCTGGTGCCAAAGAAAGGACTACTTAAGGCGGTCATTTTAGAAAAAATACAGGAGCGGGCCGGCTTGAGGAGTTAGGTTAGGGGATTTTTCTCAAGACGTAAGTTAGCCAACAATTTCATGTCAGGGGTAACTAAGGTTAATTGGTTGACTGTTAATGCAGGGCTCTGGTGAAAAGGAGGAGTCAGATAGTGAGAAATGAGGTTTGGTGACATGTAGGAAATGAGTTGATCCAGGTCAGGAAACAAATGCTTCAGTCGGTGTGATGGCAGTTTTAAAGTTAACAGAACTGGCTTAGAGAGAAGATTAAAAAAAGAAAGCACACCTTGAGAAAGGGCACCAGGTAAGGCTGCGGAGACGACTTGAGCTCAGTCTGCAGCCGGCTGGTGAACTCCTCCGGTTCAATCTTGGCATCCTGTCAAGCGAAAGTACAAGAGAGGCCCATCGTTAAGTACACTGTGGTGACTAAGATGAAATCTAGTCATCGGAGCTGATGATCAACCCCTCAACTCCCATCCTGACACCTCAGGGAGCAGCTCACTAATGTGCACCTGTATATAAGATGAAACTTCATGATAGAGCTTCAGAGTTTTGGAAAGGGTTTTATGCTGCCATCTACAGGTTTAAAATATTCAATACATCAACACAAAGAAGTGTCAACTTTGACTCTGACTCCTACTTACGTTTCAGACTGCGACAAAGTTACACACTTTTAAAAAGAGTGATTGGTTTTTGTAAATATCAAATTGAACTCGAAAGAGTTCCTAAAATACTAGAATAATGCTTGAAAACTGTGGGTGTACATGATCGTGACGAGAGTAACTGACAATTTGCGAACATTTCAATGATATCCATGAGAACAGTGTTGGTTTGTTGGTTTGTTGGTTTGTTGGTTTGTTGGTTCGTGCAGCTCACCAGCAGGTCCTGCACCAGAGCCTTGACGTTCTTGGAAGTCTCAGGGGACGGAGAGTTGTGAGACGCCAGCTTGATGAGCGTGGCCAGGAAATTCTTACACTTCTTGACATTCTCTTGCATTTCCTGTAAAAGATAAGAAGGCAATTATTTAACTTCTGTGCTTAAAGAAAAAAAGGAAAACATGGCAGCACAAGAGGTTATTCCTCAGTTTCGGATAGAGGACAAAAATCTAATGTTAGAAGAACTGTGTTGGATCAAATCATGAGCACAGAGCAGGAAGTCTTGTATCTGTGCAGACTTTCTTTTATCAATACTCAGCAAAGAAGAATGAAGTGACTCCATCTCATATCACAGCATCGTACACATTAGCGTGCAGTCGTCTTTGTAGTAAAACAAGATGTTACACCTGTTCACTCAAACTGCCAGTGGCTGCACATTGTAGCACCTGTAAGGTGTATCAGGCTGTGATACGTGTGTGTGAGTGTATCTCTACGGCTGCATCTGTGAGTCCTTGTGTCCCTGAATTCACTGTGCGTCTGCGCCTTTATGTCTGCATGTCCTTGGGTTGGTATACACTTGTGTGAATGTATGAGTGCAAACGTGTGTGGGCATGTGTGAGACTCTGGATGCATGGCCAGCTGTGTGAGGCGGCGAGGCTGTTGGTCCGCGGCTGAGCTTGTGACACAGCCAGCCTGCTGGCAGCTGTGACAGTGCCCGCCGCCCCTTGAGGGTGGAGTGTGGGCGGCGAAGGGGGCGGCGTGGGGGAAGGGTGGCGGAGAGTACAGACCTGGGACACGACAGGACCTCCGGGCGGCGAGGCAATGCCCGTCTGCGGAGGCTGCGCTGGCTGGGAGGCAGGCTGGGCCAGAGCCTGGGGGGCCATAACCACGGGGGTCTGCTGCGGAGCCGTCACTGCCACGGCCGGCGCCACGGGGCCCTTCTGGAAGAGCAAGGAAGAGACAGAGAGATAAACAGGACGTGACGCCTCGCCGGCAGCAAGGCCACAGAGAACAGGAGGCAGGCGCCACAGCGCTCCTGTCACATCTGGTGTCCTGACTTCGGTGGACATCGCTTAACAGACAAGGAGGAGGGAAGGGGAGGTGGTGACAGGCTGGAGGCTGGGAAAGACGGGAGCTTTCCTTAAGAGCGACCTACCTGACAAGGGAAACCTCCTATCAAGGTCTGTTCCTGGTCATACCGAACATTAAACACCTATTGTTTCTGGAATGTAAAATACCTCACATCCAAAACACAAATTCTGCTCAACAGATGATTTGGCGCCGTCAGCGGTCTCTCACTCTAAAGCCCTCATCACCTCTTTGAAAGCTCTCAGGGCCTGTTCACACTTGGCAGTAAAATACATCTTATGTGAGGCAATCAGAAGCGGACAGTTCTAAATACAGGTGTGAATGCACACGAGGGTCCGATCACTTCCGTCACATAAGCGTGGCGGGCAAGACCACATATACGTCCACAAATGTGATGTAGAGTCAGCCAAAATATTCAAAATGTTGTTTTTTTTCATCTGCAGTGAAGAGCTGCCTGGTGTATAACAAGAAATCACCCAAACGCAGAAGAAAAAGGTCAAGTCTGAAGCGGCAACAAGGTGCCGAGCAGCCGCCGCGATCCTCGACTCTGAGCATGTTTTCTGCTGAGCGCAAACAAAGTTTCTCCACAAATAAATAAAAATATTAGCAGGGAAATAAAATCCAACAGGATCTGGATACAATCTAAAAAACACAGTATTTGGAGAGGAAACACTGGGTCTGATCAGAGCCTCCAGAGCCTCGGTTCTTTAGAAGAGGAGAGGTTAACTTAAAATATTATCTCCAGCAGAGCTAGCTTACAGCGCAGGATGCTATGATGAGTAGCCAGGGCAGCGACAGCCCGGAGCTATATTTGTTCCTGTTGGTGGAAATCAGTTTGTGTTTCCAATTTTCTCTGCAAACAACTTCCAAAATTATGTTTGAAAATAAAAAGGAGTTTTTATATATTCTGTAGATAGATAACTTGATGTTCTTTAGCTGTATCTTTAACAATCAAATGACCTTCCCCATGTGACCTTCAAGTTGAAGACACATTTGCATTCACACACAGTTTTGTTAGAAAACTGCAGTAATTAAGAAATGTTAAAGGTCCCATATGATGCTCTTTTTCAGGTCTTTTTTGGAGGGTGTCTACGAGGAAATGTTCACATAACACATTATTTTTCTCACACTTTCTATTGGAGCAGCACCTCTATTCTGTGTGAAAGACCAATCATCCAACATCTGTCGTATCCAAACAACCACGCCTCCAGCATGGCCGTGGTTGCAAAAACACTGACAGAGATGACGTGGAAACAAGGTGGGTGGTGCCTGCTCAGGCCTGTAAGAGCTGACCAATCAGGGCGGACTGGGCTTTTTGAAGGAGGGCGCAAACAAGCGCATACATTTAGCCAAAAAGAGATGAAAATAAATTAAACATAAAGCATCAAAGCAGCGAATTCTCGAGCAAACATATGAAGAATAGGCAACCATGTTTTTTTTTGGATAAATGGATGTGTGTACTCTCCTAGCCCGCTCTGATTGGTCAGCTCTCACAGGCCTGAGCAGGCACCAGCCACCATGTTTCCACATTAGCTCTGCCGGCGTGTTTGCAACCCCCATGCTGGCGGTGTGGCGGTATGGCTGTGACATCACAACCTTACGGACGTCCTGGTATTGTCACCAGGTTTATAATCAGAAAAAGAAATGGAAATGTCTCTTTCTACAATGTTGGACCTTTTAAAAGATTAACATCATGTGTGTATCTGTGCAAGTTAGCTAAGAAGAATCTTTTCTATCATCTCCCATCATTTTGGAATTCGTTTTTCATATGTGAGGTAAGTATTTGAGTCAATTTCTTACAGACACAGCAAAAAAACAGGTTGTATTAAACAGATCTCATCATTTTAAGGCTCCCCCAGAATATCCAACAAACTGTGTGACCTCCAGATTACCACTGAGCCAACACACTGTTTCTTTGCATCACTGGTCAGGGATGCTAAAGGAAGAAAATGGGAGGCAGAGGACTGAAAAATAGGCGAGTAAAGGAGGGTTATCTCACTGGGCGGAGTGCAGGACAGGAGGAGGAGGAGGAGGAGGAGGAAGAAGAGGAGGAGGAGGAGGTCTGAAGGGCAGGGCTGGAAGGAGTGGGAGAGGCAGACGGTACCATCTTGGCTGGGGTCAAAGGACACTGCCTGGTGGTCTGAGAGGTCACAGGAGACTGCATGAAAGAAAGAGAGCAACACACAGAGGCGGAGGGAAGAAAAAGGACAAACGAGAAGAGCATAAAGATATCAGAGAGAAGAAAGAGAGGAAGGGAACTGAGGGAGACAAAGGAATACATAGCAGCCTCAAAAGAGAAAACAGCGAAGGTGAATCTGTGTCAGTCCCAGAGGTGAAAGAAAGAGCGAGGAGGAAGTGGAAAGCGGAGGGCAGGGAAAAGACCGGGACAGCACGAGAGAGACAGAGGAAGAAAAGAGCAAGTAGCGTGCCTCGCAGACAGATGAGGAAAGGTCATGACAGCAGGAGAGAAGAAAGAAGGTGGCAGCACGTTAGTGGCGCCGAAGACCGAACCAGAGAGGAGCATGTTTGGTTCAGGTAGCAGTGGGTCATGGTGTCGTACTGCCGGGGCCTCGTGACAGCCAACCACACCGCTGACATTTACCTGAACAGGAGCTGGAGAAGGGAAATCGGAAAATCCTCCTCACTGAACTTACTTACAACACCATCCGAATACGAGAAGAAAAAAACTGCAGAAGACTGATAGATTTTTGGCTTAATGCTGCAGCTGACCTTGTAACTTTTAGCGTGAATGCATGATGTGATATGTAATATATAAAGTCACAACTTTAAAACAGACGAGGAAACGCTCATTTACTGACTCCTGAGACCTTTGGCAACACATCTCTCAAACTTTTACTGAAATATGTAGGTGTTGTTTTCTCCGAACGCTATCTAATTGGAATTTGCTTTAATGAAACCTGCAGGCACCATAATAACTGGAAGGACTAATCCAATTAATAACAGAAGTAAGTGTAGAAAAAACCATCTGCAAAAAGACCTGATTTCACCTTGAAATAAGCGTGTGGATCGACTCCTACTGAGGTCTCACGGAGGAAGGATAATAAAACACAACTCTGTACATTGTAGTCAAATTAGTGAAGTTATGAAGGGATGAATGAGTAAATAAATGCAGTTTAAGAACAGCTGCACACTTCACAGATATTAGATAAAACAACACACTTCTTAAGATCAACAAGAGAGATTCTACATACAGTAAAGTTTTGGATGTCTCCTTTTTAGTGCCGTACTGCTGGCTCTTTTTAAGCAAAGTATATTTTAAATGAAACATGAAGTGGGAGGTTTAAGTGCTGACATTCAGTTTTAATTTAAGGGAGGTTCAACATCCACGCTGAACCGTGTGTTGGGATTGCAGCACCTTTTGTACACATTCCTCCAGCTATAGAGGACTGAAAGCAATCAAGACATTTGGTTGCTCAAACACGTCTCGGGTAGGCGTTTCGTTTCGTTTCATCGTTTATTCATGCACTCAATGAGCGGGATGTTTAGCGTGGATTCCGCTTGTGACATTGTGTTTTTGGAGTTATCTCTTCTCATGTGCATGAATTGGGTTTGAAATCTGCATAAATTAGACACGCTGAGCAGTATGTATTCAAAGTACAGTACAGCGTATGCGAGATGGCGACGCTGCATTCAACGATATTCTCAATGAGCGCTGAACCGATGAATCATATTTAATAAACACACTGCAATCGACTGTCTGATATGTAATGAATGAGAACATTCAGTAGAGTTACAAACAGCAGGCGTTCACATTACATCCCTCAATTTGGCGAATCAGATGAAGCCCGAGCGATTAATTGGGGTCAATTTGGTGGCGCCTGCAAGGTTAGCTAGCTAGCAAGATGGCGGAGGAGGGAAAGAAGAGCTAATACTGGAACTTCACCTCACATCATGCATACATATTGTCATTCATGAGATGCAGTGTGTAAGAACTGGCCACCTCTTGAATTCATACTACGAAAAAAAAAACAGGTGTACAACGTGGTTGTAAAAGAAAGCAGCTGGTTTACGAGGGCTAGCCGGTTAGCATGCTAACTTAAAATCGTCAAAACAATTTTTTGCATTCTGTTGATGATCTTGTTTGCTTATTTATTTCTTTAAACTAAAATGATTTCATATTGCATCTTTCAAGAAGGTTAGACGTAGATTATCTTTATATTTTAAGACAGCGCACACATTTATAACTAAACAGCACGGACAGCATTTCTAAAATAAACATCAATATGGCATAACTCAGGTTTCTTTATTAGCAAACTGAAGGCACGAGAGCAACGGGATGGCTTGAGTGAGTGCCAACAGCCGCAAAACCACGTGGCTTCACACACACACACACACACACACACACACACACACACAAACAGTTAAAACAACCCAGACACATACATACACACTTCCAGGCTGCTAATCCTGTCTATGGGCCAAGACAACCCAAGAGGGCCTCTGCCCCGACCTCTGGCACACAGCCTTCCATTCACAGACAGGCCAGAGCATTCACACACATACACACTTGACAAGCACTAGACAGCACACACACACACACACACACACACACACACACACACACACACACACACACACACACATTCAGGCTTATGATAAACTGCACTCGTCTCGCACAACAAACAGCCACGCAGCCACGGCAAGGACAGAAAAAGAGGCAAAGAGGCGAAGAGAGCGTCGAGGAGAAGAAGTAGGATAAGAGAGGAGGAGGAGGAGGAGGAGGAGGAGGGAGTTTCCCCTCCGCTAAAAGTTTTGTACGATGCAAAAGAATCTTGTACTGAGGAGTTTGGGGGGAAGTGGGTGTATGAGGGATGTGGGGAGAGGGGATGGGGGTGGCAGCGGGGGTAAAGGGGGGGCGGTTAGAGCCACGGGGTGCATCCCACCGCTAGCTATGCCTCTCTCTCGCTCACTCTCTCTCCCTCTCACACACACACATGCAGACACACACACACACACACACACACACACACAGGCGAGAACCAAAGCCTTGTTAGCTTTTTAAAATAATCAGGCAGTTGGATGATGAATGATTTAACAGGTATGGAAGGAAGGAAGCTCAGGATGCCTTCCGTTTCTCCCCTCAGGGTCATGGGAAGAGTGACAGGCCGACAGAGGGGTTGAGCTCTGGGAATAAACACCATTCCCTTTCATTTCCCTGCTTCTGCTTTTCCTGTCGAGACGGCAACGCCGCGGCCCCGCTAATTTGTCATCAGTGCGACTGCGAGAGGCGATGACAATCTGCGACTCTCTTTTTGAGAGCGGTGGTTCACATCAGGATGGATGCAGGTTGGCTGGATAAGACTACAGAGGAACCTGATGCAGACTTCGGTCGTGGCTAACATTTACACCTGCCACAGGGTGTATCGTCCTCTGCTGCGAGAGTAACTAAGGGTGAAATGATCCTTTAGTAATGGGAAAAGCACTTAATCTCAGTGTTGATAGGAGTTACGCGGCCTCAGACAGCTCAATCTGTGTAGCGATAACTGCCCGAGAGCGTGAAACTACCCGCCTGACAGCACAGTGTCATACTGCTGCTGCATGATGGGTATATCAAACGCTAGCATGGCATGGCTATACATTATATATGCGTTTGGTACTGTAGGCTGTGTTCCCCCCTCACACTCACTGTCAGATTGAATAGCACTAACCAAAGCCATATTATTCTAATCTCTGTGTCCTTTCTGCATTCATAAATACTGTTCTGTACAACAATCTTAATAATAGTATAAACTAGGTAGAGTACAAAGCGTCACAGGCATAAGAAGAGGATTAAACTCATGAGTGAAAGCAGAAGAAGAGACACACAGAAGGTAGAAAACAATGAAATGCCGCCCTCTAGTGTCGGCCTTTTGTCCTCACAGTTAGTGATATGACGAACCGGCACTTGAGATCTACAGAGGGCCTCTTTACTCCGGCCTTGAGAGGCCCGAACAAAAGAGTGAGCTGGAACTTAGTTCTTAACTTTTTTAAGGGAAGTTGGCCTTGAATGAAAAACAGGCTCCCGTCTCGAGCATTTAGTGCAACTTGCTGTTTTTCTTTGGCATCATCTGAGCACATGGTTCAACTACGAGCCATTAAAAAGCCACTTGTATTACATTACTCACTATAAGAACATTTTTAGCCAATTTAGCCACTTAAAGCACAAAATGAGAAGTATTTTTAACAGTTTGTTGTGTGCCAGGCAGGTTAGTTGATCACAGGACTGTATTTGAATGTCTACAGAGGATCCACGCCACTAAAGTGCCAACATTTACCCCTTAGTTACCTGTAAAAGTTGGAATTTTTAAGGGGAATCGTCGTGACGTCAACACGAGTCGCTTCCGTGTACACAGCTGGCGGTTTATTTGCATCGTGGATACGTGTCATTGCGTTATTTATAGCCGTAACTGTACCGTCTGAAGATATACAGCAAACACAGTGGTCTCGTTCCATCTGCCGTTTCTGCTGCTGCGCTTATTTCACGTACTACGTTGCTCTGCTGGCGTCGTTTATATCTACATCTCAGACTAACTGCTAGTTTTGAGGTGAACTCAAGCCGCCGTTCTCTTAAATCTGTGGCTCAGAAGGTTAATTAGTTTCCCAAACAAACATAAGTGAAAGTGTTGTCATCAATGAGATATTGAAGCATCAAACATGCATTTTAAATTAATCAAATGTAAATTAAAGTTCATGTGAGCTTGTATGTGATGCAGAGTTTTCTACCTGGAGGTTAATGTAACTAAAATAACGATTACGATTAAAAAAAACGATTAAGTCAGCTGCCAGAAAACTGATCGGCAATTTTAACAACCAAGTAACAAATTAGAAAAACTTCTGCTTTTCTTTATCTTCTTGATAGTGAAGTAAATATCTGGACTTAATGACAGCTCAGTTTTTGGGATTTGGAATGCTGATCAAACAAACGTCAATTTTGAGGAGCGTAAGCGACATTTGGGGCGAATAAAAGCTATATAAATCTAACAATGAGCTTAATGCGCCATCTGACGTGACTCGAGATTGAGTCAGATTACAGATTACTCTCGGTTTGAATGTTGTCGTAAACGTGCAGAATAATATGAGTACAAAGCTCGACACAATATACAGCAAAGTTCTCGTCCTGTTTAGACATTTTAATTCAGAAATATTACATATTACATCTACAAATTACCTGAAAATTTAGATAATTGGTAGTTTCAGCCCTTCCTAACACTTTTGAAGAACAACGCTGACGTATTTATGTGCGTCTGTTCTGAGGTCAGTAAGAAACACACAGGTCACGACAGGTTAAGCTCTACTCATAAGAATCCGTATTTATCGGCGCCACTCCAGCTGTCCTACTTGATTTACTGAGAAACCGAGAGAGACGATCCATCTGGTAATCTCATTAAAAGCAATTAAGTTCCAAAGGTGTGGACCCAGCAGCACAAGCTCAAGTTTTTACATGAATGATGTATCCACAGGTGATAATAAGCAAATTCCAATTAATGATTCAGTGGCTCGTTAAAATTTGATGAGAGGACCCCATGGAGTCATTAGGAAGCCCTGAGACATTAATTCACCTATTAATCTCAGTTTAATATATACGTAAAATAATCAAGAATACTCATTCTTTATAATTACACAGTTTAACATATTAATCACATCCCAATTAGGGTCTGGAGTGGAGCTGTTCCCTTAATGAGGTGGTGCCCACCCGACTGTGTGTGTGTGTGTACCCACACATAATTAGATCAAAGTTTCTACAGTTGGCACACCAGCCCAATCAGCCGGATTAGAGTTGACAAAGGTCACCAGCGCTGGTGTTCACACCGACAGAGACTCTGCAGAGCTCCACGGACTGAAGCGTTACGGGACATGTGCCTGTACGATGTCACAGCTCCCGTGCAAAGAGGTCCGATGCCCTTTGCTTTGGAAGAAATTTAAAAAATGAAATGAAAAGAACCAGGACGTGGTGCTTCTAGTGCAACTCGACGCCCTAAAAGAGCTCAAGACATGAAGCAGCGCCAGCGTGTTCGTGAAGGACAACGCCGGGTTAATTCTTACACAGCTGACAGGTATAAGATCGGTGTTGGCGTTTGCTGAATGTTGAAAGATTTCTAGCTCAACTTCGCCTTCTTCCTCAGTGCACAGAGAAGGAAAAGCATTGAGGTAAAGCCTGAAACACACCGGGCCATCTGAAGCATTTGACGAGTTCGGGAACAAATCTGTTCGGTGTGTTCAGCTGCGTTGGAAACTTCTGGGACCACGTGGACAGAGTCTGCTCCAATTCAACTTGTGAAGTCTGAGAACGCTGGCTGTTGGACGTCTGAGCCATTGGATTCTCTGATTGGCGGCGTGCTAGCATAATTTCCTGTTTTCATGTTTTGGATTGCTGGTACGAGATTAGCGCCACCCGATCTGCAAGCGCAGAACGTTCACACTACTGTGCCTGTGACTGGGTATATTTCAATGCAACTTTTCTGCCGAACGGGTCAGACGAGAGGCAACGGAGTGGTCGGATAAAGGAAGGTGGCCGTCAGTTTGAGTCTGTGCGGTGTGTGTGGGCCTTAAAACTCAAGCACAACTTAACTGTCAACTTAACACGTTTCTGCTTGTGGCCTTCGTCTGGGTCGCTGCAAAAAACATCACAAATGGCACCTAAACAAAATGTGAAAACCATAAAAGACAACAAATCATATACAGTAGAGTACATACACATGAGCCAATGGGAAGCCCACACATAGATGAACTGGGCACGTGGCCCACGCGGCTTCAGGTGTCCAATCACATTTCCAAATCTGGCAGGATAATGGACACGGTGCGACACCGTACCTGGTCCATCGAAGAGGAGAAGTGCTTCCAAAGGGGGGGCAGCGCTCAAGCTTGTACAGAGGAGATCTTAACCCAAAATGTGGCTATTCAATGTGGCACGATCCAATTACACTTGTGTAAGTGCTATTTACACACTCTGTGAAGTGTCTGCAGAATGTGCAAGCTGAGAAAAATAGAACAAAACTTAGAAAATATGGATAAATAAATAAAAAAAACAACAAACAAGTCTTCATTTGTGCCGCTGGATATAAACTAAATCCATAACCAACACTTCGGCTGGACTGATGCAGCTATAGATGAAATGGTGGAATTTAGTTTAAAATGTGCCAGTCCGTCTGTGCGTAGGCGTCCCATTGGCCGACAGGTATGCGCACGTATATGATGGTTGTCTTTTATATTTTTTTAACCGTCTCACATGTTTCTGCTTTGAATGCGTATTGTGTTCATCGTGGTGTTTTTTGGTGATGATGGCAGAAACACGTTGGTCTGAATTTTTTCCATCTGATTTTTTAAAACTGGATTCAAATCATTTACGTTTAAAATATCAATATCAAGATATCTCGTCGAAAATATTGTGTAATTTGATTCTGTCGCCCTGTGTCAGCATTTATGAGTTTTCAAACTTTAGAGATACATTCTGTGTATCACAATATAACCTAAACATGTTGAGATATTATATAAACGCCGTATCGCCAACTCCTTCAGGTTGGTGTATTTTTTGCCAATTCCAGGTCAGCTGCTAGACAAAAATCTCACCATCATTTGTGTTTCTGAGACACAGAGTCTCTCTTGAATAAATTATACGGAAGAATTAAATATGTTTAAAATGTGAGTCACCCGCTTATTAAATTTACATGTTTGTTTGGCCTTATTTCAGCACCACGAGCTGTCCAGAGTCCTACAAGAATCTGTGTGATCACACCTTTCTCTGTTCTCCTCGTCTCCTGGATGATAGCTTATCCTCATCTTCAGTCCTTATATATGGTGTCCCATAGGGGTCAGTTTTCAATCCATACCATTTAACGGCAGCGCCCCGTGAACAGCGTGTGTCTCCAAAGCTTTCTGTGCCGATGCACTTTTAGAGATACAGATCTTGGCCTCAGTTCAAATCCAAGTCACTTAATATTTGGTATAATGTTTCACTCTTACACACGTTTTCCCTCAGATATAGATGTTTGTAGTGCAGAGTGAGGCAGTAAAGGGGAGCCGTGCTACAACACGTGCATGTTGAGGTGGACAGCACAGAAACTTAAGGATCTGCATCTATCGTCTTTACACAGACACAGACGCTGTAAAAGAGTGGCGACGTCATGGCCTTCACTTCCATTAAATGCATCTGACACCATAAATAGGACAAATGATGCAGTGGAGAATAGAGACACTTATATTCTAGAGAATTCCTCTCATAATAAAATAGTTTCAGGGTTCTCTATTGGCTTAGCAAGGAGAGCTGGCAAATGTGTTATTGGTTAAACTCACGGTTTGACATGCCTGGACATGAGCAGGTCCCGGCCTGTTGAGCTGCAACCTGCAGCTCTACTGATTCGTTTGTTGGTTGTTACGACTTTGTTTGTTGGTCAATCAGTCAGAAAGTCTCTCCACCTTTTTAAAGCCACAGTTTTGGCTGCAGGACTACGAGACTGAGATGTGGCAGGTGTGTGACAGGGTTAGGGATCTAAGTAGGAGTGGCCTCCGACAAAAAGGCCCCAATCTTTTATGATTTGCGTGACAGAACCGAAGTTTGTAGAAAAACACACACACACACACTTTGCCACATCCCTTTTCTCATGAACTGGCTGTCGTTAACACTTCTTCACTATACATACGTGACGCAAAGTTCCTTCTTTCATTGACGGCAGTTTTCCTTCCCCATATGTCAACCGGTGAAAAACATGTCATAGAGCGTAACTGAACTCAGCAGAGTTGCTCTTTTCTGTTTGTGCATCAGTTCATTGGTCCACAAAGTCGTGTCCACCCTGTAGCAACGGCAACTTTTTCACATGTAAAGAAACCTGTGTTTGTTATAAGAAAGAGAGTAAATAATGGTCACATATTGGCATTTTCCTTGTTAATACTGAAGGTGTCCAAGCCCTCATGTTAAAGACCGACGTCAATTTGAAAAATAATTGCTATTTTTGGGGGGTTTCCCTTGGAAAAGCCTCATTCTCACACAGTTCAGTGTTAAAGCGTCTCTACCAACAGGCAGCAAAGAAATTTCTATTATTTTTCTATTGGTTCCCAAAAAAAAAATGAGTAAGGGAAAGATAAGGCAACCCTGCATCTAATTCAGGAAACAGGCACGCAACAATGATCTGTTCCTCCAAATGAAAATCACCAGCGTAATATTGAATTCCTTTCAGCAATGTTTCACGACTAGTGACGAGTCCATTGTGCGTGACGTGCATGTGTACACACAAACCAGATGAGTCATTATCTGTTCAGTGGCGGGGAAACAAAAATTAAACAAAAAACCTGTCGTGCCGCGTGTCCCGAGGCCTGTCAGAACCAGACAGGCCTACCCGGGTACACAGCCGGGTCTGTCATGTGGGTTTAACAGCGCATCTCCTCAGCTGTAAAGAAACATTACGGTGCAGTAATACAGCGTGCTGCGGTCATACTAATGAACAGGGATGAGTAACAGCTACCATGTGGGTTTCTGTGGTGGAGTCTCACCTGTGGAGTTGTTACTCTGAAGGATGCTCCTGTTGTCGGGGTGGCAGGTCGGGGAGAGATGCTGTTCTGGGCCTGAGCCTGAGCTTGAGCCTGAGCTTGAGCCAAAGCCTGTTGGGGAACCATCACTAGCTGGCCCAACTCCGTCCGCACCAGCACCATCCCTTCAACAGTCACAGGGAACATTCATTAGAGGAAACACTTCCACATCATCGCGATTGAAGTGTATTCAAACCAGCTACTGGCCAAACGCAGATATATTTTTGGTTTGTGGACGCTGTTGGCCACTTGCACAGATAAACCAAGCATAACTCTGAAATTCTGGCAGGCGGAACAGCAGCAAAAACAAAAACTCTAAACATGCAGCCAGTGTAAATACAATTTTAAACCTGAAAAAAAAAAACACTACAACACAACAGCACGACTAAGAAAAGACTGGGAAAAGGTGAGATCACTTGATTGGCAACAAACAGAAACTATCAATTATTGTGTCAGGTGCGCTGGAATTAAATGGTGAGTGATGTTAAAAATACTGGTGCTGCAACTAATGATTATTTTCATTAAAACTTAATCTGCTGCTTGTTTTCATAATCAATCAAATCAAAATTACGTCTTCGTGTTTCCCAACAACGCCGAGCTGCAAATCCTTTCATTTTAAGACTGAGAACCAACTTTTTTTTGCTAGAAAAATGACTGAACGACACATCAAAATATTTGTTGACTAATTCTCTTTCTATTAACTGTTATAAAAGTATCAAATGAAACCTCGAGTGCATTCAAATGTTCAACCAATCATCTAAATTAACCTTAACAAGGCCGAAACAAATGAATGAGCGTCTTCCGTTCCAAGCAAACATGGTCTAAATTCACAGCCAGTCATGTGCTGTTGATTATTCCACTGCACTACAACGCTGCTCACAATGCTACTTCCCCATATTACCATTCATAAATGCATGTCAGAGTTAAAGGTCAAGACAAAATGTTTTATTACAAACGTGTTGATCTCTGAAGAATTTCCATAAAGTAGAAAAAACACCCAAAAAACAAAATTAGGAGAAAAACAAAATGTTGCAGGTGGCTGAATGAGAATCCACACTCGACCACAAATGTTTATAATTCTGAGGTTAACTGGATGATTTTCATAAGCGCTTTGAATCACTTAAATAATAAAGAACCGCAGGATCTATATCACTCAGCCGAGCTGTGCATCCTCAACTTTACTCACAGCGACCGGAGAAAAACACAGAAACAGAACCGGCGCGTTCAGCGTTGGAGGGCGACAGCTCTTCACTTATTGAGTTGCTGGGTTTTTTTTTCCTGGGCAGCAGTAATGTTATTAAAGAGCCACTGTGTGATAAGCATGTGGCACTTCTTAGAAAGTAATTGCACCAGTGCTGCCTTGAATTTATCTTTTGCGATCCTGCATGTGAACTGTGTGTAGCCACATATTGTTCTGTCTTTATGCACCTGGATTAGGAAATCCTTCTTATTCCTATTCTTTTAAAACGCTACGATGGAAAAACACGTTTAAAACTTTGCTGACAGTCGACAGCTTGTTAACAATGTATGTTGTATGAGTACATTTGTGGTCACGACTTGTTATTGTCTTGTTGACAACAGACTCATCCTTTGCTGTGGGGTAGAAGTGTGACACACGGTCACATTTTCTAGTGCGCTTAAAAAAAAAGAGAAAAATCACAGGCTTGATCAGCTAAATTACTCACAAAGTGCAGATGAATCTCAGCCGGCGCGCTTTCTTACTTGGAAACATCGTGTAAGTTTGGTCTTATTTCCTCTTTTTAATGTCACAATGTGTGGTGTTTAATGTGATGTTATGTGGCTGTTCGGGATGCTTGGTGTATTCTTAAAACTTTTGCACAGCTCAGTCGGTCCCGTCAAAGCACTTAAACGCTGCTGTTGGGGTGAAAGAAGTGTTTGAAAGACTCCCAGATATAATATACAGTGTAAACACAAAGTTGGGAGAGACAAACATGATACAAAGAACAGGGGGTGTCACACACACATACACATACAAGACATGAGGTCAGCTGCAGACAGCGGCTTCTCTGCTGTCCTCCCCCTCCTGCAAACCTTACCCGGTGGGATGGTAAACCCGGGGGGCAGCTGAATGGTCGTCTGCTGCTGAGGCGGTCTGACAATCAGCTGGGGGGCTACGATCCTCTGAGGTGCTGCTGCTGCTGCTGCTGCTGGAAGTCCAGGACGGGGTGGTTGAGGCTGAGCAGGGGTGGTCACAGCCGGTGTCGGAGAGGGGGCAGCGGGCCTGACCATGCTGAGGGTCGTAGTCACTGATGTAGTCTGGCCGGCTCCACATACAGAAGTTGCTGCCACCCCAGCAGCAGCAGCAGCAGCAGCTGAGCTCACAGGCTGGCTCACTGCTGTGGTGGTGGTGGCTGCTGCTGCTGCTGCTGTGGTGGTGGTGGTGGTGGTTGTAGGTGTGACAACAGAAGGCGCAGGGGGGACAGTGTTTATTACAGAGTTGACACTACCAGACTGGCTTGACATTACAATTTTGGACTGACAATCGTCTGCGTGGGAAGCCCCAGAGTCCGTGACGGGTTTGCTGTGGTTTCCCTGTGAAGCTCCTGAGCGAGCGGTGCCCTGCTGGACCAAGGCCGACGCACTGGTCCCGTTGCCGTTCTGGGCTATGCTCGCTACGATGTGACTCGGGAGTCTGTGCAAGGCGATGGTGGGGGTCCCCCGGTCGAGCGCGATCGCCGACTGACCGACGGGGAGGTTCGCGTTGGATAAGGTGAACGTCGAGGTGTTGATGGAGGAGGTCGCCGGTCGGGTCGAGTTCGGTGGACTCTCCACGGTCTCTGGCACCACCACAGCCGCTGTGGTGCTGGTGCTGGTGGTGTTGCTGCTCCTCCTCGTCGTTACAGCTGCGCCGTTCAAACTCTTTATCCGAGCCGAGGCGCTCCTCCGCGGGGTGGTGATGCGTTTCCTCGGCGGGCTAGCTTCAGTCTCCTTGGACCCCCGGCTGGACGCGGTGCTGATGCTGGCCGGCGTGGATGCCAAAGTTGACACGCCAGATGCGGTCAGTGTTGTGATGGATGCTCCATGTGATTGCGACCCGCTGCTAGTGGCGTTAACACCGGCAGCAGAAGCGGCGGACGGCTCGCCGAAGGAAGGGGTGCAGCCCGCAGGTGGAGAGGTGACAGTTTTGTCCAGGCTCGCGTCTTTGGAGTTGATCTCCTGGCGCATCTCAGGTTTATTACGCCGTCCTTGTTGTTGTTGTTCTAGTGTTGTGGTGCCCACTGGAGCTGGTAGCGTTTTTCCTAAGTGATGGTTAGCGGGGGGCACCGAGCCAGCGCCTCCGTTTTCGTCCGTTTTCCCTGCGGCGTTGCTTTGGCCGGCAAGCTGAGACTCCAACGAGCCCACCAGGTCGCTCACGGCTTTTTCATCCACCTCTGAAAAGAGCATATCTTCCAGGGGGTCGGAGGCGCCCGCCATCTCTGATCACAGATAGCTCTTATATATTTTTTTATTTATTTATTTTTTTGTACAGTGCGCCTGCGTGTTACTGG
>CAEMYA010002120.1:732249-747978 GCA_903131615.1 Diplodus sargus
TTTTTTCCCCAAGTCTTATTTAATGAACTCTGAGGAAGAGCGGTTGCAGTAATGTGTTATTACCATGTAGTTACATAACGATTCCGATCCACGATATTTGGCTTCCATCAAATACCTTCCAGGTGTTTAATGTTTAAGGTTTGAAATAAAAAAAACGTGAATTTTGGTGCGTCAGAAGGCATTTTTGCATTTTTCTGCATCTAAAAATGTATAATCTAGCAATATGGGGGCAGGGTGGAGGAGGGTGGCGAGAGTGGATGTGTAATCTCGCGATATGATAAAATGGCTACATCTCAAATCTCTGTTTAGCAACCTATGATTTGCCGACTCGTTTTCTTCCCTCGCAAAATAAACTATAAAAGTCCACAACAAACACATGTGGTCTTAATACTACCCCGATTTTTTAATGCTTTCGTCAAATAATCCGTTTTTATTCATGTGAAAACGAGGAAGTGGGTAGAAGAGGACGCGAGATTTGAAGATTAAGACGCAGCCCTTCTCCCAGCATGCATTGCGGCGGGGCGAAGGAAAATGAAAACGGCCATGTCGTGGTAGAAGTCAGTGCACGAACCGAGCGAGTCAGACTCACGGCGCAACTTCGCAATCCATGTAATGTAGCATTAAAACTACAGCTCTGAAAGCAACATAAGTACCCTCGCGTTCGACATTAAACAGATTTACTCGGCAGCAGGAGAGGTTATTAAGAGCAGAAGGCGAAAATGAGCGGAGGAGGGACGCCGTACATTGGCAGCAAAATTAGCCTAATCTCCAAGGCCGAGATCCGCTATGAAGGGATTTTGTACACCATTGACACTGAAAACTCGACAGTAGCTCTTGCTAAGGGTAAGTTAAGCGACCAGGAGGTGCACTACAATACTTAGATGATGCTACACAACGGTTTACTAACGTTTAAACCGATTGGGAGAGTGTAATTAATGTTAGCGCAGTTAGCAGTGTTGGCTAGCTGTGTAGCCAACTAGCGGTTAATAGCTAAGTGGGGCTGTAGTTAACACTTTGCTTCCTTTGTTTACCTTGTGTTTGGACTCACGTGAAATATATGGCTCCCACTGCTGAGTACTAAGTGGTATATGGTATTTTAGAAACCCTCTATTGCTATCATACACCTCTGTCTAAATGTTTAAATGCTGGTTGTGTGATAAGCTAACATTTAAGTGTTTATTTTAACTCGAGTCAAGTGAGGTCAGACAGAGAACTCACAGGCTCATCCCGGAGACCTGTTACCTGTTTGTTAAAGCAATCCTTTTAAAAGTCACCTTTTTGGAGTAATTATATTGTTGACATGTGGCCACTTAAACTATGAACATTTTCTGTAAAAAATATAGTTTAAAGAATCACCTGAGATTAGATAGAATACGTAATAAAACGGCTAATAGTAGGTCATGTCATTTATAGTATTTAAAAGTACACAATATCACTGCTGTAAGTGTTTAATGTGGTGCAAGGATCCACACTGAAGCAGAGATCTACCCAGTAAACTAACTGAGTAATGTAATTTAAGTTATCCTGTGAATTTTCCCAACAGTTCGCTCCTTTGGAACCGAAGACCGGCCGACTGAAAGGCCTATTCCTCCTCGGGAGGAAGTGTTTGAGTACATCATCTTCCGTGGAAGTGATATCAAAGACCTTACAGTCTGTGAGCCACCCAAAGCCACTAGCAGCCTCCCTCAGGACCCTGCCATAGTTCAGGTAAGTCGATACCTGTACATGTGATCGGTTGTTTTTGTATGAAAGGTCTACGGAAAGCTGTGAGCACATTTTAAGGGCATAATTGGGGGATTCATGTGTTGTGCATGTTGGTTTACTGGGTTATTTGAGCAGAAGAAATCCATCATCGAATGCTCAAAGTGCTTTACCTGCAATGACAAGTCAGAATGTGTCATGTGAAAAGGCGTATTTCAACTTAGTAATATCATATGTACAATGTTTTTTGTATTTATTTTCTTTTTAAAACAGTTTCTTTTTACTGCTGCAATCTTTATAAACTTTTTTACTTCTCATGTGCTTTGACATGAGGGCTTCAAACCACATATCTTACTAAGGATTTTGACAAAAACATCAGTATATTGAAACACAAGCTCATCGACTGACTGCAGGGAAGATGTTTCTTTATCAATCGTGCTCAATTTAATTTTAATGTCAAAGTCTCTCAGTAAACCAGCCTGTACAATTCAGAATGTTATATCAGATTTGCCTCAAAAGAATTCAGCCATAATTTAGTGATTTTAGTAAATAAACCTGCAGCTCCATGAGTCAACATTTGTTAAATGATTATCATAAGTTCTGCTCTCATGGTGTCAATGATCATAAGCTGTCCTGCCTTTCATGTGTGGCTCACTGAATGCACAAGTTTGGCACACGTTTATTTTTTTTTACATGAATGTACGCAACTGTGATAGTGACTGTCACATCAAGCAGTTATGTTTCCAAACTACAGCTGCACATTCCTGTTTTGTAGAGGATGATTTTATCTGTGTAAATGGTCAGAAATGTCTGAATCAAAAATACTGTTTTTATCCTCCATAAAACCTGTTTGTGTGAAAGAGCTGTTTTTCCCAGTCTGTGTTTTTCAAATCACTGTATTTTGTTTTTCTAGTCATCAATTGGATCCAGCAATGTTGCACCACCTCCTTCATTCCAGTCAGCTGGACCCTATGCTCCATTCAGCAGGGCCCCCGTTGCACCATACAGTCAGTTTGGTGTTGCAAATCTCGCATCTCAGCAGTTTGGATCTGCCGGGGCCGGAGGTGAGGACTGCTTTGTTATTCAGAATAAATGTCTAATATTTCCTCTTTCCACCAAATATTGTGACACATTTTTTTGGGATGTTTTTGCTAGTTTCAGCATGATGTCATTCTGTTGAACTTGACGAACTAAAACATGCAAGATCAGCAGGACACAAGCCATTATAAAGCGTATTATTTCAGCCCTTACTCTTATTTAAAGCACGACATCAACAACACTTTTAATTGCATAAACTTGTAGGTTATCACAGTGAGTGTCATTAGTGTATTTAGCATATTAACAATATACTTTTTAAAATATTGCACTATGTTAACCCCTATTGCTCAGCTCTGTTTAAGAACTACAGGCCGTGGCAGATGAACGTTAAGGTTAGAAGCTGTAGAATTGTGTTTATAGTGATCTATGTGACCCTTTTCTAAAGAACACTTACACAACTGAATAATTTTCAAACTTGCCCTGTAAGCAAGGCATCTGTTTCCCTGGCTAATCTGGAGCAACAGCTGATTCCTGCTGATTTGAATAGAGCACAGCTGCGCGTTTTGTTCTGAGTGTCCTGCTGTGCACCTGAACCCACGTTCTGTGTCGGGCTACGATAAGTGGAGACAATCAAGCAACACATTTCAGATAAAACTGAAGCTTGGACAGTTTTAATTCGCTCGATTGCATTCTTGTGTTTGTTGTCAAATAATTTGATTGCTTTGCAGATGCACAGAGCTGATACTGGCCTTGTTGAATATTAAATGTCAGGGGTGTCATTTCCATAAAAATACAAGGGCCTTCTGCACAGTTACAGGAGTAATTTCCATGCATGTTGCTACTTTTGCATTATGTTGTGTGTCAGGTTGTATCACTAAACTCTCACTGCCTCTGTCACCTACTTCAGCCCCTCCTAAGAAAATCATATAATTTTAAAAAATGTCTTTGCTGTGTTCTCCAGGCCGCACCAGTCCCAAGCATGAGTCTTTAACAAAAAGTGCCCCCCTGGAGAAGCCGGTGCAGATCCCAGCGTCAGCTGCCACAGCACCGACGGCACCTGCAGGACAGAGGAGTCAGTCGGGGGCTGCAGCTCCCAGACCTCCTGGAACCGCTGCTGGCAGCCAGATGCCTCCAGACCTGCTGGAGCAAAGGAAAGGTAAAGATACCTGCTGGACATGTAGTAGCTAATTTCCACAAAGTTAACAGTATAACAAATCTTGAAAAGTTTCTTAACCACTGCACACACGTGCATTTAGTGCTTTGTTTGAGCCTTACAGCTGTATTCTGAGTTGAACTGATGGTGAATGTTGGTTTTGTTGTTCAGCTCCTGAGGTTCAGAAGGTGTCACAGCCAGACAGTGAACACGGTGCTGTTGAAAACAGGGATCCTAACAGACACCAAGCTGCTGGTAAGTCGTTTTTCACGATTTCTTAAGAATACCATTTAACACACTTGAATGCAGTCAATAAAATGTTTGTTTTCAACATTTTTCACTGCGATTACAACATTTGTTTTCCCCTGAAAACACTGTTTTTGAGTATTTGAGGTGGATGTTAACATCCTCGAATTAGAGCTGATGGTCTGCACTTAAATCCTAAATACACGGTTCTATTTTAAATACTATCTGCTGTAGTTCAAAGTTAGAGCCACCGTGCCCGAACATTGTTGACTGTTCAGTCTGCACAGGTCTAGATGATGCTTGTTTGAGAGTTTCAGTTTTGCCCGTGTTCTTCCTCAGCTGCTGCTCAGTCCCACCGCCGCGGCCGTGGAAGAGGAAACCGCAGCAGAGGCAAAGTAAACGTGCGCAGGGACGGCCCCATGAAGTTTGAAGAAGACTTTGACTTTGAGACTGCCAACGCCCAGTTCAACAAAGACGAGATTGACAAAGAGCTCCAGAACAAGCTCAAGCTGAAGGGTAAAATGTCTTTCTTCAGTATTTACATGAGCTCAAAGTGACGTTTTCTCCTGATGATGAGACACTGACACCAGCTGCAAGTTGAAAAACAAGCACTGCCTTAAGTTGAGATGGTGTGTGAGTCATGTCAGAGGCAGTTATTGACATTTGTAAAGGGCAACTGTTTGCATTTTGTTTATTGTTTTTGTCAGCGAGAACCCAAGAAACAAGTTCACAACCAAAAGAAAATCTATAGTCTCGATTACTTTGCACAGTGTTGAATCTGTAACGTTATATATTTCATCTGATAGACACAAGTATACAGATTGTTTTTTTCCCGTTCTCCATCAATGCAGTCTGACAAACTTTTTAAAAAATAATAACATACAAAAATGTATTTGAACACAGATGACAAGGTGCAGAACGGAGAGGAAACTGCAGACTCAGAGCATCAGACCAACGAGGAGGAGGAGGCGAACAGCTCCTGCTACTACGACAAGACCAAGTCCTTCTTCGATAACCTGTCCTGTGATGGCGCAAGGTGTGAATTATTCTCTAAACTAGCTATTCCATTATATATTCAACATAACTGTAGTTTAATTTTTAATTAAACTGGCCAATCGTTCACTATTAATGCCCTTTTGTTTTCATCTCTACTAGTAAATCGGGCGGAGGAGGATTTTCAAGGTATGTCATGTTTTCGTAGCTCTGTTGAAGGGAGGGAGCTCTGATGATTGGAGCGAAATGTTTTCCAGGTTTTATTTTTTTTGTTGATTTTTATTTACCCCAAACACTCATCACGGTTCAGCATGTTGTTTACCTTCAGGGGGAAGTTTCACATTTTTGGATTTGTAGTAAAAATACATGTAAAGGCCAAGACTGTTGAGTTATTTTCTAACAATCTTAAATGCTTGAAAAGATATTTGCAGGATATGTTGACATTAAGAGCCCGTTGAATCCCCATTTCCGCCCGTGGTGCCTTCCTTTAGTTTCCCCGGTTTGTCGAGGTGTGTTTTTACCAAAAAGGCAGACGGGTCCTGATCGGTCTCTGTGGGTTTTAGGGAGCGAAGGTCGACCTGGGCAGAAGAGAGACGAATGAACTCTGAGACATTCGGCATTCCACTGAGACACACTCGAGGCAGAGGCGGTTACCGCGGCCGAGGCTTCATGGGTCCCCGCGGAGGCCGAGGACGACCAATGAGCAGAGGCTCCTTCGGGCCGCCCCGGGGTGCCCCTCCTGGTTTCAGAGGCGCGTTCAGAGGTGGCAGAGGAGGCCGGGATTTCTCTGACTTTGAATACAGGGTGAATTATTAAAATTATTCAATTACTCAAATGTATGTAGAAAAAGGAGACGGGTGATTGTTCTAAACTGTAGTTGTTTTTTTTCCAGAAGGATAACAAGGTGGCTGCATAGTACGAAGAGTCGTAGCCCCTCATCATGAAATGATTCCTGTTGAAGAAACTCTTTGGTCTCAGCGTTTTGACAGACAGAATGAAGACCTCCTCTCAGTCACCAGCACCGGGGTCGACTGCTTCACATCAGGGGGTGAGAGTGCAGCTCCCTTTTTCTCCACTTTGAGAAACAGGCTTTTTGTTTTGTTCCCCCGTCACCAGATCTTCAAGAACACGTGTAAATACTTCTGCTGTATTTTTGCATCAATCAAGTTCATTTCTTACTGAAGTTCAAGTCTTTGATATTGTAAGCTGTATGCAGAAAGCCCACTGATACTGTGAGTGGATCACAGTTTATGTGATCGATAGCTTTATTGTTATTTTTTTCAGTTTTTTGTTATTTTGATGTTTATCACCAAATTTCACTGCATTGCCTGTTGCAAGTGTTGTCTGTGCTCAGACCGACTCAGTTTGGTTGTCACGTGTTCAGTATTTTTTGCCCAGTTTGCAGGAAAAGTTTCGTCTTTTTCTTTTTTTATTTTGGACACCTGTCATTTCTCAATGAAGTCGTGAGATCACAGCCAGCTGAAAGTAACAATATCTGATCTGAGTATAGTAATGAACGAATGTATACCGAGCTCATCTTCGGCTCGGTTCACTGGCGACCGCCTGTGTCCAACCCCGATTCGACCCTCCGAGGGGTGTAAGCTGTTCTGGATGGACTGGTGGATCTTCAGCTTAGTGCCCCCCCCCCCAGCAAAATTGTGGCTCTCCAGACAGACTTTATTAGTTTTAGATTTTTAATAAATGTGTATTCAGTATTTAGATAACTCTCCAACCTCCCACATGAGGGTAATTCTGTTTCTGCTTTACGTTTTTTGTAGTTGAACCTCTGGGGGCCTGTGAGCGCCTCACTCAGGCAATCAACAGGAACCGGTCATTTCATTGATGTACGGGGTTTACAGCATTAGCCTTAGGAGTATTTGTTGACTGTAGATTTGTTTTTTGTTTTGTTTTTTGACCGGGTCTGTTTTTTATAGTAGACTAAACAAACAGCATTCCCATGATTTGTGTCAGAGGAACATCCATTACTATTAATGCCTTTAGAAGTTCTCAGTTTATTCAGTTTACATTTGGATAATTAAAAGAAAAATGCTCTGCTATTTTGCCAAAAAGAATGTGTGAGCATTCAGCTGAGCAAAAGTAATTGACAGCCCATATTGTACATGTTGTCTCATTTTTAGTACTTCTACCTTTCTGTGTCCAGAACATGCTGAGCCGTCTGTTAGAGCACATTCTCATTTTGTTATTTGAATTGTCTTCGCGTTTTTCTGTCATCTGCATTGTTTTTTTTCCACTGTCGACATTCGGCCGTGTCCACTGCGGAACGAACTGCTTGCGGTGTTGTGAGGATTGTTTCTTGGCAATCTCATTAATGGATTTGAATGATGTCTGAAGAAAAAAAAAACGTACGTTCAATACGAATGGTAAAAAAGAATTCTGATCGATCGGCCCTCTGGCTTGTTTGCAGCTCCTCTCTTGTTGCATTGTTGTCAATGTGATTGTTCTCTGGAGTGAATTTATTTTTTTTACAGACTCGTAAAACAAAGGGACAAGAACTGGATGAAGTGCCAGTGTGTTTGGGGGGCGGTGGGATATTTCTTTTTTCAGTTTGACTCTG
Source organism: Diplodus sargus (assembly GCA_903131615.1). Classification (NCBI taxonomy): domain Eukaryota; kingdom Metazoa; phylum Chordata; class Actinopteri; order Spariformes; family Sparidae; genus Diplodus; species Diplodus sargus. Next base: position 739,956 of record CAEMYA010002120.1, read on the forward strand.
ATTTGTTAGTACTTTAGGGACTTCAGAGTACTTTTGCCTTCAGAGTGGTGAATTTTCTACAGCTCTCCCTTTAACTTAAAGGTCACCTTTTGACAAAAGTATTGATAGCACTACAAGGTGAGAAATAAAAATAAAAAAAAACTAGATCTTCTCAGTAGCTGTGGTTGTTTAGAGCAGAGCAGCCCAGACGAAAAATGTGCTGTTTAACTGGATATTGCACAGATTGCTAATCACCGCATGATAGCCATAGAAACCATCACTTTATATGGGCTTTCGCAATAACCAGCAAGATTGGATTTGGGACAAAATGTATTACTGAACTATTACAGACTGATATGTTTTCATATGTTTGTTACTCCTTCCAGTCACTGGAATTGTAAACCAAGATTTGCTTTCTTGAGAATATCAGCAAAATGGAGTTTTTACGTAAAAAAAAAACAAAAAAATGAATAAAGAGTTGTACAATAGCCACGTCTCTGATGTTTTGTTTTTTAATCCACGTGTTTACGTTTTCACAAACATTACTTCCACAGAATCCTCTTCATATAATGTGTTTTGTGTATTGTGGACACTAATTGTTAAAACAAGACGTCTTGGGAAGCAACTTATCAATAAAGTTGTGAAGAAATGCTCATTAAAACTCTTCAACTGTCAACAAAGTGGGAGCGCTCGCACTGGTTAAACAAACTGGACGTTTGTTTATTAAACTGGTAAATCAGAAAACAATAATTTTCACCTCACACATGACAACAGGTTCCGTTCTCTGTACTACTGCCAAGTTGATACTCTCACCTTTATCGTTATCACAGTGTCACTTTACTTCTTATCTGGATTATTATGCAAGTGCTTCCACCTTTTTCACTGCAGACATTTTTGTCAAGTCATAACAGGATAACCACAAGTGTAACTGATAACATTTATACCGTCTGCACTCCACCTGACCTGTTCCCAGTACAGGGTGAAGTTATTCACAATACAGCAGAGACAGCGTTCATCACGTTAATGACGCCGCGGCTTTTCCTGCTATGACGCTGTAAATGCAACATCTATCACAACTCTCCAAAGCCCAATGTGACGTATTCAGACTGCTGATTGTGTCCGACCGACAGTCCAATCCATACTGTGCCCAATCACGTTTGACCCTCAGAGGCCAGTTTGTTTGATGAGTGTGAGCTCGAGTGTGATTATACTTCATGTCCACTGAAAAAACAAATATTGCATGTGTGTCTGTCCTGGGAGAGGGATCCCCCCTCTGTGGCTCCTCCTGAGGTTTCGTCCATCTTTTTTTTCCCCTCTGTTAAATGTTTTTTTCCTTACATCAACTTTTTCTTCACTCAAATCGAAGGTTTACAGTTTGTAAAGCCAACTGAAGTAATGTGATTGTGTTTGTTTTTTAAGGCTATATAAATAACATTGATTTGATTTGAAGTGCCAAAACGTCTCCAGTGAAATAAATCAATTCCTTTAGACTTTTTTTTTTTGCAAATTGGAACTTGCTGCTTGTTTGTTTATAACTGTGGGGGGGGAAACATCATCATTGCAGTGAAGAATAATACAAGTATAAAGGTTTTCTTTGTTAAATTTGTTTGTAGGATTTCCAAAAAAAAAATCCAGATGGATGAAAAACTACTTACAGGTCACAACAAGTCCTTTATTTGACATTTTGGCCTGAGGGTGGCACAAAAGGACAGTGTGCAAAATGCAAAAGTCGCCCTGTAGAGATGGAAATCAGTTTAAATGTTGAAATTGATTGTTAAGAGTGTAGTTTTTGCTGAACCATCAGGGGTCACTTAACGCTTGAAACACTAGGATTCATTAACCAGAGTAAAGATTGGTGCACGGCGCGTTAAATAACATCTGAATGATCCGCAGCGCGCCAGAAGGTGGCGGTAATGCGACAAGAACGACAAACGACAAACCGACGGTCAATTCAACCGACGAAGAAGACGACGGAGGAAAACCCTAGAAGAAGGCGAAAGAAGAAAACACTAGAAGAAGAAAGCGTCTTGTAGCTAAAAGCTGTAACTTAGCTACATAAAAAAATAAAATGTCGATTGTTTTTGTGCCAAAGAAACTACGAGGGACGGCGAAAATTAATCAAGAGACAATACAGAGGGTAAAGACACGAGTTCAGTGTATTTAACGAAGCTAACTAGCGCTAGCTGTTAGCATTAACCAGCGGCGCCAGCGTTAGCATTTAGCCACTAGCTAGCCACTTGGCTAATTTATGCTGCACACCATTATTTACATACAACTGTTTTTCAAGTTACACATAAGTTACACACATTGACTTGCCTGTTCTTAATGGTGGTTAAAGCATGCTAAGATATATATGTAAGCATAGACATATTAGCTAGTTACCGTATGTAAGGATGCCGGGATGGTTCATGTTTTTTGTTTTTCTCCCAGCTGCTGGATGAAAACGACCAGTTAGTCAGATGCATCACTGAATACATGCAGAAGGGACGAGCAGTGGAGTGTGTACAGTAAGTCACAGATCTGATAATAAGCTTAATAATGAGTTTGAATGTGTAGGATATGTCTGCTAACTGTGGTGAGATGTGTTCTGTGTGTATACAGCGTTTCTTCTTCTACAGGTTATTTTCAGCTGCTGTCTTTTGTTGTTGTGTTTTTCCATCAGATACCAACAGATTCTGCACCGCAACCTCGTCTATCTGGCAACCATAGCTGACTCCAGCCCAGACAACACGCCCCCTTCTTTAAATGTAAAGGCAAAACCACACAATTCTACAGTGTGAATACAGATACTTTATTGTTCTGTTGACTAGTTGCTTGTTCATAATACTCTGTTGTTGTTTTATGTTTCCAGTCTACGTCTAATGTGACCTCAGCCTCCGCGCCAGCTGTGAACGGGCACGGAGGGAAGAGATGATGGCAGCTTCTGTCCGCTGGAGGAAGATGTATTTATAATGGCCATGATTCAGTATGGTTACCCATTCCAGGATGACTGATGTGTCAGTTCAGTTATATTGAATGATTCTGTTATGTGGAGAAGATCAATATCAAGTAAAAGTGTTAATTTGTTTTGTACATTAAAATAATTTATATATTTTTAAAGCTGTCCGTGGTCACTTCAGAGAACATATTGAAGGAGTTCACGCAAAAATAAAAACTTTATCTGAAAGTATATCTGTTTAGCTGTTTCTGGAGCTTCACAGCTAATCATCAATTACAGCATTCTTCTAAACAACTGAAGTAGATGGCGACTTGTTACAGACCACAAAAAAGAATTGAAAAACATGAAATGGCTGAATTGTTTGTCCAAGTCTCCATTTTTAGCAGCTGAGCAGCCACACAGAGTATTTAGACTATCCACATTTTTTATTATTTTAGTTTTTCAGGAGAATGCTGCAATGTTGTGAAGCTCCAGAAATGTCTTATTGACACACTCGACTTTCCTTCAACATGAGAACTTATCCTATAATAACACAAGAGATCAAATTGTTAACATCCAGTGTGAAAAGTGAGCAACTTTACGGTACAAGAATTCAGAGACCACGGTCGAATTGCTAGTCATTTTTATTCATTTTTTGCATTGCTGGTACACTTGGAAAGATTCAGTTGCCAGCTCAAGAGAACAGTAAGCAACATAAGCCAAGCAGTCCCCCTTCATATCTTTTATCAGGGCAACATGTTTTTTTATTATTATTTTTTTTTCTTTTGTAGAAGCCACTAGTAAACCATTTGACACAGCTGAGAAGCTAACAGTTACAGTCCAAGGTCTGTAATGATGTCTTTAAAAAAGGCTGCAACAGTTAGGGAGAGAACACAGACAAAAAGCAACAAACCCTATATCTTGATTGTGCAAAGCACATTAACTATAAAAAGATATATATTTATATGTATATACAGCAAACAATTCTCTGTAAACATGTTAAGTATGTTAGTTTTCTGAAAACATGGTGTCATTTCATAAATACAGGCAACATTGGCATCCGCAAACATCACAAAAAGATAACATTCTGGGCTTTTAAATGCAGCCCATTGCCATAGAAACCGCAGAAACAAGGGCTGGAAAACACCCTCATCACACAATGTTTTAGTGTTTAGCATGGCATATTTGGTAACCTTTATAGATAGATGGTTGTAGTTCAACTCTGTAGGAAAAAAATGTGCTTTTTCACATATTGGGAGGTGGAAAATAATGTTTTTATGTAATATGCCTACAAGAATACTAACATACAGTAATGGTATAACATGTAAGAAAATACAAAAATAAGATTAATACTGTCAATAATTGTACAAGAAAAATATTGTATTATTAAACAGAAGGAAAGTTAGGTTTTTTATGGGAGTTAGTGTCAATCTTGAGCAAAACAACGAGCCAATTAGAGAGGAGGAAATGAACGCGCCTCTGGGTGTGAAGGTGTTCCCGAACGCTTCTCGTCCAATAAGGGTGGGTTAACTTCACCGTTTATCAATAATCTCAGACCGCCTCTTTATCTCCTCAGCACCATTCATCTTCTGAACAACGCTTTGGTTGGAAATAATAATCTGCAAGTGCTATCAATACCAACATGGCACATTGTTACTGCTATAATTCATAACTCTGGTCAGTTGTTGAAAAAAGTAGTGTATTTCTCTCAAATTACACCTCTGCAGTGACTTACTATATTTATGCTGAGCCTGCTCAAAGCCTCTTAATAAAAAGAACTAAATATTTATATTTCAACTTCAGTATTTTACAAGCTATGAAACAGTAGATGGTAGCTGTACTCTGAGTCATCTTGCGTGAGATTTGGCAGTTACAGCTATGTAGACACAGTATATTTATTATGGGCGATATGAGAGCATTTCAAGCCCCCGCCCGCTTGTATAATCCCCTCCTTTAAACACACACACACACACGTTCAGCTGCAGAAGCAAGTGGGTGACGGCCGCACGCGTCTCCAGCTCTTGTCTGAGGAGACGTCAGCTCAACAGGCAGAGAAACGACCACTAGGCTAACTGCTGCCAGCATGACACATGCAACCTTCCGTAGTTAAAACATGGCAGTTCGAAAAAACTTCAAAATACGTCTCTTTTTTCAAATGGGGATGTCTGACATGGAAAAATATAGATACAAAAATGTTGAGCCAGTGTGTGTACTTAAATTTTGCCTCTGGGGCTTTGAAATCTTCTAATTCAGTGGGTGTGGACTGTAATGGCTGCAGCTCGGCCCACTCAGTGGCTCATCTCACAGAGCTACCGGCCCTCGGTGGCACTTCACCCTCGACTTTGTTCGATCAGTACTGGTGAAGGTAGGAGGGCCTGTGCTCGTGTTTGAGGGGGAAGGATTTAAAGCCCTTGGTCATGGGTTTGTGTTGTTGCTGCTGCTGTTGTTGTTGCTGTTGCTGCTGCTGTTGCTGCTGCGGCTGTTGCTGCTGCTGCTGGGTGAAGGGGAAACCAGAGGAGATGCCGGTGGAAGGGGAGCAGTCGCTGGCAGTGGACCACACGGGAGACTGTAGCATCTGCATGGAGTCGCTCCACTGGGAGGAAGGAGGGATGTTCATCTGGTACAAGGAAGAGCTGGGATTGGGCATGGTGTTGGTGTGGGTGTGGGTGGAGTGTTGCCATGGCGCTTTGGGAGGCCAGGTTTTAGTTTTGCTGTCCTGTGGAACACAGTGGACGGCGAAGGTCAATAACCAATCAAAAAAGTCAGGACGAGGTCTTATCAGTCTCTTAAAAGTAGGCCAAAAATCTAACACAGCACATGTAACAGTTGGTTACATCATATTTTGTCCCAAATAAAATAAATGGTATTTGTTCCTCAGCAAAGACATTTGTTTGGTATCATACTACAAAGTGTAACCAAAGATTCCATACCTTGAGATTTTAGTACAATGAATAAAAACATTTATCCACATAAAGAAGCTTCTTGCACAGCATTCTAAGTAATGAGCGGCTCATATTTTACCTGGTTATCATCCCCGAGGTGATGGAGTGGTGGTGAGGGCAGGGTGCACACCTCTGGCTCCCCACAGCTGTGTTTTCTAAAAAATAAATAAATAAAATAGATTTACATTCGACCTTATCGCCACCAAATCCAAGCCAGTGGATGAGTTTGGGACTAACCTCCTTTGTTTAACCGCAGCTACAAGGTCCGGCCCAGAAAACATGGAGAACAGACTGTCGCCATTGGCCGAAGACGTCTCGTCGCTGGAGCTGGCCGAGTCCCCCTGATTGGCTGACCAGCTGCTGTTTACAGCCTCCCTGCGGACACAACCAGTGGAGGTGTGAGCACCGTTACTGCTACACTCAACAGAACGTATCGCAGGGTCAAATGTATCTTGATGATGTGTATACATCTTGATCTTGAGACCGTATAAGTATGACACAGTAACAATGACTTCTTCTCTTTGTGTTTTAGGGACTTGTGGGTTTAAAAGACATCGTGGCATCTAATAAAAGGGGAATAAATTCGGTTGATGTGTTTTACATTTAGGTCATTCAGCAGACGCTTTTGTCCAACGTGAATTTTTAGACACTTTGGTAACACACAACAGTTTTATTGGCACTGGATGACTATTAGCCACGGTATAACAGGGTCTAGAGGATCGCTGTCGCTGTATTAATGGGATTAAAATGTGAAATCCTTTTCACAAACTGAGCATTTACGAGTGAGATGCCACAGCTGGGTAACGGCTGCTCGCCAACATCTGTCTCCCTCAGATTAGTCTCTCAGCAGGATGGTGTTGTTTCACACTTATGGGCCGAATTAAAATGACAACAGTCGTGATGAACGTGGTAAATTTCTCACATATGGATGATGATCTGCCACATTTAAAACATTGCTCGGCACTGTTGAGATTTAAATAACAGTTCAGCACTATACTGCTGCCCAAAGTCTGCACAGTATTGATTTCTGTTTTCCACATGTAAAAAAGTGATTCCAGGAATAGAAAGCATAGAAAAAGATTTGGTATAAATTCCACCTTTCGTTTTATTTATTTCCTATTTGTGTTTATGTTGTTTTCTCTTACAAAAGATGAGGGGAAGACTGTTTTGTGTAAAGCAGTGGACCAGTGTGATGAAGACCAGACACCTACCCCTCGCTGTAGTACTCTGGGTGGGACCAGGTCCTGTGCTGCTCGTCAGGCATTGGCCAGTTGCTTCGCGGGTTGCTGGGGCGGCGGATGTGCTGCACCTGCCGTTTCTGCTGCATGGCCTGACTGACGCCGGCGACATAACGTGCAAACTCCGGATCGGAGCCAACTGTGTGTGGAAAGGGAGGATAAACACAACTGTGAGTTTTTTGACACCCTCAGCTTTTCTCTTTCGCTCCCTGGAGCTCAATCCGTTTAGCCAGACTGTCGACCATAGCAGAAAAATCACAATGGCTGTAAGTCAACTCGGCACAATAGGCCTCGACTGCGATCAAAAGAGTCTGCTGCACTGTAAAAATAGCAACTGACACGGGCTAAATGCAGCATAAATCGTCAACGTACAGTCGCAGCTACATGTGGGGGAAAAACAGCTGCTCATACTATCTGACCTACATCGATTACGTTACTCGGATCAGCTCCAAAAGATGTCTGAAATCTGCTCAAATGGGTACAAAACTGGATATGAAAAGTTTATTATACATCGACTGGCAGCATGTCTTTAATAATTCTTTGTAATTTGCTCTACTGACAGCACCACAGAGTGCTTTAGGCTAAAGACTTAAATAAGCAGATGCATCATTTATCCCGAGTCATTACACTGCTTTGTTTTGATGTGATGATGTGCTTGATAATAAACTTCGTACAGTAACGTCTTCATGTTGCTATGCACTGATGCCTGCAAACAAATAAACTTTTATGAGTCAATAAAGACGTTCATTTAGATGACTAACTTTTTTATATGTCAGCTGGACACCCACTACAAACACCTTAATGGTTTCAACCGGACTATATGGACACTTAGAGGGTTAGTCAGGACGCCCGCACCCTGTTTTGAACATTAGTCTCCTGGTAGAGTGAACGACTAACTAATCATTGCATTGTAAGTCGTAAAAAATATTGCTAAGCTGCTTTTTTTT
>CAEMYA010002120.1:748008-769272 GCA_903131615.1 Diplodus sargus
TTTTTTTTTTTCATAATGAAGTGATTGTGTCAGCAAAGCTGCAGGCCGAACCCCCACCCTCACACTGCTGACATAACAGTCTGATTGAGGAGGACGGCAGGTCGAGACCAACGCTCCTATTTGGACGTCTCTTTGTGACCAAAGAAATGGCAGCCCACAGCCCACAGCTCACCCCGAGTTGTGACCTCTCACAACACACTCACGATTCCATTCCATTACAGATCATTGGTTTTATGTCATTTAAATTTTCAAGGGCTTTTTTACAACATAAGCTTACCTTTATCCCTGTGGCTTTCTGTGATAAGGGTTAGGCAAGTTCAAACAGTATTCACCAAAGATAAAGATTCCAGAGAGTTCAGCAAAACATAAACTTCAGTGGTTCAACAACAAACAAGAAAAGATAGAAATTCAGTTTTTTAAAAATGTCTGTTTCTCAAATCTGTGTCTGGAAATTTAGCAGCAGGTTACTGGTAAGCTAGCTGTGTCATATTTGAATTGATGATTTTTTTTTTGTGGTTTCCTTGGACACTACAACGCAGCGGGGGAGGAGAGAAAATTAAAAAAACAAAATCGTGACAAGTGTAGCTACAACTTTGCTGCAAAATGCTAGTTGGAACCTTTTACAGCTTTACTTGACAGAGAAGACTGCTAATGTCTAATGAAAGCACCTACTTTAGCATTATTTGAATCCCAAAGTCTGGGTCATCGTCTACATAAATTGGGTGTGAATTTGTGGATTACTTCATATTTTTTGGATCTGGATTTGGACCTCACCTGCGGGGTCAAAGGGCAGCGTGTCTCCCAGGACTCCGAACACTCCTTCACTCTGGTCCCTGTTTGGCCAAGTATTGTTGCGGGGCCCCTGCGGCTTCTGGCCCAGCATCTCTGACACGACACTGTCCATGTAGGTGCTGACCAGGCCCAGGCTGTACAGATCTGAGCTCAGATCCGGCAGACCAGGAGAGCCCCACTGCCCGATTGGACCCAGGGGTGACAGTCCTGCTGGGGGGCCTTGCGGTGGGGGCTGTTGCCCAGAGGTGCCGAGCCACTTGCTTGCCACTCTCTGCTGTGGCAGGACCTGTGGTGGGGTCTGCTGAGGAGGAAGCTGTGGAGGAGGTGGCTGCTGCTGACTGATAGGCTGCAGGAGGTGCTGGTAGTACTGCAGGGCCTGTGGAGAGGGCTGTTGGGGTGGAGGAGGGGGCTGCTGCTGCTGCTGGGGTTGTTGTTGCTGCGGAGGAGGTGGTTGAGGTTGTGGCTGAGGCTGCTGCTTCTGCACCGGCTGAGGCTGGGGCTGAGGCTGGGACAGGGTCTGAGCTGGGGGCTGCAGGGCGTTGTGAGAGATCGATTGAGACGTTGGCGGAGGTCCACTCGGAGGCTTCAGCTCAGCGGGGTTCGCAGATGCCACAGAGTTCCTCCTCTTGACCAGAGGCGAAGCCTGCTGGGATTTTCCCATGTTGAATCCTGAGAGAAAGTCGATGACATCCTGCATCTCTTGGTCAGTCGGCAGGTTCATCCCCTGGTCCTCGCACACGGAGCCGTTGGCCAGCTGGCTTTGCTGGGTAGAGTCAGGGGTGCAGGACAGGCTGCCCATCTGCAGGATGCTGTGTAGCCTCCCGTCACTGTGACCCAGGCTCTTGGCTTTGTCCTCAGAGCTACTGGATGTTAGCATGCTTCGAGATGGCGTGTTAGGGATGGAGTAACTGCCGCCACTATTAGAGCTGGATGACACTTTCTTGGTAAACTTGGAAGTCAGCTTGGATATAGTTTTGGGCAATCCACTGGAGGTCTTGGAGGTGGTGCCTGGAGGCAGGTCTGCCTGAGCGCAGTACTCTGGGATCTCCCGCTGCAGCTGGATCTGAATCGTGGGCAAGGCTTGCTCTCTTTTCAAGGGAAGTAAAAGAAAGGTTTTTAATCACGAACATTAACAGTAATATGAATTCACTTGACTTGGATCAAATCAATCAAAATGTTAAAAAATGAGCCAAGATTAAAAAAAATAATTATGTATTCTGTATCCTAAAAAACAGCTTTTATTATTTAACATTCACTCACTTTCTCTCCTTCCACCTGTTGATGTCAAACACTGCAGTGTACAGCACGTCTACAAGACCAAGTGTCTTCTCTGGGTCCAAGCTCCGCTGGAGCAGGGACATAGTGGCTGGATCCTCCTTCAGACACCTGAAGTGTACACACACACACATACAGACACATACAGACACAGACATGACAGGACAGGACAGGACATGAACACCAAATCTGAATGTCTTGCACACAATAGCCCAGGTGCATTTGCCGGAAGAAGAATACGTGACAACTGCTATTCATAAACAAGAAAAGAAGAGCCAAACACAACCTGTCAGGCTTTAGTGTATTCATCACAGCCACATCTCAGCTGCGCAGAGGTGAAAATACAAATACGCGTCCTCACTTTGATTCTTATTCAAAGTCACACCATCTTACCACAAATGACAGCTACAATACAGTTTATGAAGAGAAATGTTTCCCTTTCCTCAACCTTGGGCGGCTCCAAATCACAATGACACTTCTATTTTCTTGTGTCAAAATTCAAGATGTTAATACTTTTGCTACAACTTCCATGAATACTGACCGTGAAACCCAGCACAGGGCTGAAAGTAATGGCAGTAACATACTGCTGAAGTATGGTTAATGGAAATGTGTTAAAAATATATTACAACAGGTCTAAGCAGTTCTGTCTCATCTCCCATTTCCGACTGTGTACATTAGATTTACACATGTGACTCGTCTGTTCATGCTGCTGCACTTATATTCTGTTGTGTGCACAAAACCACATGATCAAATATTGGTTCATGCAACTTTTCCTATGCAATAATGACATTCTTAGTCCAACATTACTGTTACAAGACAGAGCAGGAAACGTTTCACAGTTGGATGACTACTTCTTCTAAAACAAAGTCTCTTGATGTGCTTACCATGTGGAGGGAACCTGGACCACCACCTTGGATCCCTCAAGAGTGATCTGTGGAGCGTAGGCCTCCTTGTTCTCAATCTGGGCTGTATCGACAACCACCTGTTGGGACACAGAAACACACCTACATAAGCATCTCCTGACAGGATAGGTTTAATGTAGAGCCCTCTATTTCCTCATTGTCAATTCTGCTTGTGCAAGGAAACCACAAAGAATTACAGCAGACTGTCTGAGTCGTTTACACACACACACACAGCAAACTATAACAATTTCTCCCTGCGTCATGCAATTCAACAGAACTGACATGGAGTTGAAGCAAAACACAGTCAGATTCAGCTCTTGTGCCAGGGCCAAAAAGCTTTTCATTGGTGTTCAGCATTCATTTCCCAGAGAGGCAGTTCAAGGTGAGGAAACCAAACGCATTCAGTCAGCCAGTGACAACAAACAGGCCAGCCTTCCTGCCTGCTGCTGCAGCTAGTCAAATTTATTTGCCAGTTCTTTGAAAGTGGCCTTGGCTCCTCGACATCCACGCAGCTGGGTCACAAAGAGGGAGGGAAGGCGGGAGGAGTCTGTTTCCTGGATTGCAGGAAGTTACTCTATTGTTGTTTTTAAAAAAAGAAAAAAACAGGTGTATCCTCGGAAACCCCTGGCTACCCATGTGAGAGAGCCAAGCACACACACAGTCAGTCCGTCAGCCGTGGTGGCGAAAACACATACGCCACAAGGTCACTGGGGTCAGGAAGGTGGAGGAACAGCAACAGCAAAATTAGAAAGTATCACCTTCTTCACCGTGCCGTGAAGGAAAATGGGAGTCGCTGGTGAGAAATGTTTCCAGGAACGACAGCAGAACAGAGGAACAAACGGTGATTCTAACAGTGAGTGTATAAAGAAAACAGGGAGGAGAAAGACTGTGTGTCGGGAGGCATGAATAGTGCATGACACTGTATGATGAGTGTACGAATATGCAAGTGTGAAGACGATACAAAGTGTGAATGTGTGTGTGCGTGTCTAAGTATGCTGCTGTGTGATATATGCGTGATCTATTTTGAGTTGAGTGGCCACGGGTTCGGATAAGGAGTTAATGCAAAGCGCTCATCCATCATCCAGGGATTGTTTTACAGTTAGCACGGCGCTGGCAGGGCTGGATGGGAACACTGCCTCAGCTTGACATACAAAAACAGTGCAGACCACACAGAGGAAATAAACATCGGAGCATAAACACTCTGGTGTTACTCAGAGGAGAGTCCTGCCGCTGACCCTCCCTCCCCGTGACTCTCCTTTTCATACGGAGGAGGGAGTGAGAGGGGGGAGAGTTGTGTTTGCAGATCCACCCGGGCGAGCCCATCCTTCACCCACATGCTGCAGGAATGTTTCTTCTCTTTTGTGTCTCTTCTGGTGTTTGTTTACACCTCTCGGCTGCCTCAAAGCGAGCGGACAGATCTCCTCATCTCCATTACAAATCTGACAAACAATGGGATGCAAGGTGCCAAACCCACGGACGCACAAAAGGAGAGCACTCGGTAACTTAAGCAGAAGTGTCAGTGAAGAACAACAGGCCTGTTCTCGTTAGCGTGCCGCCTCCTCTCCACTGCTGTGTAGTGTCAACTACACTGAGGTGATGGATATGTTAACAAGAGCAAAATACTGAATGAGGGTCCAACAGAGAACTTTCACCACAACTGTTTATCTTCGTAAATCTTGCTCGAACTAAATTTAAAAAGTGCTCTTTTTCTTTTAACAAATACAAAAGAAATGCAACCCACTGTTATGCCCACTTGAAGTTGTTTTGAGATAAGCGATGTCCTTTAAAATCATAAAAATCCATTTAGATCCAACTAGTATAAAAGGTGTTGCACTTGGTGTGTCCATTTCTTTGAGAAATACAGTTTTATAGCAGTCGCCCTGGTCTGCAGCATTCCTACTCACCAGACCAGCCTGGGCAAACAGCAGCTGGACAGCGGTCTTGCAGGCTCCTCTCCAACTGGATGGGCAGACTTGGTTGAGGACCTCGGTGACGGGAGAGTCGTCCCTCGGGGTCACTCCGTTCTGGCCCAGCGCTTCCTTAATGAGCTGCAGCATTGTGTGCTGAGGAGACAAAACACAAGCAGTCTGCCATCACTGTCTGCTGATGTTACAATACAGATGCCACAAACAGCAACTACAGCTATCACTAGTCTGGTTGTCTACAGAGGTTATAACTCAAAACAAAACTAGTGATTTTTTTTAAACTATCAACCCAGAAAAAGTTGTGGCTTTAAATTTGTTTTTGGTAACCAACAATCAGACAGCTGATCAGCTGATTCAGGGTCCATACCGTTTTCAGTTTGAGGTTTTCAGCCGCTGACTCGTTGAAGGACACTCCTTTGAGGAAATGTGAGCCGATCTGTACAGGGATGGTGGGCAGCTCGCACTGGATGGGCTGGGAGGTGGTCTGCATCCTGCCCGCCTGCTGGGCCTCCGCCTCGCTGCAGCAGCACTGCACACACAAACACACATACACATGTAAACATTGACATACAACATTATATATACATTAAGGAAAAAAAACAATAGCCTTTAGGGAGAATTTGCCAATCCACAGTTGTATTGTCCTGTTATATTGTAGATAACCTTTCCTTACTCATCCCATTAATCTTTAAGATTTCTACCGACTCTTTGAGAGTAAACGCACCTGTAAGGCTGCCTCCACAGCTTTGGGGTTAAGATGAAAGCCAGCCTTCAGCGCGTACTCACTATGGCCCAGGCTCTCCAGTGCTGCTTTGTAGGCCTGGAGATGGAGAGAAAACATGACCTGGTTATCACTCCAAGATTACTCACATCACAAGGAACAAAAGGTTTTATTCCTACCACTTCCATGGTAACGCAGTTTCATTAATGACACCATAAAGTTCCACCCTGATTATAAAATCAATACACTCTAAATTTCAGGATTCATCTAAATCTACAAGCCACTGCAGTAACAGTACTAGTCTTCCCTGCACTGGTCTTTGGGGTGGTTACTGTACCTGTAAAGCACTGTCAATCTTTATGTTGAGGTCCTTCAGCTGGTGTTCAGGGATGGTGGTGTTGTTGGAGCAGAAGAGCTGCTGAACCTGGATGCCTGCCAGGCAGCCATCCTGTCCTCTCTCTCTCAGCCTCGCCATAGCCTGAGGGCACAGCAGAGTACTGGGTCAGAGTGTGAGCGGGAGCATCCAACTACTACAGCACAGTCTCCCATAGGAATGCAAGAAATACCCGAGAGTAAGCGGACTGTACCGCAAAAATCAACATTTCAAAAAAGAAGTTTTCCAAATGTTCTTAAACAACAAAAGATACATAAAAGGGTCTTTTTTTAAAGGATAGCAGGAGGTTTTACTGGCAGAGTTTTCTCAAATACTACAAAAAAGAAACAAACTCAACAAAAACAGATGTTAAGAACAGGGAAATACAACGTTTTAGATGATAAATAGCATGTGTGGAGATTCTGAAAAAGAGTTCTGGCCGCCACCCTCTGCCTCAACGCTCCCCCAGCCTCATTCTAACAGGGTCTATCGAGGCCTGCTCCCCTCCAGGCCCAACGGTCTGCATGCCAGGGCTTAACAGATCAATCAACCTACTATTCTTCTCTCTTGCTCACTTTATACAACAGAGCTCAAAATGGGCCAGTGGGGCTGATTAGTTTGGGGATTAGTGAAGTCCTCTTACAAAACTGCCTCCTTTACATGGGTTGAGGTTTAGAGGGGTACAGAACAAATCACTGCGGGTTCACAGACAAACTGCAGCCCAAAAAAGAGGAAATGGGAAATTGAGGCTGGAAATTGTAACCGGCGGTATTTCTAAGGAATGTGGAACAAGACAGCTTTTCACCTCACACAGACAAACCCCATATTTCCGAGGCCCAGACCAGGAAGTGTTCCTGGGGCGCCCTGTGGCTGCATACCTGGGCTGCACCTTTCCATGAGCGCGAGGCTTCCTCCAGCTCTGTGAGAGGCCCGAGGTCGGAGCTTTGGGAGCGGGCGTTGGCACAGCGCTCCTGGGCCTGGGCGAGAGCCTCTGCCAGGCAGGACTGAGCCACAGGCTGGACCTTCTGTAAAGCCTGTGATAGAAACTGGAAATGGACCTGCATTACCGTGAGGAAGCACCGACCCAGCACCTGGAAAGAGACGACAGAGAAGGCCGTTACAACATAACCGATTCTTAGAATGCTACAGTATCTGCGTCATGACGTTTGACACACCAAACAATATGGACGCCCGCAGGCCATGAAACAAACATGTATGTCCACATGCCTCAGTGGCTGGTTAAACAACCAAAGAACAACTAACTTCTTGTGGTATTTTGCTAACAAAAGTGAGCTTCTGTTATTGTTTCATTTTCCAGACCTTGAGGACAGAGAACACCAGGCTCGACAGATAAAGTGCAGCTGTTGTGGTGTAAAATTGTAAAAAGGAGGAGAAGCCTATATATACATTTTCACAGAATAACATTATTAATTGTTGCACTCAAGTATATCACGTTTTTTTTTGTTGCCAGCATATCACATGAACTATATCAGCAGATTGTTTTCAGGCTGGCTCCTTTTAAAAACAATAACAGAAGTGATTCAGTACAAAAAAACTAAAAGAATGAGGATGAGAACACCTGGAGCCTTCTCATCTTCCCACATGATACTCGATCATATTTTCGTCTGTTGGATAAACAAGATTGTGTTGTGGCATCTCCTCCTTTCGAAAACATTTGTGCAACTTGTTTTGGTACGGTTTGCCACAAAACACACCATGATATTAAAGCAGCTTCTGCACTAAAAATCTGACAGTCAAGGTTGTGTCGAGAAGCACAAATGAGTGTAGATCTTTCAAAACAAAAAAGAAAACCTTGCAGATTCCATGTGCATGTGTTTGCATTTATGATGAACTGCATGCAGATATCAAATACATGAGAATGAGTACAGTGTGTATTTGTATTTGCAAGCCAAAGACAGACGGAGAACATACTGGATTGAAGTATGTCGGTGTGAAAGAGGGAGAGAGAGAAAGTTTGTCAATATAAACTTTAAGACTGTAGAAATAAACTGACAAAATTGGTCACTGGAGTAGAAACTCAGTTTCTCAGTAGAGAAAACAGCAGTTTCCCGGAGAAAAGGGAAACTACTACCGTCCTTTCCAAGTTATAGATTTGTGGTTTTATAGCGTTCAATAGATTTTCTCTTTGTTGTCTCCGTCACAGCTTATTCAGTGTTCATTGCAGGTTTATCAAAACATGTATTTATCTAATCTGAACATTAGTTATAGTTATTCCTAATGTTATCAAGAAAAACAAGTTGAATGTCCGTGTATGTATGTGTGTGTTTGTTTGCCGAGAGAATAGTCCAAACTTGGAGGCTGTTTGTTGTCCGGCTAGCAAAATAAGAGAAACAGGACACCACAGGCTCCACCATGGTCACAGGGTTTTCTTTTTCAGCTACCTGCTGAAAATATCTCAGGGGGGAGGCTGAGTTGTAAAGACAGAAATATGCTGCTGCTGCTGTCTGATGGCAGACGGGAACAACAGGACGCAGCTACATTCGGTCTTCCAAGCCACACTTCATGGAGACCAAAACCAAACTGTGGCACGAAACCTCAACTTGTTTTCATTACAACTATAACACAGGAAGTGATGGCAAATCCATCGTCCTCTGTGGAGTGTTTGAGTCATGACTGGAGCTTTGACACTGTGGAGAAACAGTGAAATCTCTAATGTGATTAAGCTAATAAATTAATTGCTAATGGTAGCAGGCCCATCCTAAAAAACAGAACATCAAAAAGTCATTTTTTGTGCATGAGAAAAAGTCACGGTATCACCAGAGTTAGTAGGGTATATCATCTGGGGACCATGAATAGCTGTACAAGTAAAAGTTGAGATATTCTGACAGAGAAAAGTCGAACCTGCTGCTGATGCTAGAGTAAAAGTCAGAGCACTGTGAAAGTTATCTGAAGCAAATTGAATTTTAATACATCCAATAAATGTCAAGATATTTACAGCGAGGACTGAAGTGGTGGAGCAATCGTCAGACAGACCGACCAACATTTCCATCAGTACAGCCGTCCTGCAAGCGTTAGTAAACACCAGCTGTAAAATTAGTCTTTAAACTCAGACCTGTGGAGGGGTGATATACTTCTTATCCCTTCACCGACTCCGAGCTTTCTCCGGGAGGCTTCATAAACACAGGCTCCGATCCAGTGTGTGCACCAGATGAGAAATTCCTCCGCCTGCTGTTGACGTTGGGCAGCTTATCAGAACTCAATCACTCAGCGACGACTTAGTGTGTACGCAAAGTCGACAAATAATAGATAACAGAAGGCACATATAGCCCGATAATGAAGCTTGGACACAATCCATGACACAGCCAAACAATCCAACTACAATCAACTGCAGTGAAACCTTAATGAAGACCATACAATAGCATGAGCACTGACAATAAGATCAAATGCAACTCAAAGTGTTACAAAGTCATCTACAATAACCAAGTGGGGAAAAAGAATGAGGCCATGGCTACGGCACGAGATAATGGATAACACATGTGATTGGCTCTGCAGTATCCCACACAGTCATGGAAAATATGAGAAATAAGAGTGTAGCAGAGCCAAGATTTCTACGTTGGGCCCCTCTCAAGGCCCAAACAAGGCGAATCGTGAACCAATCAACATTTGTACTTGTATTTTCTGAGAACACCTGCACTGTACTACGAAAGCAGTGAGATCTAGACCTCTTCTAGAGACAGGCAGGGTGAGGCTGTTATAATAACCAGATGGTCTTGTCATGTTGCACCGCTGCCTGATCTGCAAACAAACCAAACATCCTAGCATGGTTGGTTTAAAGTCTCGCTTCTTTTTCCAAAACATTTTCTGGGTCTCTGCTTTTTATACAATCTTTCCAGGAAAACAAGAAGGTCACGATTGCCTTTCCCCTGAATTTCTTCAGTTACATTCTAACTGATTTAATGTGGAACTTGAAAGTCAGCTCCATCAGCTAGATTAAGCAGGTGTAAAACAATTTAAAATGACATCTCCTAGTTTGGTTTAAGTGTGGCTTTTCTTCTTCTTCTCTTGATGAGGCTAAAATGTATGGTGAACCTCTCTTTAGACTAACTCGTGTTTTTGTACTTTTCTATGGTCTTCCCACTCCAATTTTGTCTCTTTCCACAATACATAATTAAAACCAAACAAGGAAAAACTCCTACAACCAAATACATCACATGTTTCACATAAACTAGATGAAGCTCTCATATGATATGGCCAGATTTCATTAACAAACAAGCGACTGTATAAAAAAAAAACCCGCCGCGAGTGTTTTTAACAGCTGAAGACAAAGGAGTCGTTTTTCCAAATGCGTTTCCAATGTGCACGGGTCAGTTTGGAGAACCTATGCAGTCGTCTGACCAGAGCAGCCATGAAGGTTTCTCTGGTTGTGGAGACTTCTCTGTCTGCCTCTGGTCCTCACTCTGTGGTTTAAACTTACAAGCTCGGCAAACGGCCTCTAAACAAACCGTGACATTTTCATGCATATTTGGCAGTGGAGTCACTCTGGGCAGCCAGGGAGCCGGGCTCCGATTTGGAAAAAAGAAGTGGTTTGTTTTGCAGACTGCATTGACCTGAACTTCTGGGGGCTCTTGGTAAAAAGTGGGGGCAAAAGAAAGAAAGAGGAGAGAGAGAGAGACGTGAGCTCAGGAACACAAGGGGAAAAGCTTCACATACCACAACTCCCCAAACTCAGAAACGCATTTGGTTCGTTCTGAAGACCTCATAATACATCCAGCTGCCAAACAGCATTCCTCGACTCATGCAGACAAAGGAAAATCCCTTTTACAGTCACAAATACATCACATTGTAAGAGACAGACTCAATTAGCAGCAACTATTACGCACTAGGTCGAAACAAGTTTATGTAAGAGTGTACGTGGAACCTTCTTGTACATAGTAGTATAGATATTAGTCAACTTGAGTAGAGACACTATCCCATGGATGACTAGTCTCAAAGCCTTTTTGCGATTAAATCAATTATAGCTGCACGTGACAATGTTTTTACTGATCTTCTCCAGTTTTCATTGATATATTGATTGTTGAAACCCTCTTTCTATGGGTTTCTGTCCAGCTAATCATAACCACTAGTAATTAATAATAATTTGTGACAGTCTGCCTTGGCAAACAGCCCTACAACATTCAAAAAACATTCAGTACTGTGAATACAAACATCTTGTGGGATTACAATAATTCTCTTTCTGTGCCATTTTCACCTCACTATTTTTGGTTCATGTGTAACTTTACCATCATAATATTATTGTGTACGTGCAGCGTTTTCTCAAAAGGTTAATACAACTAACACACTCAAATACCGCCATTGTACGGCGAAGTATTAATGTGTTTCCTTCTGTGCTTTAACAAATGTACTCTTTATGCCCAGGGCCAGACAGCAAGTGTAAGCGCCAAGCCATGCGGTCTAAACTTTCACAGACTTGGGCTTCCTCTAATATTCATCTGTGCATATCCACGACCACAGAGAGTCAGATTTACTGACTGCGGTGCAAAAGTGTTTCCTGTTTTGGGCTCAGCCACATCCACTGAGGTCCTGCTGGCCCTCTAGTGTCTTGGCCGCAACCGTGTACTCGCTCGCTGCTACATGCTAAAGGATTAAAGAAACACTAATAGCTCCAAATATCTCTGCGTAACACTGGAGCGTTTCACCTAACAGAGTCACCTGCGGCACAGTCAGAAAAGTGGACAATCATTCTTTGTCCAAATCCAAATCTGCAGATATACATCGACAGGTGGAACGGAGACATTCAGGTGTCACAAAGAGGAATTTGACAAGGTCGGTCAAACTGGGAAAGACGATTTAAGTCCACAATGCTAACATGTTAAATTGCGAAACATCTTTATTCAGCTATTTCCATTGTGTCTGGGGTTTGTCAATGCCCTGCAGTATTTATTTTCTATACCGACAGTTTAAAGTGTGTGAGTTTGTACCTGTGGACTTTGTTTTATCATTTTTTATATACAACAAACATTTATTGTTTGAGTTTTATTTTTTTTGTCTGTACTTTTTGAATTTCTTTCTCCTTTGAAAAATGTTATTTGTGAACTAATAGAATCCCAGTAAGTACTGACCGCAAGTCCCAATTTAATCATACTTTAATTAACTGCAAGTCTCTATTTTGTGCCACAAGACAACAATTAAAGATGTCTTCTCCTAGTTTGTGGTATAGGAATATATCCACACAGGGAGGTCTACAGGCCCACAACTGTGTATTAAATGGAATAAATAAGCAGATGCAGTAATCAGGGTTTAGGCCGGGGCTGCTTGGGTGTGGTGTACAGCTGAAAATACAGCTACTTGATGCAGATGGCACCACATGAGATCCTGTCTAATAATGCAAAACCTTTTAGAAATCCTGTAATTGAGATTTTATATCAGAACTATGAATTCATGATTATTACTTCTGAAAGTGAGAGAACCTCTCATTCAAGATCTTTTGCAGGAGCCCAACTCAGACCGATGCTGTAACCTGAAATTCATCCATGTTTGAATTTCCAAGATAAAAGCGGGTCTGACGCAGCCTGGCTTTAGTCGTCAGAGTGATCAGGAGTTTCTATAACAACTGTAAGATTACTTTATTGTTAATACTGCAAGGTCTGCTCCTTCAGTAATGCTCATGTTCTCATCTCTGCTCTCTTGAGCGAATGTATTTATACAAGATGTGACACAGTGCTGGTGCAGACTCTGTTTGTGTGAACAGCGGCAACCACAGATTAACCAGAATTAATGGTCAGACACAAGTGTGTGTGTATATATCCATCCGTGATGTTTAGAGAAAGCAAAAACTCTCCTGATTAATCAGGTGAGACAAAATACAAATGGACCAAAACTCTGTGAATGAGAGAGAGAGACATACGAAAGACAAATTGATTCCCACATCAAAGCTTCGCCCTTTGGTTATTTAGTGCATCAGTCTCCAAATCCTCCATTAAACTCAGGAAAACCACCTCAGCTACAATTTTTCACATGAGCAAATTCAGAGCTGTGGTAAGACGGTGTGGTATTCAGGGTGACAAAAGATGACTTTTCTTCTCACATCCTCATTGTTTTTCACACGTCAGCCTCAGATCCCGACACCAGCTCAACACTGGCTGTTCGAGCCAGGAATCACTGATTCATGGAGCCAGCCTTACTGACGGAGTGCAGCTAAGCATCTTAGCACTACTGCTAGAAGATGAGTCATGAGTAAACGAATCTGATAAAGTATGTGGTGCTTAACTATAGCGCCTCAGGTTGTGAGCTTTGCTAATTCTTTCCAGGAGAGCAAACAGAGGACTTAAATGAAAATGTGTTTTTTTATGCGGTCGCAGTCATGAGACAGAGTCTACACAATGTGAGATACTCGACTCTACAGACGTGTGGTGTGTGAGCACCTACCTCGACATCCTGCAGGCTGAAGTCGTTCTGGTCTTTGAAGTTGGCAGCCCCGGCACTCAGCTCCATCAGCATCTTGGCGATCTCAGGCTTTATTGCTGCAGTCAGCCTGCTGGCCGCCTCCATGACGTGTTCCTGCACGTCCTTCAGTTGCATAGCTGCTTTGGAATAGTGAGAGTTCCTGAACACACTGCTGAACAGGTCTGTGAGGAAGGCGCTGGCCCTGCAGAAGACATTGAGGGCATCCAAGTACTTGGAGATACCTTGCTGGATGTCTGCAACCGCGGTAGTGGTGCCAGAAGGAGGTGGGTGGCAGCTGCCAGGCATGCCCACCCCGGAGCCTATGGGCGAAGACGCCGAGCAAGAGGAGGCCAGGGAGGCGCTCAGGGTCCGGCTCAGCTCAGGCATCTGGTACTGCTGGTGCTGTTGCACTTTCTGCTTGGACCCGCCGAGCAAAAAGCGACGCTTGTAGTCCATTTTACTTTCCTGCGCACTACAACAATACATAAGTGGTGCAACAGCACCGGAAGCTGCTGTTTTTCGCTTGTTTTTCTCCCACAAGTGTCCTCTTTACAAAAACACCAAACCAAACGGTCCTGAAACTGTTCCAAGTTACGTAAAAAGACAGCTCAAGGATTCCACCTGCCAGAGGCTCATCTCAGTGCGCCGTGTAGAGAGGCAGCACAGACTCGGGTGAGGTCGGAGGGTGATCAAAAAGACTGTCAGGCTGAGTGAAATGCTTTACATGCAGCCCTGCTGCAGATACGTCAGGCCCGGCTTAAAAACAGCACAGACACACCTCCAGATTCTCCGTTTCCAGCCTCAAACAAAATTATCATAATAGGGGGAGGAAAAGTCGAAAACACTCTTTAAATTTACCTAAAGTGATACTACAGCCAAGTTTTAAAGTGCATTACCTTTCCTTCAGAATGGGGAGAAAAATCCTTCTTCATACAGTATATAGAGTATATACACATATGTATGTACATATATATAAACCTATACCAGCCTGCACTATAGAAAGTAGAAAATCCTTTCAAAAGCTGAGAGGAAAAATGGATCCAAGGAAAGTGAGACACTGGTCAACAGCACGGAGGAACAATGACAGTAACAAAACAACACAAAAAAAATAAGTATGTAAATGCTGGAATCAGAGGTTGTGGTATGGGCTCTTCTTGTGCACAAGCTGGTAGAGGAGCTGTGGGAGGCGAAGGGCAGACAGATCCAGTCCGTCTCAAATCCTCTTCACAAAGCAGGACTCTGCAGGCAGTGAGCGAGTGGCCAGCTGATAGCTCTGTCCGCCTGTCTGAAGTCTCCAGCAGCTTCCTGGTTTCTCCCGTCTGCTGGCTGAGGTAGATATTACTCACCGCGGAAACAAGTGTGCTTCCAGATCTCGCCGTGCTCCGCGGATGCAGATTAGAGCGACAAAAGCACAAATGTATCTGTAAGGCCTCTAGGTCATTTCCTAAGGGAGGAAAAGGGCAGAGACACAGAAGAGAAGGTTAACATCATGTCAAAGAGGAAGGATGAGCTTCGTTTCAACTGTTGAACTGTTACACCCCAAAATAAACTGGACTGCACTCTGCAGCTCAAAACATAACCAACAGACAGGCAGCTACTTTACCTGAATTGCAGCATTATCCTAAAACTATTAGCAAATATCAAAAATGTTTGTGAGGCTTCAATTAAAGGTTTGATAATAAACACGTATGTTACGCAGAATAACAGGAACACAAATTGAATTGCTAAAGAATCTATCTTGTCTTAAACAGAAGGTCTCGCAATAATTCTCATTCTAGGACATTTGGCCAATCACACTGGAAGCAGAAGTGAGAAAGTTCAAAATAATTATTTCACAACACAAGCATGCCTCTCGCATTCAATAATAGCTTCGGTCTTCTGAGAAATGAGATGCTTGTATTCATGATAATTACTGTCCCACTTGAGAACACAAGACAAAACATGTTGGATCGTGATCTGATCACGTGTGTGATCGGTCAGAACACAACATTTCCCTTTCTAAGGGATGATCTGTGGTGTGCAGTCACAACCTGTCGCAGTAGGCACAAAACCTTTACTTTTATAAATGTTACTGTCCGGATCTAAATGAGGTCTCTATCTTAGTACATAGAGGAATATCTAACTGTATTCTGTCAAATAATGCAAGATAAATACAGATTTCTCCCTTCTGGTTTTTTAATGTTTTCTAAAAATGTTGTATGAAAGGTAGTTGTTGTATCTACTGTCGAGTTTTAAGAGTTTGTCATTGTGTCTGTCAATGACAAACTCAAGCTTCTTCTTGCACATTAAATTATATATTTAAGTGCCAAACACATCCCATTTCCCCTAGATTTAGCTCAACTAGTTCTGCAGGTTTAGCCCATTTACTTATAAATCCTTGAGGATGAAACTGCTCTTAGTATTTTATCACAGTTCACCAGAACATCACATTCTGCAGGTCACACAGAGTTTAATGCACAGAACCTTGTAGTACTTTCTACCATATGATCTTCTGGTTCTGCTTCCATCAATTATTTAACAAAATGTATGGTAACATTTATGAAGTATTTATATAAGAAAAGCATAAATTCTCTAGCGCGACTGAGATCTAACATAAACTTAAACTGGCAATAGACGATTTGTTTGCTTTAATATTAATGGCACAGTGTAATGGCAGTAGAAAAATGACACCATCAGCATATAGACTGGTTCCCTATAAGCCTCGCTTCCACTATGCTATGCCAGTTTGTCTGCCACCGGGCTGGATTTTCCCTGGAAAATGACAGATGATTTACAGAACAAAGGAATCTCGTCTGCCGAGCACCCAAAACAGGAAGAAGCATTGTTTTCTGTAGTCGCTATCCCCAGATAACGATGGAACAACTGCAAGAACTGTGGAAACTTTAGGCGGCGAAAGAAAAGAACGACGCAGATGGAGGAGGAGGAGGAGAGGATGGTGAAGAGGGAGAGTGACAGACGACAAAATTGATTTGATTTGATTGATTTGAGAAAACAAGATTGGCCGGACGGCCAGTCACTCAATGGAGAGCAACTGTGTTGTGTCAAAGTGTGTTTCCTTTCTCGTAAGTATATGCGTTTCCTCTTACCAGTGGAGTTTGGTATGTTTCAAAATCAGAATCCTTTCTACTAAATCAGCAAATCACAAAATTTGCCAACAAGTTACTCTACTGTGTTTAACTCTGCCTTTTCATAGCACAAAGATCTGGGTTTCTAGGGCAAACACTTATTTTTTGCTTTGACAGAAGCAAGGCTGCTCGTGATCGCCATTTTGCTAATGCTGTGTTTGCAACAGCGGCACCAACCGTAATACCACAGGGAGGAGGAGCAAATAGAAAATGTGTCTATTTCTGCTTTAAGTCTTATTCAACATTAAATGATTGTGCAGTAAAGTAAACCTACTTCCATGTGCTAGCTACACAACAACACCCCAACTATAAATTCTGTCATCCATAATATTTTGGGATGGATCAACTGTTGTAGCGACACACACAAACTTTTATTTTCCTGCTCTGATCGGAAGAGGATCATATTTAGCCACATTTCTCTAAACTTGGTGGTAATATTATACGACCGTGGTTTAAAGTTGTACATTTCTAGACGATTACTAACACCATACCTCATGGAGAGCGTCTCTGAAAAGAATCTCTGGCAGTGTCTGGTTTTAGTAGAACACAGCTGCAGAGAGAAAATTCCTGCAAGAAGCCATTGTTGGAAGACACTGCGGGGCCTGTTGAGCTCCTCATAGTAGGAGTCACAATACTCTCATTCAATAGCAAAGCATTATGTGGCTTGTCCCTCTCCCTTTGGCCTTTTCACTCGATTATGGATATAATATTTTACATTGTCAAGATCAAGGGGAATTTTGCTGCACGTCTCTTTCTACAAGTAATCTGGAAAGCCAAAAGGTCAGCTGGTGAAAGCAGATTTTTCAGAAAGACACACAGAAGACTGAACACATTTCGTGACATTTTTGAAAAGGAAATAACACGACTACTGATCTGAAAGTATCTAAAAACAGAACATGCAAACTTTACCAAAAAAAAAACTGCCTGTGTCAACAAAGCTGACGGGAACTTGAAACAAAAACTACATTAAAAAAAACTTGAGCCAGAAAATGATTTATTTGTCCTCTTTCCATTCCCTTCCAAAAGAAGCATACATTGGAAAAACTGAAAACAGCTCTAAAATAACTTCTTCACCTGAGGTAAAAACTGAGGTAGCTTTCAAAGAAAAACAGCCTTAACTAAAACCTGTTCCTTTGCTACGTAGAGCCGGCCATTGATACAATCGTGATGATATTACACTCAATGGGACAACAAACATCAACATGGCAGACTAATCTGTTCGACACACAGCTCCCTACACAGCAGGCCCATCATTTTATGGAACATCCAGACTATGTTATCTCGTAGCAGCATGCTGGAAGCTTCTGTGTTTTGGGATGAGTCAGGGAAAAAAACTAGTGGAAAAAGAAAAAAAACATCAAAAACACACACACACACCATCGCTATCCCGCCTGCTGTCATTGGACAGCTAGGCAGCTGCGTAGTGGCCTTACATGCGTAGCTTCCCTCATGCATCCCCGCCAACATTCCCCCGACCTTCAAACCTTACTTCCTTTCACAAACACGGAGGGGTACGCCCGGCAAAAATCAGCCCGGCCTCATCTGTGCCTGGCTGTAAAGTGGAGAGACAGAGCCAAGGGAAACTAGTGACCTCCTCGTGAAGGGACAACAGAGACGCGCTTCACGCTTTTTAACCCTTACACTACAGGCAGATGTTTAATTTATAAGTTAAATACGTTGCAAACGTGGTGTTAGAGTAACAGGGGTTTTACCTTGCTCGTGGGCTCTGCGACAACAAGTGCTTCCCAACCAGTTTTCCTCTAAACAAAATCTGCAGAGTACCACAAAACAGAATCTGCCGTTGACCACATCAATTACAAATCACATCAGAGGGTGACTGTCAGCTAAATGAGGTTAACACTTTGAGATCTATGTGTGTACTGGGGATCAGATATGCCAGATCCGAATCACAGACCTCATCAGACCTTGTTAAGTAGATTACATATCAGCAATGATGTGACAGTTTCACATTTAA
The DNA here is from genome assembly GCA_903131615.1 of Diplodus sargus. Lineage (NCBI taxonomy): Eukaryota > Metazoa > Chordata > Actinopteri > Spariformes > Sparidae > Diplodus > Diplodus sargus. The sequence goes on from CAEMYA010002120.1 coordinate 766,501, forward strand.
TAGTTATAAATTATAGTGTTTCCACTAGCTGCTGGGTTCATTTAGTCACAGCAGGTTGTTCTGATTCATCTCCGTGTCTTTTCTGATGTAAGCAATACACTTAATCTGTTACCAAACCACTCTGTAGCTGTACTATGAATTCCTGAACATTCCTATCCCAATTCCTGATATCAAAAACGGTTTTATTTCCAAAAAATACTAAGCATAACTGGATGAACCATAAGTCCATCACCGTCAATCATGGGATAGCTTCAACCAATCAGATCGACAATAGGAGAGGACTACCACCAACAGAACCAGTTGGTAAATGGAACTCTTACCGAAGCCAGTTGAGAAGTAGAAAACATAGTTTCCATCGAGAATTGAAGATCTCATCATTTTACAAAGTCAGCTGCCTTGCAAAGACACATCTCTGCAGCACCACACTTTTGTAATACATCTTACCTTTCTCAAAAATCTGCAGCTCTTGCAATTTGGACTTGGCCGCTTTGAAATTTTGATAATATTTCAATTATTAAAATGCAGCCAGACTTCTCAGCCCTTTAGCTACAATCGTGAACTTAAAAAAACATGTTTTCTACACTGCACACAAAAACACACCATTAACTAGCAAACTGAGCAGATCAATTCAAGGTACAACATATTATCAACTCTTAGGGTTTCCGTTAAGACGCATCTGCCAGGTGATCAGCACGCAAACTGTCTACCTGTTACCTGTCAGGGGTAGTTTAAGGGCAGCTAACTAATGCAACAGTGCAGACCTCTTAATCCCAGGGATTACAGCCACAGAACCTGCCAGGTGGCCCGCAATGCAATGCATGCTAGTTGACACAGTTAATAGGATATTAGCTTTTGCAAGGTAAACAAGAAACCTGAGCTATGTTAGCCTGAGGCTAACCACACTAGTTCTCATACTTTCCCACTGTTGGGTTACAATAAAAGGGAGCAGAATACAGTATGTGCGTCAAGATGTTTGAAAGAAGACTTAGGAGGTCTGCGAGGCCACTACAGGTAACAAAACCTCGATTTGACGTGTACATTTCATTAAAGTAATCACCGTTTGTTGTGCTGGTCCTGCCAAACAAATTGGGCTTCACTACTTCACTAACTTAGTTAATTCCCTTGGAAACACTGTTGTCATATCCAATGCAGAATGAAGTGGAGGACCTGCTCACAGCTGGAAATAATTAAAACTAATTTGCATGGACAGGAGTGAGCTGGCAGCTTTAGGAAGGTGGTTTGGACGACCAAAATTTAAATCCATAAAAAAAACATTTACTTTTGTTGATACACCTAATTAGCAGTGGTATTCCAAAGTCACAGCTTAACATCCGTTTACTTGCAAACTTTCTTAAAACACCTTCATCTTGGCTTCACCCAATTCTGAGGATTTTGTCGTCTCTGAGAGTCTCGGTTTGATGTAGTTTATGACTCCACACTTCAGACTGAATAACAAAAGTAGGAACTGATTAAGTGCAGTGAGTCACAGTCCATTCAGCCTGAACAACATAGCCAGATTTTTTTTTGGGGGGGGGAGAAAATTGCGGAGTACTTGTTTTGTTCCGTGGTTGTTCCAGGCAGATAGAATATATTTATGTAGTGTTATTAGAGAGTGTTAGTGGTCTACATTTCCTTCCTGGCTATAAAACTCCGTATGCAGAGGTTATCCCAAGAGAAGCAGACATGGCATCAATATTAATGAGGCCTGCTGGCTTCTCGGGGTAGCTCCATTGGCTGCCTGCCTCCTGTTGCAGGGCACACTGTATCAGAGATTGCACCCAAACAAACACATGTGATAGGAGAGTCCCTCCGGATGCACGCTGGACTTGTGCCAGCCCACTTTAATGTCCTTCCTCCAGGCAGCAGAGGCTGCTTCGGGCTAATGTTAGCTCTACTTCCCTACTCACCGTACATGTCAGCTGCTCAGCTTCAGCAGGAAGGGGGTTAAGGTTTCCTGGAGCAAGCTCCCTGTCGCCAGTAACAAAAACGTCAAACCGAGTATGTTACTGGGTATGAGAGTGTTGTAAATCATAGCACCAAGTATGATTTACCTGTCTGCGCAGACCACTGCAGCCATCAACAGTGCTAGCAAGTAAATAAGGAAGTATCAAGTGGTAGCATTCTACCAACATGCTCCATAATTTGAATGTTTGTTCTTCAACCTTTTTTATTTCTGAGAAACTACACATGTCATGGATTAAACCCATCTTACTTTCACTCAGGGAAACATATTAACACCTGGGATGGTGCCCAGTACATCTGCACCCTTCTGCTACTGAGCAGCTCCACTCAAGCATACAAGTGCCATTGCTCAAAGGCACCTTCACACCGGCTGTCGAGAAGCATTTCGCTTTTATTTTATTAACTTTCCCAACAAAGAATCCCCAACAGGTTTGACAAAATGAACCAGTCAACCCTCTGGTCACGAGCCCACTTCTGTAACCTTCAGTATAGTGCCACTCATTATACAAACAGCAGTTACTTTTGGATCTGCAGCCGTATTTGTGGGACTGTCACATCACAGCTAGGTAGCCTAATAGCTGTGGATGGGGCAGCTGTTACCCATGCTGACAGCTCCTTATCCATCTGCCACTGTGAGGCAAACACAGGTCCTGTGACGCTCCAGCCACAGGCCCGACATTAGCTCTCTCATGAAGTCTATTTCAGCCTCCCTGGGCAAAACAGCTGCCCTACGGTCCACACCGCACTGTTTTTAGACACTCCAAAAGGTTCAGCTCGAAGAAAAAAAAAAAAATGTTCTCCCCTACATCT
>CAEMYA010002120.1:769292-793288 GCA_903131615.1 Diplodus sargus
AAGTCTCTTAATGTGGGTTCAAACGAGCACAAAAAAAAAAAATGCAGGACATTATTTATACGTGCAAAACATCTCTACAAAATAAGACATTGCGTAAAAGGCTATATATATTTATTAAAGAACTGATTACGTTTCGGAAAACAAGATTCAGACTGTATATTTTGGTTTGAGAGGCTTCACCGAAGACATTCCACAGAGCAGATAAGCTATAACAAAGTCTGAGAATCAGCAGACAGGTCGAGAAGGTCAGTCCAAATGGCAGGACAAGTGCCGTGAGCAACTGTGTGACAGGAGCTGAGCCAGGCTCCTCTTGCCCACAGAACACAAGGAGAGTATTGTGGCAGGCCCTGGTATCCTCATACCAGCACACAGAAAAAACACACACTCTCGCGGCACACGCAGCTGCATGACTTTGTGAGAGGAAGAGAATACAAAAATAAAGGATTTGGCTACGATTAAATATTAACTGCAAGGATAGATTCTCTGCCATCAACACAGTGTTTCTCCTGGAATTATTTTTGTAGGCAGCTGCAGGTTTTGGTGGTTTGAGGGTAAATGTTTGGTTTTGTTCCCACAACTAATCCCATTTTGGTCCCATTTTTGTTCTGCGGGTTGGGAACTAAAAATACTTCTACTTTGATGCTCAGTTATCATAAAAAAAAACTGCTCATATACACTGTTCTGCGACGTCATAGCCAAATCTGCTTGATTGTACCTTTTGGCAGATTCTGCACTTTCTAAAAACAGTAGTGAAACTTCTGTTGCTAAAACAAACCACTGTTGAGTAAGTTAGGACAAAACATAACAGTCATATCAGTGAAGAGGCTGATACTGCTGGTGAACAGGCTGGATAACATTAGGCTAACCTGTACTGTCATAACAGACACTGTAAGTAGCTTATAGCAACAATAAAAATAGCAGACGGGCTGCTCTAACAAAGGACATACTTGAGGGCTCCACACGTCTGTGTCACATATGCAAACACAAACTTCCCCATGTGCTGTTGCCTTCATAAAATAATATGCTCCACCATTAAAAAGAAATAAAAAGTAATGACTTTACATCCAACCAGGGGAATACAGTTTATAACGGTCTTCTGAATGGACACATGAATGCCAATAAATACGCCATCTGATTCAATCTAATCAGAGCCTTTGCACAAAGCATACATGCCTTTCAGTATTCAACTGTAGGCAAACAGAATAAGCTCTGATATCCCCACCGGAATAGCAGCGGACAATAGTGTGTGTTTAGTGTGCCCAACCGGTGGGTTTCAACAAGTGTGATGACAGGCCCTGACGTCAGTTCCATTCATGAAAGGCTGATGGCAACCTGTGGGGATGAAAATGCTTCCCTCAGCCTATATCGAGCAGGCTATATACTGAGGATGCAGATTGTGTGCTGCATGCCAACCACCAGGGTGCTGTATTTTTAGCCATCAGCCAAGAAAGAATTTATTCCTCCACTTTGGGCACAATGAGACAGGATACGGAGGTGCCATATCAGTCAGAAATTCAGGTTTGTAGATGTACAACACCGGGAACATTCACCAGAAGATGCACAAATGACAAGTAATTATAAGTCAGAGATACCAACAACGTTCTGCACCAGACAGGAAAAAAAGGTCTCCTATTACTGATGACTTGAGGAGAATATGTGTAGAACACGTTGACAGGTATGATAACAACAGGATATAGTAGGCTGTCGGAGAAAGGAATCGTGCTGAAGCATCTGAAGCCGGTTAAAGACACTCCCATAGTATCCTTGAGCAACATATTAAAGCTCTATCGGCTCCATTCTTCAGCGTTGAGCTGACCCTGACTTCCGACCTCCTTGTGGAAAAGCACAAGCAAAATATTTCCTGCAGGGACTAAGAAAGATAAGTATCGTGTAACATTACAGTTCTGCGGTAGCCTTGATTCGTGTCGTATTTGATCAGCCCTAGTGCACGAGCATTCATGCATCTCACTGGGAACATTTGACTGGAGGGGCAAATAGCTGACCACAAGCTAAGGCTAAACTGGTTTCCCAGGAGACAAGGGTGAGATTTCCCATGCTACTACGAGCCCCGTCCCCCTTATCTGTTACCCCGCTGGCTGCTTCCCTCTGAATGAAGACTGGCATCTTATTAAATCCTGCCTAGAAAATAGCCTATTAAGTTTATGTGTAAGAACTAAGTGGTGCTAACCATGCAGTAGATAAAACAGCAGTGATTTGGCGCTGAAACATCCCCTATTACAGAAGAAGCAGACCCGTGGCCCCCCCCGTCACACACCAGTGCAAATAGCGTTGTTAGTTTTGTGCATCCAAATGAAAATCCTGTCACACAATACAAACTCAAACAAGCCTGCATCTCTCTGATGCATGGGCCGGCACAACTCGTTGTAGGTGGATATTATCTAACACACTGATGGATCTGTATCCAAAGCACCTTTTGCTTCCAACTCTAAAGGCCAGAGGTGGATAACGTGGCACGACTATGGCAGAACGATATTATTCTTCTTGCTGATATTTGCGTTCCCAAGTAAATATTACCACTGTCATGTTGTCTAACTTGATGTCCAATTTGGTAAAACAGGAATATAGTCTCACTTCAATTTTCTTCTCCATCCAATCTACTTTAATTTTCATTTTAGTGCAATAATATACATTATTCACCATCTGTATAGAGTACTTTGAAATACAGTATTATCACACAGCTTAGAGTTGACTGTTTTTAATGTAAGCATCACTGCCAGTATTCTATCCCAGTATAATTACATACCCTTAGTCAAATTTATCTGAATTAAGACAGACCATGTGATTGAACTGACTTGATTCAGTTGCCAACATGCTATACTTTATGCCTGAGCCGTGCCATGGGAAGGTTTGGTGTGACAAAAGTGTACCAAAGGATGAAAATGTTTAGACAGCCCTGCCATGTGTAATGTAAATAAAACCATTGCCATAAATAACCAAGAATATTTCTGTAAGGTGTTGCCAAGCGGAAGCTACAAACCAAAGGTAACATTTAGCCTCCTTCTTGAGACACCTGTTGGTCCTCTGATATAATCTTGAGGAAGTCAACTTTGTCAAAACCTTGAACTTCAGGAGGTAAAATGCAAGCCATAAGATACTCACTTTATAAAGAATAAATTGGTAAAATAAATTTAAACCAATCTAAGTGAATATCAAAGCATGAAATGTTGGAATTCCCAGGTGCTAATAATACCGTGGCCAACGTTAACTCTTCCCTTCCCCCAGCAGAGACTACACTGTATCACTCATCTGTATAATCTAAAACTGTGCAGTAAGAGAAACACTAGAAAGCTCTTCTGTTGAGGGAAATATCATGCAGGCCTGAAGAGAGCGGAGACAACAGGCCCAGCCTGTACTCCACCCGAGGGAAGCACAAACAGTAATCTTGTGACTGTATGTCGACTTCCTCACACATGCATCCGGATTCAATGTTAGACTAAGGTAAAGTGTGGTTCCTGGTCAACATAATACATGTTGACAAACAACAAAAAGCAAAGAGAATGGAAAAAACAACCGGAGCCTTAGGACTAGTCCACTAACTGTGGTGACTGTCCAGGCACACGGTTGAATAAGCTATTGAAAAGAAGGAGTTTAAACAGAGACAGGAATTTTGCAGAGCAAAGCACGTATTTCCACTGTGACGCAGCTGTGGCAGATGTCAACATGTAGGTCCAGGATTGTTTCACTGAAAGCTGTACGTGCCTGCAAAACTCAACAAATGGAGGCCAATGACCTTAACATGAATGCCTCCTTCTAGGTCACTTTATAAGGTTTTTAAAGCCAGTACAAACTGTATTGGTTCTCTATTCAACATCCTATGTTTTTAAAGCAACACAAACAACTTTCCATATTAGTCAAAGGTTAAAAGGTCGTGGCTTTTTACAGTCCTATTTCTCAAGACTGTTAACAACATTTCACAAAAACACATCCAGCTCCTCCATCATATTGTGATCAACTTTGATATAAAGGTCAACAATCCAAACAGCGGAAATCAACTTTGTAATTCTGTTTACTAGTTTCCCCCGGTAAAATATGGATGATATAGAAACAATAGAATCAGATACCACCGACAAGAAGATTGGCTGCATATAAAAAAAACCTTTGCAGCCCCTGGATCATTTTTCCTTCAGACATCCTCAGTCGCCGACTGTGATCATGATCAGTCTATTGTTCTGTATGATCACATCCTCCAGGGACCAACATGATCAATTCTACACTCCACTGCCAGCGACCGAAACAGGAAGCACTTTCCACATGATGATCAAAACACGGATCCCTGACTAGACTGTGGATGCTACACCCCACTTGAGACGAAAAAGAAGTGGGGCAACGTTATTTATTAATGCAATTCCAGATATCTCCTCTGCACCGTGGCGACTATATAAAGCCACGTATATAGACTTCACTGTGGTTGTGTAAATTAACAGGAGGGTGATTATTTACAACCAGTCTATTGAAATGGATGGAAGGAATTGTTCCTGGATCGCCATTTCTTGGTATTTTTTTTCTGTGAAATTCATCTGAGTGTCAGATTACAACAGAACTGCTGCTGTCCTGTATGTTATCAAACACAGCACGGCGACAGGATATCAATGCAACATCGAAGCACTGCTTTTTTTTATTTTATTTTATTTTTTTACTACTCAATATGCAACTTCAAACAGGCAGAAAACTAACTAGTTGGTTAGGTTTTTAAAAAAAAAAAGAAAAAAGAAACTTGCTACGGGATTATTTTAAAACCCCCCCGATCACTATTTAGCAGGAAGGTGTAACAGAATCCTCCGCAAGCGCAGTTAGCCGGTTTCATCGAAACTCTCCGGGATGACATGGCCCCAGTCATGGGAACACTATGTCGCAGCTATTAATACGGCCTTTTAACGCCCTAAATGCAGATCCGCCGGGGAGGCTTCCCGGGCATCGGTGCATAAACACACCAACCGTTAGAAAGGCGACTGACACGAGAACGTCACCGCGTACACGCCCGGTACAGAGCCGGTACCCTCGTCCGCTGCATTCCCCGTCTTTGACACTCGCCCGCCGGCCGCACAGAACCAGACACTCGCTTGTTAGCTAGCAAGCTAGTGCACTTTCCAGTCAGCCGCTTCAATAACTGTCAGTCTGTCGTCAACCGCGGATTTAACTAAACCACACACGCTTTAAAATCACGCATTTGTCGTCCGATGTTAACCTACGTTACGTATTATTTGTGCGATCGCCGACTAGCAGCGCGTTAACTTGCGATCAAGAACGCCCAGGTCCGTTATCGGACATGCAGACAAACCGGGTCGCCACAAGCGGTAAAAACCTCATTAGCTTAACTCGCCCCCTTCAAGTCTTACCTTGTCTTTATTGTACTCATCCGTTGTTAAAGGGGGTCAAATCTGAAGCGTCGCCCAACAGATGCAAATCAGTGGCAATGAAAACAGAAATAGCCGATGCCGCCAAGTGCTCCTCCTTCGCTTAGCCGAGGCGAGGTTGCGCTTCATCAGCAGACATTTAATTCGGCTTGTGTACCAAAATATGAGAGAACACTTGCACACAAACGTCGCATGCACTGACAAAAAAAATAATCTCTGAAAACATTCGTGGCTGTCTTCGGACTCTGAAGACTTCAACTACGACGGTAAAATGGAAATAAGCATGTTAACAGAGAGCTACGTCCGATTATGGACGCATCGGTGTTTCATCCGTTCTAAGCAGGCTAGCTACAACACAGCTACCCGAGCTAACGTTAGCTAGCCAGCTAGCTCTCTGCGACACGATTGTCAGCGCTTGGTGGAAAACACACGCGAACGTTAGCGGCCCAGTGGTGCTCCCGGTGCCGGCCGACATTAGTCGGTGCTGCCGCGACCCAGAGGAAAGCGAACCGCTTCAGTAAAACACAAGATAAATGCAAGAAAACGTTAAGTTAATCAGCACATCGCTCACCAGCTCTAGGCATCCACCCTCTTGACAGCGAATCCCCTGTCTGTGTGAGAACCGTTAAGACCGCGGCAACAACAAGAACACACTTCCGGTGAAAACCTTCACAATAAAACCAAGATATGTTTGTATAAATAGCGTTTATTGAGTTAAAACGCATGGAGATGTATGAATGTGGTGTAACAGCTGGGATTTCTTTTTTTTATAAAGAAAAAAAACACGTGTTTGGGTTTGCATTTCTTTTTTGTGTAAATTCCAAACATAATTTTCATTTTTTTCTTAAACTTTGGATTGTATACAATAAAAGAAATGCAGCATATATGTAGTTTCAATTAGATTACAAAGAAATCGGACTGTGCATCACATTATAGTAGCCATCTCACTTTTCAAGTGGAAATGGAGCCATAAGTATATAAAAAAACAAACATTAATGCTTATATTAGATTAGATAAGGATGCTGTAGCATGACTATAATGACAAACAGTTGTAATGACTTTACTCTTCATTGGTCCTTTTTTCCATCTCAGCCATTTACCCAGTAATTAAGATGATAAAAGAAACAAAGTAAACATTATTAATGGGTTTTTCTTTCCAGCATATTTCGTCCGATAATGTCCTCCATTTCACCTTTTATTTTGAAGGGGTTAACCCTTTTCTATTTCTGGTCATAAGCACCAAATCACACACACATTTAAACAATATAGAGTGGTGTGAGGATTTTTCACAGTGTGCCCCATCCCCAGGAACAAAAGCTGCTCTCCAAGAGGAAATATGTTATTTTCCCACAGTAGCAGATATTATTACAAACTGTTTTAAAGTCAAATCATCCATATAGTCTCTCAGTGAAATCCACCTTTGGTCAAATCACTTTAACCACCTGCAGTCGGTTGTTGCTGGTGTTGTTTAGACTCTGACTTTGTCTTAAAAAGAAGGATTTGTTTCCAAGCTGTCCTCTAAGCTTTTCTCGCCCTCTAATGTTTGAAGGAGGATATTACATCCTGTTCTCAGTGGATTTAAGAACCGTCACTTGGGGGCGTTCAGGTCCACAGATTGCTCACCTTAAAAACTTGACTAATCCTGGCCTACAGAGACCAGAACCATTTTTTTTAAAGCAACAACTTGCACTTGCTTTTAGTGACTGTCATGGGAGAATGATGTCGACCTGCAATGATGTCGTCCTTTGTGTTCAGGTAGCCACCGAAAGCCTCAAGTTGCTGGGTAAGTAAACTTTAAAGGAGCACTACGTAGTTTTGGGGAAGACATTTTGATCAGAAGAGAAATATCTTCAGTATCTTCTACTAACTTTGCAAACTCTCTTTGTTCTCATGACTGGATAAACAAACTGACCTTAAAGAACAACACAATTTCATGCTGTTTTACTTTGTTTATATGTGGCGGACCCTGCCACCTTTCTGGCTTTAAACAGTGTTCTGGGGACCTTATTTTCCTCTGAGAACAGCTTGTTTATTCAGTCATGGAAAAAAAAAATATCTCTGAGTTTGTTTTATCACCACAACATTAATATGTCATATTAATGCTGTACAATAAAACCACCCAAATGAAAAAAAGGTGTGACACTGTGTGAAATGTAAATAAAAACAGAACACATTCATTTGCAGACAAACTGTCTTTACTGACAACAGTTTTAATCTAAGCGTAATATCCTTTATGCAATCAAGTGGTGAGTCTCCACCCATCCTCGCCTGTGAACGACTGAGCTTTTCAAGGAGGCTCCTTCTATTTCTGATCACCTGTGTCATTGAACCTGTTTACCTGTGGACTCCTCCAAACAGCTGTTTTTGGGCATTCACCAACCTTCCCATTAATGTTTTGCTCCGTCCAAACCTGTTTGAATAAGCATATATTTACCAAAAATCAATAAAGTTGATGAAATAAAACACTAAACCTGTTGTCTTTGTAGTGATTTCAGTTGAGTATACTGTATGTACAAAAGATTAGCAGTTAGTCAAAGTTTAGTTACAATTATTTCACTGTTAACTAACAATTACATGCTCCATAAATGATTTATTAAGCAACTGTACATGTTTATAAACATCAGCTGCAACTTCTTATGGCCTTCCAACTAATAAACATATTATATCATATTATAAACATGAGTTGCAACTTCATAAATGTACATTTACATGAATTTAGAAAATGCAGCGTCCCAACTTTTGGGGAAAAACTTATTTTAAAGAGTTTATGTCTTCGTAATAAGTAATAATTTGTAACGTGTTACAGCTCGTTTATCAGGATCTGAATGTGGTGACTTTTACGTGTGTGGAAATGTATTGCAACCGCTATTTCTAATGCAGACAGTTTGTGTATGTAAATCAGAGGTATTACAGTACTCTCTGTACTGTCTGATGATCTGAGCAGACGCCGCTGTGTTGCTGCCCTGCCAGCTCGCACTGTAACCCTGAAGAGGTGTGGCATTTGATATGGTGTGTCTCTTGTAGGAGGGGCGAGTCGTGTGTCTGGACTGGGCGCCCTTCAAAAAGCGCTCCCTCTGACCTGCTCGGTCCCACTCGGCCAGGCTAGTTGAGCACAGAGGAGTTACAGCAAGCCCCCCCCAAACCCATCAGGACATCATGGGACTCACACAGGACCCCAACTTCCAGAAGCTGCAGGACTGGTACACAGCCCACGCTCTGAACCTCAACATGAGGCACATGTTTGAGGCTGACAAGGAGAGATTCAACAAACTCAGGTAGGCATCTTATTTTTACTGGGAATAAATCCAATATGGACGGCGACAGTGCACAGTATGCAGGTATATGAGCATATGATCACATGATGAAGCTCTGAGCAGCTTCATTATTTATGATACTTTACTTCTTTGCTGATGTCGTTCTGTGTTCTGACAGCCTGAACCTGAAAACTGATGATGGAGACATTCTTCTGGATTACTCCAAGAATCTCATCACCGATGAAGTCATGAAGATGTTGGTGGATCTGGTAAACTCATTTTCGTTTTCATCTTGATTAACTGTAGCTTCCTAAAACACTTAAGTAGATTTTCTTATTAGCTTCGCGATCACGCTGTCTGATTAAGAGCTGATGTGTGCAGCTTTAAGGCGGAAATCCCATTAGTCTTTGCTGCAAGCTGCAAGTTTTGCAAGTTTGTTTTAATTATCGAACATTTGTCTTCATCTTTAGGCCAAGTCAAGAGGCATTGAAGCCGCCAGGGAGAAGATGTTCACTGGAGAGAAGATCAACTTCACTGAGGTGCTCATTGTTGACCGTGTGTCAGCTGTAACCTGATCTGTGTGTGTGTCCTGGTGTGGTGATACAACTACTGACGCAGCATTCACGCCATGTGACTTAATGAGTCTTGCACTTAGCTTGTTTTTAACTTGTTAAAACATCAAATACAGTGAAAGCAACAGCTGGATATGCTTCATTATTTTAGAGTCTCATTCTCAGGTCATCAAATACTCTCACCCTTTCTAACAAATTGCACCTTTAACCCAATGATCACCAACACGTTAACGGTAACAGATCAATGCCACAATGCTGAGCGCGTCTGTGTTTTGTTTTCCTGCTGCTGTGACTATGAAGGGCCGTGCTGTGCTCCACGTGGCTCTGAGGAACCGCTCCAACAAGCCCATCATGGTCGGAGGCAAGGATGTGATGCCAGAGGTCAACAAAGTTCTCGAGAAGATGAAGGGCTTCTGTCACGTGAGTGAAACGCACCAACAGGAAGATGCACCGGAGTTTAGTTACGCTGCTCGTGAAGGTTTGATGCAGCTGACGACGATCGTGTTTATCTGATGCAGAGAGTTCGCAGCGGCGAGTGGAAGGGCTACACAGGAAAGGCCATCACAGATGTTGTCAACGTCGGCATCGGAGGATCTGACCTTGTGAGTGCAATTTATGGAAAAGCTGCATTACTGACTTACTTTTACGGTCACAAACATTCACCAGGTGCAGTCACAGGCTTATCTGAACTTGAACTGTCTTGGATTGCAGGGCCCCCTGATGGTGACCGAGGCCCTGAAGCCTTACTCAAAGGGCGGACCGCGCGTGTGGTTCGTATCAAATATTGATGGAACGCACATCGCCAAAACTTTGGCGCAGCTGAACGCCGAGACGACCCTCTTCATCGTCGCATCCAAGGTAGAGCAGAGTTTTGGATTTGCTCCAGACTTACATCTCATATCAGAGGCAAAAGATCCTTCTGATTCATATTTCAGTTACAAACCCTTTCATGGACACACCAGTGAAATAAGCCTCACTTTCAGGCAGATGATTCTGGTCATGCTGCACACCATGAGGTAAAATTTGAGGCAGTTGAGCCGATGTTATGTCAGCTGACATTCAGCCATCCAGCCTTGGCTTGAGTGATATGGAGAGTACAGCAACAGCTAAAAGATTAACAGTTTTTCCAAAGGGACGTGCATCCATTCAGGAGAACTGCAGTTTCCTCGTATTTAGTGGTACATATTTTAAAGCACACACACAGAAAGTGAGATTCTTTGGTGTCTTCTGGTGTGTCATCCTGTATAATAACCTTCTAGTTCCTCCTTTGCAGGCAGAACTTTTCCACAAGTGCAGCAGCATTACATGTTAACACTCTGTTATCTGTGTGTTTTGTCTATCAAGACATTCACCACCCAAGAGACCATAACCAACGCTGAGTCGGCCAAAGAATGGTTCCTTGAACATGCCAAAGATGTGAGCATGCAGCCGCCTCAGACAGCAGCAGCAATTTTTTTTAATTTTTTTTTAAGCTGGCTGACTGATAACATTCACTGAAATCCTCTTTATGTCTCTGCAGAAAGCTGCTGTTGCCAAGCACTTTGTTGCCCTTTCCACAAATGGGGTAAGTCACAAAACTCTATTTGCAGGTGAGAGCTTCTCACTCCGTCCAGACATCTGATCCTGCTTTTTTCTCTCGTCTCCCCCTCAGCCCAAAGTGAAGGACTTCGGCATCGACACAGAGAACATGTTTGAGTTCTGGGATGTGAGTGCTCTTTAAAGCAGAGTGCATGCAGCAGGTCCGGTCTCCATCCACTGGCTGCGATAGGGGGCCGTAGGCAGCGGCTATAAATAAACTAGGCTTTTTGACCTGTGAAGTAGGTGGGACGGACGCTCTGGCCAGCAGCTGCTGGGTAATCAGAAGCCTCTCTCTTCAGACTCAGTTATTATTGGTAGCGACCTTCTCTCTTGCAGAGGTTACTGTAAAGGCTGGGTTGTATCAAAGGTCAGGAGGCTGAGTTTAGTTACATTGTTGGTATTTAAAGGGTAATGGCTATAATAAGGTTCCTTTATGTCACAGAGGACACGCTGCCAATGTTTTACACTCATTACATGTACAGAATATACAGTATTACTCTCTCAAACACTGGTGGTTTATGATTCATTTCATTATGTTCCTCTTGCTGCTTTCAGCACCTTCTGTTGAGGTCAAGCTTGTTTCTTTTTCAGTTAAAATCCACTTATGACAAAAAAGGCATGAATATATTTGTTTTTCTTTCTCTTTAAGTGGGTCGGTGGTCGTTTCTCCTTGTGGTCTGCGATTGGCATGTCCATTGCCCTGCACATTGGTATGTACCCTGAAAACACACATTTAGTTTAAAGCTGCTGTGTTTTGAATCAGAAACAAATCTGACTTTGGCCCGTCCAGGCAGTAGTATCAATAAAGACCCTGTAGCAAAGATGCTAAATGGTTTGCAGTCGTGCTCTCTGCTCCGTGAGTGCACAGTCTTCTTCTGCACCGCGTTGCTCTGAGCTAAACGCTCACGTCTGCACTCTCAAAAACATTTCAATGCTGATGTTTAGCCGGCATAATGTTTGGAAAAGTCATCACCAGAGACATTATGGTTCTTCCTCTGGGACCCAGAACGCCTGTAGAACATTTAAAATACCTCCAATAGCTGCAGTGAGTGTCAGTCGGCAGTCAGACATAATCATATAGCCATTCAGTTCTAAACAATCAGTGAAAGTCTTTAATCAATAGCTCATTCAGACTGTTAACTTCTCCGTCTCTCTCCTCATCAGGCTTCGAGAACTTTGAAAAGCTTCTTTCAGGCGCTCATTGGATGGTAGGCGCTCCTCCTTCCGCTCTCTTTTCTCTCTAGTGTACAACCTCTATTCACGTGAGTCTTCCTCGAAAGAAGACACAGAATGCATGAATGTAAATTAGCATCCTGCCATCTGCTGCAGGACAACCACTTCCGCACCGCTCCACTGGATAAGAACGCTCCCGTCCTGCTGGCACTGCTGGGCATCTGGTACATCAACTTCTTCCACGCCGAAACCCACGCCATGCTGCCCTACGACCAGTACATGCACCGCTTCACCGCCTACTTCCAGCAGGTCAGCCTCACAGGCACAATGCAGGAGGAGATCGAGTATGATAACTAAAAGATGATTTTGAATGAGCTAGTTAAGGTTCCTCTGATAGTGACAAAAGAGAGAATGATGTGGTGATATTAACACACAGTTCTGACACGCTTTTGTCGTCCAGGGTGACATGGAGTCAAACGGGAAATACATCACTAATCAAGGGAAACGTGTAAACTACCACACTGGGCCGATCGTGTGGGGAGAGCCGGGAACCAATGGGCAGCACGCCTTCTACCAGCTCATCCATCAAGGTAACGTCACCAGACGACCGTCATCGCTGCCCCCCTCGTGCTGTGAATTCATTGATCACTTGTGTCACTAATGCACTCAACTGTTTCCAACTCAGGAACGCGCATGGTGCCTTCTGACTTCCTGATCCCAGCGCAGACACAACATCCCATCAGAAACAACCTGCACCACAAGGTATCACTGTAGCAGAAGGACTACTGGTTTAAAGAAGTGCAGTGTGTAGTTTCTTACCCTTTTTAACGGTATTCCTGCTAAAGTTGTGATATTAGCTTCTTTGTTTGAGGGAAGTTGTTTTAATAAAGTATTGGTTGAACATTCAATACTGACCCTGAAGGTCTACTGTCCTTTTGAGACCAGAATTGTGACTCAGTGACGTAAGATACTGTTGCAGTAGCGTGCAGTTAGCATGTAACCTTAGATCGGAATACAGATTTTTGAGTAATATTCGTCCACCACAAGTGCCAACTGAGGTAAAAGACACAAAACCTCTGTGGTCCCTCAAAATGTGTCGCTCGGACCTCCACAAATGTCTGACAGGTGTAAATTAATAGGTTTTTTCTCAGACAAAACATGGAGAAAAGATGTTACAAATGTCGTCTGAGTCTGAAAGTCATTTATTAACATGTCAACATGTCCAACGCATGCTGACATCTGCAGTATATCACTCACTGTAAAACACACACTGCGCTGCATCTGAACATGTGTGTGTCTGACTGTAGATCCTGCTGGCCAACTTCCTGGCCCAGACCGAAGCTCTGATGAAGGGTAAGACCACTGAGGAGGCCAGGAAGGAGCTGGAGGCCAGCGGCCTGAGTGGAGAGGAGCTGGAGAAGATCCTCCCACACAAAGTAAGTCGAATCACGAAACAACGACTGACTGCAGAGCACGAACGCAACGACAACAAACTCAAACTCTGACCAGAGTGAGAAAGCAGTGCCCCCCAGTGACCGTGAACACACATAGCTGCTGGATCCAAACCTGAAGGCTGTGTGCACTAAATCTCTATTTATTTCAGGTATTCCAGGGAAACAGGCCAACCAACTCCATCATCTTCAAGAAGCTGAGCCCATTCACACTGGGAGCTCTTATAGGTGAGAGTTCACAGTGTTTCTCAAAAAAAATATAATTACAATAAAAAAGCTCAAGGCTTGAGTCCACGTTGAGGTTATAATAAAAGTATGTAGACAGATAGATAGATAGATAGATAGATAGATAGATAGATAAGTATCTTTGCCCGACAATATACAGCAACAACTGACGTGACTACAAAAAATCCCGAGATAAATTTTTTGATATAAAGATCGTCGTAACATTGGTAAAATTCCTAAATCAGCGGGAGCGCTACGGATGAGGTTTTATCAGGATGCTGCACACGGTTGCATAGTAACAGTGTGTTTGTTCTTGGGACATTGAACTAAGAGGTTATATTAGGTACAGCTCCTTTGTGTCACCGCTGAAAACCCATTAAATAAAAACACAAACAACCCTCTCTGTGTTTTCACAGCGTTAATGATTATTCTGTCTTGCTTCACAGCCATGTATGAGCACAAGATCTTCATCCAGGGAGTGATGTGGGAGATCAACAGTTTTGATCAGTGGGGGTAAGAATGATTTCCACACTATAATCAGTTTGTTTTGAGCAGTTTTCATTTCCTAACCTCTCCGACAAGCGGCAGCCTGCCATCGTAACAAACTCACGCTGTTCAGCCAAGATTTATTATTAAAGCCTCCAGACCTCTATTTTATATTCTAGTGGAGTTTCCAAAAATTCTAAATATGTCAGGCTGAGTTTGGGGAGAGAAATGTGAGTATAATGATCCGCATGCCATCCAGAATATTTCAGGCTTGGTGGAGCCATAAAACATGGAGTCTCGGGTCTGAATATTTTACTCAGCGCAGCTTCAATCAAGAGTTGGAAGAGACAGACACATAATTCATTCGGGACATCATGCAGTGGGGTCACTAGTCAGAATACTTCTTCGCACATGAGCCAACATGGACTCCACACGTTTGTGCAAAACCTGATGACTCCCAGCATCATTTGTAATGAAAAAACAACTTTGTGACTTTGTGACTCTGCTGTATATAAGCCTGAATATATAAAAGTGGACGCTGGATGTTCACAGGCAGAGTGTGACTGTAAAATAAGCATTAAGCAAACAACTGGACCATATAATTGCAAAGTGACACAGTATTAATGTGGCTGAAAGTCATCAAAAGCATCCACAGTAATGGACCCACCGTCTCTCTCTCTCTCTCTTTGTTTGCTTTCTGCACCATCAGAGTCGAGCTGGGCAAGCAGCTCGCAAAGAAGATCGAGCCTGAGCTGAAGGACGCCGCGGAGGTCCACTCCCACGACTCCTCCACCAACGGACTCATCAACTTCCTCAAGAAGAACTTTGCCTGAGCCGCCCTGAAAACAACTTCCACTTTACTCCACATCATTATCCATCTAATCAGCTCATGAGCTGCACGGACAGGACGACTGGCAGAGGCAGCTGGTCGCTCCCACGCAGCCGAGCTGAGACACTCTGTATGTTTGTTACTCTCATTATGAATATCGTGACTGTCTACAAGCGCTGTCTTTTCTATGTTTGTTGGCGAGAGGAGAAAGCTTTTTGTACGAGAGTGTTGTGGAAGGCAGGGTGAAGTGTGCTCTCACTGTCTTTCTAGAATAAATATCTTTACACAACGTCAGTGTCGGCGTCTTTAAAACGTGGTCTGATGTGCAAATAAGTAAACAAACACAGCAGCTGCTCTTTGTGCTCTGATGCACTGTCACTCTCATGATGCAGATCCTCTCACGCCTCCTGTCAGTAGCGCGCCACTAGATGGCATCAGCGAGCTGGATTTATTCACTGGGAGCAAATCAGCCGCCCAGTAATAGACCATTTATTCAGAGGAACAAAGGGTCAAAGGTCAGTGCATCTGCTCTGTTCCTCCCTGCAAATCCCCAGACTCCACCGCATCCATTTAGAGAGGAAAAACAAACAGCTGGACTAAACAACATCTGGGCCGCGAGCCGGTCCTCGCTGGCACTATATTTAAACATCATGAAACATAATTGTGCTTAATGTTTCAGCATTTCTGTGCCCGAGAATCTCTGGTACAAACATGAAAAATGGTGTATAACGATGGTCGGAGAGACTGCAAGCATCACACGACACATCGTGCGGCGCTTTTAACCACGATGCATCAAAAACGAGATCAAATGTTTTTCCGCCGTGTTTCGTTCCCCTCACACTCACCGCTGGGTGCCATTACAGAGTGTGTGTGAGGACAAACAGAAAGTTTCAAAAAAAAAAAAAAAGGAAGAAGAAAAATCCTAGACCCCCAGACACTGCTGGGTTTTCAATGCTGTTGCCAGGCAACAATACTTTACTTCAAATCTAACTTGTGCTTTTTTATCTCCAGCTATGAAACAGGATACAGAAGAAAAAGTGAGTTTGGCTGCGGATATGAAAAAAGAAAAACCCCTCCTGGTTGACATTTTTCAGGGTGCTGGTTCATCACCAACGTCCAAAAAAGACACAATTTGTATCCAGACAACGTGTTGACTTCCTGTAAAAGGTGTCACATTTCTGTCAGCTGATTGATGGACACACACACACACACACACACACACACACTGACAGCTACCTGGACCCCAGCTGATGAGCTGTGACCCTGAAGTGAACGAGCTGCAAAGCAAACAACGACTGTTTTAGGTTCAGTTCATCTGAGAGCAGAATCAAACAAGCAGCATTAAAAAAAAAAGGGATGGAAGAGGTTGTGCGTGCGTTCCTGAGATGTTTGTGGAACAATGGCGGCTGCAAACCCTCACATTCCACTTCATGCTTTATTGGTCGAGGCCTGTCAGTCATTTTTTTTCTTCTTCTTCTTCTTCTTCTCTCCGGCCTGTTAAGGAGCTGCCCCCCCACCTCCACCCCACCGGCTCGATCGGGGTCACAACCTGGCCCCCGCAGTTTGGTGGTTGCCGTGGCAACGTCACCCCCCTGCCACTTTTGGGCTGTGCAGTCCCCAAGTTCACGGCGGTGTCAGACAGAAGGGGTCGGAGCAAAGGTTTTTAGGATTCTTCTGACGCTACAGTCTGCTGCGTAGAGGGCAGGTTCCTCCAACGCAATCCGTATCATTTGTATTCATCGCCAGCCACGGTTGCTGGAAGCAGTTTAGGGGGTCAGCATCCTTGCATGTAAACAAGCTCGGCAACTCGGCCTCAGAGGAGGAAAGAGAGAGGCCTGCAGGTCTGCAGCCACTTCTTTTTCAAAATCTCGCTTGAACTTGACTGGAATGCTTTTAATGTGAATTCAACCGTCCTCCCCCTCCCAGGAGCCTTCAGGGAACATATTCTCTCGGGCTAAACATTAGTCATGCAAACACACACACACACATACACACATAACACACAACACACTCACACCACATTTCAAACCCAGCGGACAGTCCCTCTTACAGTAAGTTCCCAGTCTGCACTCTGGGGCTGCCAGCAGTGACACAGAAATCCTGTAAGAAGAAAAAAAAAGAAAAGAAAGAAGCCATCATGTCGGGCTCAACTTCATTTTTCCCACGACTGCTGGAGTTATATAAAGATTAACTTTAGAACGTGGGCAGAGCTTGTCGTGCTGCAGCACAGGGAGCCAGCGGCGGTCTCATGAGGCTGCAGGGGGCTCCAGCTGACCCCGTGCTGCTCAGGCTCCGCATTTATTCAGATCCCCATTAGTCAGATACGTCTCTGAATGCACTGCTGAACGGGACCACACAGAAAACACAACACACACGAGGACGAGACGATCGAACATGATATGTTCCCATGTCACTGCACATATATGGGACCATCTGGTGAAGGGAGAAAGTGTAGCAGTGCAGCATCTCATCTCCCTGAGCAACAACCTTCAGATTATTCTTTATTGTAATGTTTTATTCGCACGCTGCATAAGTGAACGATTTCTCCGAGATGTCTCTGACCCGACTGAGCAGTGTGAGGTTTTCTTTCGGCGGTTCATCTCTGCCAAACTGCAAGACAGCTGTTCTTGTTTGTCCTCCTGGGAACTCCTCTAGGTCACTTATCTGTGCAGACTCTTGAACACTGTGCACCCATCCTAGGATTTTCTTCGCTGCCTCTCCCGAGTCCACAGAAACACAGATACACTGACCGACATCTGGCTCTTATTCAGCATAGCAATGTGAGAGATTGAAAAAAAACAAACTCCCACGCTGATTCTAGCCTCTGTTGGCGTACTGGCGACTACAGTACATCATAATGTTCACAGTTACAGTGACAGTTGCTATCTCACCATTTCCATCAAGGCTGTTTCTAAGCGCGATGACATATTCGGTGCCAAGCAGGCGCCACCGAGCGACTGCTGGGTTTTTGTCAACATCAGTGGATGTATGATGAATTATTTCGACCTTCACAGCTGTTTAAGGCCGTTTGATGGAGGTGACTCATCTCAGTATTCATGAAAACAATTTTTTTCTCTCGCGTGGAGTAATATTGTAGTTTATTCAGTCTTCTAAATGAGTGAATCACCCTCCTCTGCACTGTGACACACAAAAACAAGACAATTGATATGGTCTCTACAGTGTCTGAATGGCATGTATGGGTCAAAGACAAAGTTTCAATTCAGCAACCGAGCCGCGCACCGCTACACTTCAGTCACGAAGCAGAATTACTTTGGGGAATGCAAAGACAGGGACGATGGATCCCACACTTCCCATGATGCAACTGGCATTAGACCTCCAGCTGTTTAATGCAGCAATTCAAAGTCCCAAGTCACGTCATCATGGCTACTTTCTGAGCTTCCTCCAGAGACGCAGAAGACTTCATACAACTGTTTAATTTGAGCAGATCGTGTCACTTCCTCGATGTGTCTGTACAGCGAGCACACACACCTCCGCCAAGGTACAAACCACATACAGACCTGCAGTAAAAATGGAAATTTGTTGTTGATAACTTGATTTTATGATTTGCTAATGATGAATCTGGGCGGTGGTGAGCGGTTTACTGTCGTTTTCTGTCAATTCAGTGTCATTTTTAAAAGGTTTTAACTGTCAAAAGTTTAAAAAAACATTATTGTCGAAGCACAAATGTAAAATTTATCCACATATTTGGATAAAACACAATTACAGCAATGTAAACACTGAAAATAATTGATATGATATCACAGACAAAAACTTTAACTTTCAGATTTATTTTGCAGGCTTTTGTGATAACTGCCTCTGAGACCTCTGCCATCACGACACAGTGAAGGGCCCTGCACATCTACAGGTAATTAACATTATGGGTAAGTTCTCCTAAATATACTCACATATGTGAAAGTTATATCCCTTGGTGGTTAAGTTAACGTTTTTACAAATCTGGGTTTGTGGAGTGAGAACAAAATGATCTTACTAGACCTCTGAGGCCAGCGGTCCTCCATCTCCACAAGAGCTGGTCAAGGTCAAGTTGCATTGTGGGTAATGTCGGCACCAGGTTGTAACAAAAAAAGATGAATGCATTAGATGAAAAGGTTCTGCTGAGTTTATATTAATGCTGTCTGTTGTGTTATGAGAGAGCAATGCTTCACTGTCGGAGTGGAAATGGGAACCTTTGTTGCACGTCATTCCCTGTTTCTCTCTCTCTCCCTTTGTTTCCTGTTATCTCTCTAATGCAGGCACACAAGCCTCTAAAATATATACAAATGTGTCTGGAAATGGTGCAAGAAGCTCTAAAAATTAACTTAAGGGACCCAAGATTACTGCGCTACAAAGAGAAAAGTCTGAGTGGAAACACAAATCATAAATTATGTGTATTTTCCAGAGTAAACCAGTTTTTTAGATGTTATTTTCTAAGCACTCAAATTCCAGGAGTTAAGTGAACAATTTCAAGCTTGATTTTGACTCAACACTATGATATTTTTTCTGTGTATTAAGTTAGATTCACTCTAAATATTCTCGCTCTGCAGCCCGACACATAAAAACACATCCCGAAAGAGCTGAAATGATGTGTTTCATCAACTGAGCCGAATCCCTGTAATTAAGTCGTGTAGACTGGATTACTAAAAATAAAACTCTGCTGTGCGATGAGCGAAGAGTCAGACAAACAGGGGTAGCGAACAGGAGGCAGAACATTTTTTTTTTTTGTAACAGGAAGGAGGACAAAGTGTCAGTAACCAAAGATTCAGAGTGTATGAGGTAATCCTGTGGCGAGCATATTTTCACTCATTTCCTGGCAGTGGAGGGGACCTGGGTGCTCCAGAGGGAAGGTGTTCCTTTGTGCCGTGTAACAGAGCTCACCTCACAGCCGATCCCCCCCGAGGCTCCGCTACCTCTGCACAACACACACACACACACACACCAACACACACACAGCTCCCTGAGTCACAGGGTGGAACCCTCACACACATAAAGGGCGCTTTGTGCCCCAACTCATGGAGCTGACAACCAACACCAGAGAGGCTCCTCACACTGAACACCACTGTTCAGCCAACAGGAGGGCTCAGTAAGTGGGCAGACAGCGCTTTCATGTACACCCACGCACAAAATGTAGCTCCATCTCCGACTATCTGCGTATCAGTGGCTTATAAATGAGCTGCACCTACTGTAATTGAAATGTGAGACTGAGAGGGCGAAAGGGAAGGTGTGCATGTTTTGAATTTTCTTTCTCAGTGCAGGTGCAGGAGCTGCGAAAGCGTCCTTACCTCATTTTTCCTTCCGTTATGAAAGTCACACTGTCATATCTATGAGAGAGAGGATGACTTGATCCCCCCTCCCCTCCTTCCTCTTAGGAATTGAGCCAGGCAGCAGTAATTTGGCAAGCAAGTCGTAGCCTTAAAAAATGTGACTTCTTCTTCCTCTGCTGAAACCCGCCCACTCACCTGCAGGATCTGCAGAGGGATGACAGCAGCGCCGCCTGGAACACGTTCCTGTGTTTTCCATCTGGACGGCCATCGTTGTTCTTTAACATTAACATTCAGAGCTGCTGTAATCAATAACAGTGATTTAAATACCTAATGTAAAAGAGGACGGTTGTAAGGATGAACCCACAGAGAATCATCATCCAACGCTGCAGCTCCCCATTTTAGTGCCTTTCAGTCCATTGTTTTGGTTTAATGGCGCACAATTTCACCGTTTTTTTTTACTTTCACCACTCTCTGAAGTGTTGATTTCAGCTGCAGCTGTTTCAAGATAAAAGCTCAGATAAAAGCTGCATGCAAGCTGTCCAGACACAAACATAAGAAAGAGTTAGCGGTTAGCGCAGCGGAGCATTAACAGTCGGATCATTTTTGTTTTAAGGAGGTAGCGAGATTAAAAAAGGGAGCTAATAAGAAACTATATTTTCGAGTGAGGTCAACAGAAACAAGATTCCAAATGAATGACAATGTTTCTCCATAGTGTTTTTTCTAATAAATGTCTGCTCTTCAGTTTTTTCAATTTTGTGTTATTTTGACCTGCTGATCCGAGAGTCTGAAGCCGGTGCAGTTTATTACCATCACCTGAAACAAAGACATACTCTAATTAAACTAATATGAAAACAAAAAATATCTACAGCTACAAAACTTTTTCACACATTCACAAACTCATGAATTTAAACATTCAGAAACACAAAAGCCGGCGAATATTATCTGTAAACGCTGTTCCACAAGCTCAGAATATTAATGAGCCTTGTTTGTTTCCATGGTTATTTATCAATTTCAGGTCAAAAGTGCTTTGTGAAGCGTTTTCACACGCTGCCCTCTGCTCCACTATCTGCCTCCTCATTGAGCACAACATATAATGTGATATTAATTAATTTGCCTGGTTGCGTAATGACCAAATATAATTAAAAGAGATGAAGAAAAATAATTGGTCTCAATGATTTATAGTGTGTCCAAATTAATAAAGTGAAATAAATAATGTTGGAGCTTCTCTATGAACTCCAAACCATCTGTGATGACATATTTTATGGATGTGGATTCAGTTAAAGTCTGTGGAAGCAGATTCACACTTTCATGTTTGACGTTAGGTCCAAACCTCCTGTCGTCAGCCCACTTTATGCTCCAATTAGCCCAAATATGACACAATACAGCGCCACGGGGGTGCAGTCTCCTCATTTATCTCAACGCTGATCCAACAGTTTAACACGAGTTGTAAAACCTGCGAGCAGTTTAAACGCCCGTCGTAAAATAAAGCAGGGAACAGGAGACAACTTTAACAACTGTGAATTAAGTTACAGTCGCACTTATCTTGAAGGTTTCTCCCCAGAATAACTCTCTCTCTCCCTCCACGGACCTCCCCTCGCTATCTGCTCATCGGGCCTGTGTGGTATTTCCAGGAATGTTTATGTGTTGGAGCAGTTTACTAAAAGCGTCAGTACCAAGGGAGCTGATTGTTCCCGCCAGCCTGCTCTTTATCTCCTCATACAATCATGTTTGTCGTCGTTAGTTTGTCTCTTTTCCATCACAGTTTACTGGATTTTTATTTGGGGATAAACTGTTTCTGATGCTGCATATCTGCATATATGTAATCTGACCATCAGAGACCCCCAGGACTGCGTCCCAGGAGGAGAGAGTCCATCCCGTTACACGACTCAACGTTGCGTGCTTGGATGTAATTAAACATCAGCATTTCACTAACTGTATGACAATGAGCACACACTTAATGTCGCTAATTATGTTTGGGAAAGTTTGTATTGTAGTTTTTAATTAAGAGTTATTTATCATCTCATCGTGTGGCTGCTCAGAGGGCCGTTTGAGGACGCTGGCTGTCATTAACTGCAATATAAATAAACTTGAGTTTGACAAGCGTGAACTGCAGTTTGTAAAGCCGAGCGGTCGTAAAGGAGCTCGACGAGCGGTCCGACTGTAATCCATCGACCCCAGGACGATCGTATCGGGGAGAGAGACGTGTCAGCAGGAGACATTAAGAGCTTCAGTGCGATAATGAAGTTAACTTCACTGCTTATAAAGTTGTTGTTAAAGGTGCATTATGTAGTTTCGGAAAAGAAATTTGTTTTCAACACCAAACTGTCTTGCTTTGTTTATGTGTGGCGGACCCTGCCACCTTTCACGCTTCAAACTGTGAGAACTTATTGTCCTCTTTTATTCAGAAATGAATAATTACTGATTAATAAATGTTTCTCGATATTGTGCGAGTCTGACTTTCTTCTATAAAACCACGCAGTGCCTCTTTAACAGGAAGTTAGAGGTCGAGTAGATACATAAATGAAAACACAACCTCATGGTTGTTGTTGAATCGTCTCCACATGTCTGTTCCTGGAAACTTTGACTTCACGTTTACTTACATTACTACATTACTCTGAAAGCAGCGCACGTTTCACTCCAACTGAATAGTAGAAGTGGAGAGAAACAATCGCACAGAATGTAATTATCTTTCTGTCGTTAAAATGTTGTGATACATTTAGTGTCATCTCAGCGGTGTGAATTATGGTTTAATAAATGCTCCGAACATTAAAATGCTACTGTAGACGACTGTATGAATATGATTTACTAGAGTGTGAAGTCAAACTGTGTGTATTATATTCAGTTAATAAGATAAAACTAGTTAAATGTCGGTCTTACTCTTCAAACATAAACTGCGCGCTTCTTTCTTCTTGCTTTTTTGTTACAGTTCTGCTTAAAAGACCCCTGCTAACAATTTCTTTTGATGAGAATCAGCCAAACAGATGATTAACAGCATTATTTCGTAACGGTTCTGTAAAGCAACAATCATGAAAGGAACAGTTTAAGTTTAGTGCTGCACGTACAGCAAAGGACGAGAAGTCAAAAGTGCAAAGTCAGCCTCGGCACCTCGGTGACTCACGAGTTAACACGTCGCATCTTGTCTGTCTTACAAAAACAACATATAATAGGTTCATCTAAGCTAACTGGCTGCTTGTTTTCAGCTCCACATTCAGCCCGTGGACATGAAGGTGGAAGTGAAGAGTTGAAAGAAAACTGAGCCGAGACAAAAGTGAAGACGAGACGGCACGAGAGCCTCCGACAGCCTCAGAGAACAAAGCTGCACGTGTTGCCATATTGTCTGAACTATTGCAAAGCTGTGACATTTGTTGAAGCTGTTACGAATTAAACAGTTGTAATTTTACTGCATTCTGTCCTCAGAGACTGTTAAAACACAGTTCAATTGATCATTATGATCGTAAAAACATCATCTGTAATATTGAGGACATCTATAATTCTAAACAATCGCAGCCCGCCAGTTGCAAACGTCTTGCAAAGTGCAAATTCTGGAATAAAAATCCTGTTTTATATTTTCAAACAAACTAAACTAGGTCAAGTTTGTGTGTTAGTGCAGATGTGAAATAAAAAGAAAAGAATATCAGACATTTTTGTTGCAGTTAGCTACAAAACCACTTTATTGAAAAAGCAGATTATGTCATCTACAGTTAAATGATACGTCCCGATTTTTTAATACATTAAATAACTTTAGACTTTTTTTCATGTTTAGATAAATAGATCTAGTTTCCTTTTTTTTTTTTT